>JAQNCA010000024.1:21538921-21552152 GCA_029783725.1 Acanthurus tractus | reverse complement strand
AAATAACCACAAATACTTAAAAATAGCCCATCCAGGTAGCAACTTTTTGAGGACCCCCCCCCCCCCCCACACACACACACACACACACACAAACACACACATTTGAAATGCAATATGCTCTGACTCTCAGCCTGCCGTTTCAGAGGCCTTGCCCATCTATGATGTTTCAGGTTTCCATAAAACCTGAAACATCCTTTTCTGTCATCTTGCTGACTTTGTTCTCCAAAGTACTACAGCAGGTGAGAATTTTAAGTTGTATGATTTCAGTCTGTAAATGTGAAGACAAACCTGCATTCTTATTTATTATTGCCATTTACCAATAAGCTTTACGCTACTGTACTGTAAATTAACTTAGGAGTCACTACAAAATATATGGGGAGTGCCTGATTTCTTGCTTATTTTTCCTCACTTAGCATGTGTCATTTTAGGAGCCAAACCCCTGGGCCCTTGAGTCTTTACTTCCCTATGTACCTGCCAGCATCTTTAAAAAGATACTCGGGATGTAGTCAAAGATCAGCCTGTACACAGTAATGCCTGTTACAAGGCTACATCATTATATGTGTAGCTGACTGACAGTGGGCAGGTAGAGCATCTTACTGAGCATGGTCTCGGCAACTGACTAAACAGTTCAATAAGCTTGGGGTAACCTCAGTCCACACCACAGCCTGCTGTTTTTGTTAATGCATCTACTGTGTGAGCACCACATCCCCCCTGCAGTTCTGAGGCAAGCCTACAAAACACCCCATCATATAAGAAAACATCAAATATGTTCAAAATACACACTTTAGTTATGCCAACCCCAGGACATCTCCCCATTCTCTCAAATTCCCTGTGAAAACCTACCTTAACATTAGGCTAGTCGACCTATATCACTTCAATTTGCTTGCAAGATGCTTATGCAGAGTCTAATAACCGTGTCATTCCTCTGCTTCAAATGGTTGAGTATAAACTACAATACACTTTAAGTGATAATGCGAGGAGGGGGCAATTACCTGCTGAAGGGATGCGATGCACTCCAGGAACCGAAGAAAGCCTTTGAATGCCGGGGGAACCGTTACTTCCCGGGGCTCGTGGTTGGTTCTCAGAGTGGTTGCTGTGAGCTCCAAGTGGTGCGCAACCGGCACCGTGCTGCTGCTGCTGCTGCTGCTGAGGATGCAGCTGCTGCTGCTGCTGCTGCTGCTGATGGTGGTGGTGATGGTGGTGGTGATGGTTAGATCCTATAACTCCGGTGCCGGCAATTCCGTTACCATTCCCACCACCGTACTGCTGGTAATATCCAGACCGGGAACGCGATCGAGTCCTTGGGGGCTCCATGGCAATTTGGTGGGGGTGAAGCGGATGAAAGGGAAAAGACGAGGACGCGGCTGGGGACTGCGGCGGAGAGCCGTTGATGGATCCGGGCTGTACAAAGCCCCTAGCGCCGCTCTGGCTATAACTATAGCCCCCGAGTCCTCTGCCCCCCTCCGCGCCCCCGTACTCTGTTCGCTCCGCCGACTCCGCCGCCCCCGCCTCGTCGAATAAATCAGCCCCTTTAGGGACAGGCTCCGGGGTGGAGGGCAGCCGGGGGCAAACTCTGGGCTCCTGAGTCGTTGGCTGTCCAGCGGCTGCGATTGGCATTTCCTTTCGGGGGATTTCCTTCGTTTCTTTTTTTTCTGCGTTTTTTCTCCGGTTTCCTCCCACAGAAGAAGCTTTTTGACTTGGTTACTGTTTAAAAATACAAAGTCAGCGGGTGGTTAACAGATAAACTGAGCTGTGAGGCACACTATTAGATGTTTATTCAAACACTTAACGTTACCCACCACTGCTTATTTTGACAAGCATGTGCGTGTTGTAACCACTTCCCTGAAGTTTGCCCAAGTAACGTTAACGTTACTAAACAGCGTGATTTCTCAAACTGGTTCGACAACTCGACAACGTTGAGTACGATGTCTCATTTTCGAGTACACGCAATTCTGTTAACGTGTCGACCACTTAAATAAAAAATAATCAGCTCCAACTGGACGGTAAGGCTCTAGCGTCGTTCGGTTCATTTCAACCGAGCAGCGAGTACGGCCATGGCTCGCTAGCACAGGAGGCTAACGCTGGGGGGATATGCTAACGTTCGTGCGCATAGCATGCTATTGTAAGTGAATTATTACGTCTTTTCTGGGCGTGTATACACTAAGCTAGCATATTCTTTCACATTCTCATTACGGCATATATTCCAGAAAATAGTTTCGGGTAACTTTGTCCACTTTAACAGCCATTTAAACTTGTTTCACCAGTCTGCGTAACGTCGTTCGCTAGCTTGGCAAGCCATACCAACCCCTCCTCCTCTATCGACCAACACAGAAATCCCGTAGCTTGCCACCCACGCCTCAAATCCCTTTATAATGCTTGGTTAACAGTAATAAAACAAAAACGCTCTTTAGAACTTATCAGGGGATATTTCGATGAGTTCAAGTGTGCCGGTAATGTTTTTCCCAACTGGAAAGGAGCAAACAGCAAAGCGCACAGAGACAGATAAAAAGTGGTCAACCTAAAATTACAAAGAAAGAACCGGGGCTAAAATTAACACGATCTTAAGGAATGACCCCGCCTCTGAGTCTACCACTAAAATCCAGTCTAATTCCCCTGCCCTAGGTAGTTTTTTTACAACAACTTACCATCAATGTGCTCTTCGCCACTGTACTCCTGACTCGGATCTGTCGATAATATGGTGAGCCCTGCGTGTGAGTGTATGTAGATGTGTGTGTATGCGCCCAGTGTTCGCTTGGTGTCAGCGTGAAATGTGACAGACCGTCAACGCTCAAGTCGGATCACCAGGCCTGCTCAATCGATACCGGAAAACAGAGAGCGTTTGTAGATAAATTATGCATTTGTCCTCCCTAAACCTGTACGGACAAGAAAAGAACATCGAACATTTTATAAAAGTGTTCAGTATGCTTTGTTTGAACTCGCAGCGCTTCAGAGTTATGAGTTTTACCGCAATATGAAGCTGTTCATAATCGGTAATCGATTATTTCTCCCTTAAAATCAGAAGCTGTGGATAGCACAGAGGCAGGCAAAAGGGGGCTTTAAATTATTTATTTACAAATACCAAGCCTACCCATTGCAGCTGTTTCCTCTGGAGCCATAAGTTCGCTTTAAGAAAAAGTATTCGCTGTGTTTGCAGAAGTTGCGCACCAGTTTTAAGAAGTTGGAAAACAAAACAGGAAGACAAAACGAAATAATAAAAAAGTGACGAACAGAAAAAAAACAGCCTTCGTCAGAAAATAATTTAACTTAATTCGATTTTGACGACCAAAGCTAAAGAAGAGGAGCCTGCTTGTGCGATCTGTGAAACATATGTCAAGGAAAAAAGCAGGTTTGTGCATGTGTGCTTCTACAATAGTGCAGTCTGTTGGAATATGGCAATTCCTCCTTTTTTCAGCAGTTAGCAAAGTTAGAGAGGGTATGGATCTTTTCTGCTTGACAGATGTCAGGGCTGTTGTGTCAAAGGTCAAAACCTGAATATACCCATTTCTTGTGAAAATGTCTCACTAAATACAATGTGATGTTGATATTTTAGAAAGGTGTGATGGACGGCCTGAGAGGGAAACATGTAGCTTTAAGATTTCTGTCTTTCTCTCTCCACACAACCAAAAGCCATCACAGTCCACCTAACCTCCCATACCATATTCCTCTGGTCTTGCTCTCTCAATTAACACACCCAACCCATCAACACTACTCCTAATACACACATACACCCAACACACACACATTCTCTCCTGATTACACTCCCTTTGCCTACTTTGATGATATGCAAATATCCCTCCCACCCTCCCACCCTCACGCCCCCCACCCCCCCTCCCCCAAGCAGCAAGCCTCCACACATACAAACACATCACATACTCACTCGCAGGCTAATGCACTGTGGCAGCGTCCACAGACAGGCGGGGAGGATCAATTTTTCACCCAGTGTGCTACCGATATTCATAAGATAAGGCCACAGAAGAGAGAGGAGAGAGAGAGAGAGAGCAAGAGGACTGAAAAAAGGTGGGGGAAAGAAAAGGAAGGCAGAGATGGGGAAGAGGAAAATGGCGAGTTTGTGTTATGAGGGGGAGGTTTTTTTGACGAAAGGGTGTCCAGGAAAAAGGGTGAGAGGGAAGCAGAGTGAGAGGAAAGGGGGAAGAAGACTAGGGAGCAGTTAGCAAGGAGGGTGTGCACGGGTGAGAAAGTAGAGAGGGTGGGGAAGTCTCGTGGGTGTGAGGGAGGGTGGAGGCAGGATGAGTAAGTGGGTAGGAAAGGGGGATGGGGGTGTAGAGAGGTCTCTGGGGGATGGGGTTGGGAATGGATGAGGTGGTAAGGGAAAACGAGGGATGGTGTGTGTCTGTGTGTGTGTGTGAGTTGAAGGGGGGTATTTTGCTGACGTGCTTTCTTATTGGCTTGTTCAAACGCTGGGGGAGGGGCAGTCACAAACCATACTCTCACCAGCTGTAGGGAAGAGCAGAGAAACAAAGAGAGAGATAGGAGGGAGGGGGAGGCTATGTGTTTTAATGTTGATATTCTGGTCTAATTAGATTCCTGTCTAAGTGGCGGAATGAATGGTGCTGATCAGATAGAAATGGGTGTAGTAGAAGAGGGACTAGGCTTTGTTTGAGTTGTTAAATTATGTTTTACCACACATATGGGGTTCTTTTTCTATAGTTCAATATCATTTGAGACGGACAGGAGCAAATTTTTAACACCATCTCTTATGGGTATATTCAAACTCACACTTGTATCTATTTGGTAGAAGAAGACTGGATGACATCTGAGAAGAACCTGAATTTGAGATGACTCATCATTGCTTTAATATCAACAGCATTACCTAATCTTGATGCAATTTGTCCATTGAGGTCATATTCAATAATAAATTTATCTCAATATGTACAGGCAGTTGAAGTCTGCTACATTGAATACATAGTTAGTTGCAAACTGGAAACACATATGGCTGTGTACGGTGCAATGTCTGCTTTGACCAAATATACAACTGTAAAAATATTTCACCTTTTTAGACGTGTCCATAAAATGAAAGGAGTTTAAATAGCAAGCTTAAGCAGCATAGAAAAAGAAGTACCATTCCAGCACACACAAGAAGGCAGATTGAGAGCCATGTGTTTGTGGAGCCTAGCTGAACCCCGCCTGCTAAACCAGTCCGCTGGCTGTGACAGACTGACAGGCAGAGAAATAGAGAGGGTGGTGTTTTTGTGTGTGTGTGTGTTTGTTAGAATAGAACAAGAGGGAAAAAAAAGACGAGAAACTGAGACAAAGAGGCAGATTGACCAATGCAAACAGACACAAAAAACAAAACAGAAAGCAAGGAGAAACATAGGAGAGAATAAGCGACATAGAGAACATAGAAAAAGAAAGAGAGAGGGATGCATATAGTCATACATGGAGAATGAGAGAGCAGAGAGTAGAGGAAGCCAAGCTTTCTGTGGCTTAGCCAGACTGGAGCGGTGGGACTTGGCTGGCTGTGGACCCTTGGCTTCACTATTAAAGCAAGGGAGGAAAAAAATCACAGTCAAAAATTGAAAAGGGCAAAGAGCTATGCCAAGAATGCACAGGCAAGAAGCAACACATTAGGTTCTTTCCTTCTGCCTGCCTTTCTGTTTCCCCAAGCAGATCTAAACAATAGGTGGGACCAGGCTTGAGAATCAAGCGCTATTCACTCAGAACCCTGCTGAGTGACTGAGGTCGACTCTGAAAGTTTGAAACTGTGTATAATGAGCATATCATCCCCTTAATTCACAGTTTAAACCCCTTTTGTTTCCTCTTAAGTAGCTTTAGGGTTGTTAAAATCATCTTATTCCACACAGTCTGGTTGTATCTTATGCTGCTATTCTGTTTCCACCTTGTTCCACATCTTTACTGAAAATATAATGTATGTACTAAGTAAAATGTAAAAAGTTGACAGGGTTTTCTGTTTGTTTGTTTTTGTTTGGTGTGTTACTTTAAAACAAAGCAGATCTAGAATCGAGCCAGCAGCCCTGTATAGGCACCATTATACTATTAGCTAAATGAAAACATCAACATGCTAACATGCTCATGATAACAAAGCCAACATATTAATGTTTTATGGGCATAGTCAACCACATTCGCCATCATACTTAAGTGTGTTTGGATGTTGATATGTGTTGATTTGTACTGAACAAAGAGTACAGATGACACTGATGGGAATGCTACTAGTTTTGCTGGTATTTGATCATCAACCAAAGAGGAAAATTCAGGAAGTCTCTAAAATTAGGCTCTTACAAATTATCCTGAGGTGGACAACAATGTATAAAACCAATTTGTTTGTCAGTCAATTGTGTAGATGTTGAAATGTGAAGGTCGAAAGCGTTCCCAGCTGCTGGTGCTAGATGCAAAATACAAGATTTCAAGTCAGTCTGTAATTGTCAGACAGTTATTGTATGAAAAACACAGTTTGCACTCAATAGTTTGTTAAGACATCTCAGTGTGGACAAAATGGGGGACCAACCAACTGCCAAAATGTATTAAAAATCTCAACTTGATATTTTCACTCCCTTTTGGTAAGCAGCTTTTAATTTTAATGGCTTAGCAACAACAAATGAATGCCAGAAGTTAAGTTATTGTTGCATTTGGCAGATTGTCATTGTACATCAGCCCTACAGAGAATTGAAAGCAGGACCTTCAAAATTTATGCTACTGGCACACACACAACCATATAAACAAAGAACATTTATTCCATTAGTTTTTGCACAAACCATACAAACAAACAAAAAAAATCCCATGATGCAATCTGACTGACCCGGCTACTCTCAGCTACCAATACTATAATAATGATCGGCATGCACATTTTACTACATAGAGGCATGATGGGACTTATAGGCTTTGCTAGATTAATACTAAAAAACAAGGACTTATTTTTCTGACTTTTCCATCCGCTGATGCCCTAAGTAGAGGATTATAGCTTTTAGGTCGTCTGACTCCAGAAAGGCAGTCGCAGAGGGGGATATTTGCGGAAAACACACCCCAGAAATGGTTCACCACATCATGGTGCACAGCACACCAAAAAATCCAACCAGCTATGCCAAATGAGCACTAGAATGGCTTCGAAACCCTGAAGGGTGAGAGAAGTTTTTGGGCTTGGTTAAAAAACCTTAAGCTGTTTTCCTTTTGCTGAATGTCTGATGATTTTAGATGATTTTTTTAAGAAGAAAGGAAAAGTCATTTTGAAAACTAACATTTTCACGTCAGCAAATCAAATATCAAAAAAGTCACAAAGTTTCTTTTGTGTATAACCTCAAACAGGTAAATTAAGTAAATAAATAAATCACCATGTGGTCCTTTGGTTATCTTCATCTGTCAGATGCTTGAAATTCTGCTTGATTTTGTTTGCCATATGTTTTGTTCTGTAAGGCTGATTGTGTGTATGCAGTAGAGATGCAACCCCAAAGCCATGTCATATTCTGGGCTTGGAGGAGAAAGGAGGATGCCAAGAAATGAAACGTGATGACGAGTGGGTGTGTGAGAGTGAGTGGGGAAAAAAAGGAAGCCTTCCAAAGGCTCCATTTTCCTACGTGTGTCTGTGTATGTGCGCTTGTGTTCATGTGTGGGTATGTGTGTGTGTGTGTGTCTGCATGTGCGTGTGAGTGTGATTCCTTGTGTGCGCACATGTGATCAAGACTGCATTTATGTGTGGGAAGAAGGAATCCTTCCAGCAATCCTTTCCTGAGCCTCTTCCTGTGACCCCCCCTGCCCCCCACCCCCAGCCCCCCCATCCCAACCCCCCGCACACAGTTCTCCAAGCTGGCGTCAGAGGGTTTGGCCTCGGCAAGATCCAACCCACCAGAGGAGACGGAGGAGAGGAGCCAGTATTTCTCTCCCTCACTCCCTCCTTCGAGCTCTGTCTGTTTCCACCACTCTCTGAATGTTACTATAAATCCTGTTCACACACATGTACACACACACACACACACACACACATGCACACATATTCCCACATCCCTCTATCTAGTGTGTGTGGTGGTGTATCTCATATGACTTGGCAGAGGTGAACCATGCATATGTGTGTGCCAGTGCGGGAATTCTTGTGTTAAGAGTTTTGGCAGTTTTCTCAATGCAGACTTACCAAAAGATCCACTGGGAAATGTGGTTTTAACGCCCCCTCTCTCCTCTCCTCTTGTTTCCTCTCTCTCTCTCTCCATTTCATAATTACATTGCCTATGTTTCCGAATGCTCTTCTCCCTCTATCTATTTAATTTCCTTTATATTTCCCTTTAATTCAACCTGTTGAAATCTTCTTTCCATCTGCTTTCAGCTATTCCTTCTCAACCTCTGTGACCCAAATCTTCGGCTTTACTTAATATTTTATGTATATGTATGTGTGTATATATATTAACTGTAAAGTATCTATTAAAATCCTGACATCATCATTTGCATAAATAACGTTGTAAGCTGCAAATGCATATAGGCCTCAGATTCAGAATGTATTCATTTCTCCAAGCACTGTCCACACACAGTGAATGCTGATGGAGAAACATGATAGGTTATCCTGTAGGGAAGACTGGTCAGATGAAAAAGCTACTTGATATTCCATTCCTTTGCAAAGCGTGACATACAGGAGAGGGATGCTGACAAATATGCAAATGATGAAGTACTTCATATATTTCAAAGCCCTCTGAAGTTCATCAACAAAAGAAATTCTATGCAAATGTTTTTGTGATGTTGGGGAGCTGAGGAAATTCACTGTAAAAACATCACAAATGCTGTGCGATCCATGGGTGTACATGTGTGTAACATATGCGTATGTTTTCTCAGTAGTGGGAATTTGCGCATTACTTGAGTATTTTAATTACAGGCTATCTAGCACTTGTGATCTAGTAGTGCCTTTAGGTCGGTTAGTTCCTGTGTTTTTTAAGGTTTTCGCTGCTAAGCTTTCTTTGTTCTTGTATGTGCAGCCCATGTTCTCTTGTGTTTCCCGTTTTATTTTGGTATCTCCTGTTCTGTGTCTTGTCTACTCATGTCCTGTCAAGTTTCCGTCTTGTGATCACCTGCCCTGATGTGTTTTACCCGTGTGTTTGCCCCACCTATGGCTCATTATCAAATAGTTGATGTCACTCCTACTGTACTGGTGTGGACATGCAGATCTAATGTGCTCCTTTTTTTCCATAAAATACATTTTAAACATGCATTTAAACTTACAAAATGTTCCATACTTTTTTAGACCCCACTGGAGCTGCCCTTATCCCCTTTAGCTTTTTAACCCTTTGAAGCACAACTGTCAAGTCATTTTTTTTTTTGTAATTGTTTCAACAAGTTTTGGAGTTTGGTTTCTTGAAACATAGTTTCGATTGGACTACAATAGCTGTATTTTTAATTGTAAAATCAGATCTTTGTTTTCTGCTACTTTCGTGTGGTTATTATGTATGGAAGTACAAGTTGCATACATACATATTTTGTCAAATTTTCAAGCCATTTTTACTTTCAACCGATGCTGACTTGATTGACATTCCACAGACATCAGATTTCACATAAAAGGAGTCATGCAATTTTATGCTTGCATACATTAAGCAACAACAGTTCCCAATCCCACTTTTTGTGGAGTTCACTTTTAATGTTTTAGAAGCAACTAACTAGCAACAACATGAGATGCTGTATACAAGCTGCCACTAATGCATCTGCAACAATTATACAAAAATATAATATTACACTTACAAGGGTCATTTTTTTATACTAAGCAATATTGCTCATAATATTTAAAGACTTGTTTTACTTGTACTTTACCTAAGTGCGACTCCGTATTGTAGAGTTTTCCTCTTACTTGTGGTTTGTTAATGAAGTAAAACATCTGAATACTTTTTTCCACTGTATTTAACTGCCTGCTATCATGGGGTTGTATCTCTCTTAAACACATTCACAAGCACGAAACAAGCCCCACTGACAGTGATTGGGACTGAACCACACAGACGTTTGCCTGTTTTCCATACTGACTTCAGCTGCCCTGTTCTGCTCTGCGAAGTTCATCAGAGTTCATCTTCTTTGTCCCAGTCGAGCTGAGGCTGGCTACTGTCTCCATCCTTGTCTCGCTCATCTCTTCTCACCCCTGTCCCTCCCCGGGTCTACTTCCATCACCTATCCCATGGGGATAACTGCCTCCACTCACACACACACACACATACACATACACCTCCCCCCCTCAGCCAACCCAACCTTATCCTGCCACTTCCCTGCTCTTTGGCTGCAGCCTTTTCATGTGATGTCATTAAGAAGTACAGCCTTTTTCGGTGTGTCAGTATAAATGTGTGTGTGTGTGTGTGTGTCTGTGTGTGAGTGGGTGTGAGTGAGTCAGTGAGTGGGTCAGCATTTGTGTGAGTATGTGACAGGGAAAGCGATAGAGAGGGAGAGAGAGGGAGACGACAGAAAGAAGGAGAGAAAGGCATGAGTGTCAGGTTCCCCTTTCAATTGAAAGGATCAACTCCTTGTTTTTAATCTAGAAAAGAGGGTGAAAACAGCAGGAAAGGAGAGAAGATAGCTGGGAATTTGAGCCGCTGACAGCTGTTTTTGTCCCGTCTCTCCTCACCCATCTGTCTTTCTTTCTCTTAACAGTGTCATGGCTGGGTACCCAAAGCATTTGTATAAACATACTATCTATACAGTTGAGTGTAGGATGGTGCCACTTTTCATGCCTTTATATCTGTAATCATATACAGAAGAAGTAATTAGAGATCCCGCCTGTCTCTTTCTTTCCACTGATAATAGTATTTTGTTTTCAAGTCACATTTTCTCTCTTCCTGTGACGTTTCACTCACCACATCCTGGTTTTGACTACACAAGTCAGTCACAAATCTATCGTTTAACGGTTTTCCTGTCAATTTTCAGTTCACACTCATGCACTCGCATGATCTCATAGGATATATTTTCTCACCAGGCAAGCTAAAGTTAGAGCACCCACACTGTGTGATAAATAATTATATCCCATAATGGTAGGCTACTGTCCAATCTGTGGGAAACCAGTTTACTTTGGTGAGTGAGACCTCTTTATTCATTTATTCATTTATACGTATGTCTGACTGGCTTTTTTGCTCTCTTCTGTTCTTAATGTCTTTCTGATGTTTTGCTGTCTCTCTCTTTTAGTTCCTGATGATCTTTTAGTTTTTTTTCTTTAAATTTAGTTCATTATCTGAAAAGAAAAAGGTTAAGAAAAGGTTCAGATCAATTAAAAATGCAGCCTTTAACATACAACTTGTTACAAAAACTGAGGTTTTGTGGGTTAAAGAAAAGTAATGAGCAGGTGAGATTATATGACTAATGTTAACTTTATGCCTGCCAAACAGATGTGTAACTTGCGCTGTTGACTGAATTCCATTTTGATGTATTCATTTATGTTATTTTTACTGATTCATGGGCAAAATGGACCTGAAACATTAATAACAATTTTAGTTACACCTGTGCTTTTCCTGCAATTACAAGCCAACATTTCTGTTAAAAAAAAGAGGCTTTGATATTCATGCTACAAATATGTTATGTTTGCTTGCTGACATTTCTGGCTATCCTCTCTGTTTAAGGGATTAAAATAAAGGAATTTTACTCTTTCTTTCCTCCTCGTTTAGGAGCACACACAGTCGCACGCAAATGCATGCACACATATCCATGATAGCAACAGGATGTGGGTCTAGACAAACAAGCTTGCAAGCTGCACTCTCGGTTTCCTCCTCGTACATTCAGTCTCTTTTTGTTGACTCCTCCTCAACACGAAGACCTCATTATCAGATGCACAGCAGCACTTGAACCAACTGTTTCAAGTCTTCTTTTTTTTGTTAATTTTTTATTGCTGGTTTTACTTTCCTACATCTGTGCCAGTTAAGTTCAAATTCTCTGATGTGACCTGGCCTACTTTGCTTTCTTCCTCTTACACCAACTGCTGCGGTTTATTTCGACTGATGAGAGTAACAGTCTGTATTCCGACACAGACACTTCAGTCACACTGTTTCTTGTTAATCTATAAATCTATTAGAATTTAACCGATGCAATTGTCCCACATTTAAAAGAAGCCAGACATAAATAGTCAAAAAAATACATGTATGCATGCCAAATACCTCGGACTTTTTGGATAAATAGTCCAAAAAATATAACATTCCACCCTGCCTCTCTAATACAATCCTTTTTTCCTTGGGACAGGTGAGAAGAAGAGGTCCTTAGGGAGAGACTACCACCCTCTGTGTCTGAAGTGTCAAAAGTGCAACAGGCAGCTCACAGCTGGACAGCATGCTGAGGTACAGAGGGACAATGTTGGAGGAAATATATGAGAAAAATACTAAAAAAAAATAGATTAAGAAAATAAACAGAATGACAGCGAAAATATTTCTTGCTGGTTGTGTTTCAGTATGATGAGAAGCCATACTGTTCACATTGCTACCTGAAGATGTTTGGACCAAGAGGTAAGCTATTGTCTTCTGACTATGAAAGTGCACACTCACACACACACACACATGCACACAGATACTTGCACATTTATGCGATTTCTGAATGTATTTTCTCTGTGTGAATTTCTCTTGACAGGTAACAGGTGACTGGTGTTGCCTCTGCACAGTGCAATGTTCCTTCACAGACAGCAGACCCAGTCAATACGGACACAGTCTGGCATGCTAAGGACATCCAGGACCTGTATATCGGCCTAAAATAATCAAATGAATGAAAAAAATGATAGACAAATTTAGTTAACTATTATTTACACCTTCACAAAATTAAATATTTGTAAATGTGTGATGACAGTGTGTAAGTTAATATTCAGTTGTATAATGTAAATGAATTTTGCATGCGGAAAACGGTTTCTCAGTATTAATAAATGCATTTTTTAATATTCCAACATTAGACTCCGGTGAACTTTGAGATTTTACATTGAGGAGACCACATGATCATATTTTGGCATTGTAGGGCGGACATATTTGTTTAAAACTAATTAATCAAACCAAGTATTTCTTCTACCAACAACATACATGCACATAAAAAAATGAGTTGGGCTATAGGGTTCTTCCTCTCCCCCTGCTGAGCAGCCAGGGGAGAGGAGAAGGAAGGAAGGAAAAATGGATGAGGGTGGTTGCTGTTGGCAGAGTAAACCAGATCTTTTGCCAGTAGAATCTGCTGGAATGGGTGCGACAGTGAGGCAGAGACTGAACTTACACATGCACACACACGCACACACACTTGCATTCATTCACAATGCTGCAGGGGCTTGTCACCCAGTGGTGGGTGAAGTACATAC
>JAQNCA010000024.1:21515305-21525954 GCA_029783725.1 Acanthurus tractus | reverse complement strand
TTTAACAGATAAAAAATAAAATTTGGGAAATTTGAAGCCATATTTCTTGTCACTCTATGTCACCATTTCACAGAAAAGACACCAGTTATGATAAACTCTACCAGATACAGAGTGCTACTACTCTGTTTTCTATTTTGTCTTCAAAGGCAGCAGAGTAGTTCAGCAGGGCTGAGATGACATGCGTCACAGTTTCCTTTAGACTAGCAGAGGACTAGTTGATGATTAACCAATGACGGCAGCAGCAATACCTCAAGTGAAATTGAGCTGTTAATATCTGCTCAGTCTGTCTGCCAAAACTGGATTGAAAGTTTTTGTTCTAAAGTGTTGGCAGTTATAAATAAATTGATTACAAGTGATCTTAAAGAAAGCAGTGACATCAGACGTGTGTGTGGGAACATAATGACAGGCTTACAGGTTGATAGATCTGAATACATACAAACACGAACACAAACATTCATAAAAGACAAAAGAAAAAGACAAAAGAAAATTAAACCAACTAGATAAAGTTCTGATTAATAGTGATGAAGAATTGAATTGTCCGACTTGTATCGGACTTTTACGCTTGTGTCGCATCTTCACATCAAGTTTTGGAATGATGAAAGTCACTTTTTTAGCATAAGAAGAGCCTTGTACATATTATACAGTGACTTTGGAAGTCTGAATCAGATTTTGATCATGAGTAATGAAGCATTTTTTTCTCCTTTAAACACAGGCCATATTCCATACACACAACACATCCAACATACCAGAGATAGTAGATGAAAGAACTAGTAAAATTTTGGATTAAAAAGTATATGTCATCCTCACAAAAAGTGCATAGTGCCAAGTACATAAATAATTCAAAGATCCTAAAGAGGTAGTAGTTAAATAAAATGACTCAGCCATTCATAAGTCTGATGGGTGGGGGGATGAAACTTGACATGGCTCTCTCGGTCCTAAAGGTGAGTGACCTGTCTGTCCTGAGGGGGGCAGACTGTATTGGCTGTGCGGTGTGTGAGCGGTGTCTGAGGCTTTCTGTGTTCCTTTTAGTTTTGTCCTTCTGCTGTAAATGCTGATGAGTGGTTCTTGCTCCAGTCCAGTTATTTTACTGCTCATTGTTATGATTTTGTTTAGTGGATTGCGACGGATGTTGGATAGGGACCCAAACCAGGCTGAGATGTTGAAGGTAATGACTGATTCAATGAAACATTTGTAGAAAGCTGTCAGAGCTGAGCGGTGGACCTGAAGTGAATAGCTCTCCCTTGAGGATAAACGTGAAAGAGTAAGATTTTGAACTTATCTGTGAGGTAACTGTTATTTAAGGTTTCCATAGATAAGAGAAAGCTGGTCTCAGGTCAGCGCAGAAGACCTTTTGAAAAATTCTCAAATTTCAGGGTTCAAGTTCAAGTTTCCTTTATGTAACGTTATACAACTAAAAACAAGCGGAATCACACTGAACAATCATGAAGGATTTCTCTGTGCTTTTGTGTTCATGTTCTATTCTAACATGTTATGCATCAATTTGTTGCAAAAAAAAAAAAAAAAATAAACCCCACTAATCTGACTTTAGGTTTCAGTGGGCCACTCTCTGACTCAGCTGTAGTTGTAGACCAGAGGAGGAAAAAGCTGCAAACTCACTTCAGAAAGGCTGCTTTTCAAATTACGCTGTTATGTCTTTTTGCGCTCACTAGATGGCGGCATTACCAGATTCATTTCGTGAGCGTTCTCCGTGATCACTTGTTCACTGATGCACAGTCATGAGACTGTCGAGGTATGTGAGCGCTGATGGCTCTGAAGTTCCCAGAGTTCAGTCTCCAGAGAGCAGCGAGCGCAAGCTTCAGGGCCAAGCACCAAACCGAGGGCCGTAAATCTGTGAGGAGTGTGTTGGCCCAGCTGTGATAGCCTTTATTCTGAACACAGAGAAACAACAAAAAGATGGATGTGTGCTGAGAAGCGTTCACTGTAACTGTAGGAGGAATAAATCAAGCGCATCCGAGCTCTCTGGCGCTGTCAAGATCACTATGCAGCTACTTTTCCTCGCAGCGGCGTTTCTCTTTACGCACGACCTCACCGGAGCAGCGCACCCACCTGATAAGTGCGCCTCCCGCTGCGACGTGAGCTCGTGTCCGAGCCCCAGCTGTCCCAACGGGTACGTCCCGGACAGATGTAACTGCTGCCTGGTGTGTTCACCGCAGGAGGGAGACCCCTGCGGCCGCAAGAAGGACCTACCCTGCGGGGATGGTTTGGAGTGCAGGCCGCTCTCCGCGGGGAGGCGGCGCGGCTCCAGGGGCTTTTGCCGGTGTAAGACAGCGCACGAAGTGTGTGGCAGTGACGGGAAAGCGTACGGTAATGTGTGTAAAATGAGATCAGCCAGCCGTAAAGCACAGCAGGAGGGGAAACCAGCAGTTAGCCAGGCGCACAAAGGACCGTGTTCACCTTCGGGTGCAGGTAGGGCAGCTTGAGTATGCAGTGGGCAAAAACTTGGAAGGCGGAGGAAAGTAGCTTTGGGGGTATTAATAAAACATCCCTAAATGACTTTGACTGTATCTGGGTCACATATTTTTATGCACTGCACTTATATTGCTCCTAAAACAGTTTTTAAAGGCGTGTAAGAGAGCTGCCTGTAGCAAATTACTGCAAAATAAAACCAATAGGTCTGTTTTGACTTCAAGACTGTAGATGTGCTGGAATGTTTGTACAGTATTTCATCATCCAATGCAGTCATTTGTATGGATACTCAACGCAGAATTAGAGCTGCAGCAGTTAGTTATTTAATGGATTAATTAAACTTTATAAAATACATCTGTGACTGCATTACATGTTTGCATTGTTTTTAAAAATAAAAGATTTTCTCTGATTTTAGCCCCTTTAGTATCAAGTTTAATTCTTTTTTTTAGCTTTAATTGTTAAGAGCTGAATATTCTCGGGATTTGGATTGTTGGTTTGACAAATAAAGAATTCAGGGAAGTCACAGCCTCTGAGACACAGTGATGGACATTGTTACATTGTAGGCCTATTTTTCTGATTCACAGATAAAAATAAATAAGCACTCAATTGATTCATTAATAATGAAGATAAATATTAGTTGCAACTTAATCTGGAAATGTTGTTTTTTCTTGATAAATGTTGGCATTTAGAGTTTATTTTGCAGTACTTCATTGTAGAACAAACTGTCCACGGATGTGAAAGATCATCCTGGATGTGTTTTTTCTCCCGATGCACACAGTAAAACAGAGTTCATGTCTGCAGTGTCAGTAAATCAGGAAGCGTGTTCACATTGTTCTCACTGTATGATCCTCGTCCACAGACGGATCTTTTTCTCACACTGATTTACATTTAGATGAAAACCTGTGGTTCTCTTTTGGAAATGTGATTCAATCCTACAGTCATCTATGGGGATGATGTGGTGGAGGATTTACTGTGAATGTGTGAGTGTGTATGCGTGAGTGTGTATGTGTGTATGTATGTACAGTATGTGCGTATCTGTTAATGCAGCATGTTCTTCATGTCAGTGTAGGTGCTCTCCTGATGCGTCTCGGCAGCCCTCGCTACAAGTTCAACTTCATTGCTGATGTGGTGGAGAAAATAGCACCTGCTGTTGTCCACATTGAACTGTTTGTTAGGTGTGTACATGTTTGTGTACATGTTTGTGTAGACTGCTGTTCAAGCTCTGCTTAGAAGAACTTGTAGATTGAAAGACACATGGAAAGAAAACAGTACAAGAAAGAAGTGTTTTCATCCTCCTAAAATTTGTAAATTTACTCTAGATTTAAATTATTCACATGTCATTTCTTGGTTGCATACAAGTCTTATAAATTTGAATTTTAAGAATTCACAAGCTGTGGTGTTCTCTTACATCACTTTTGACTATTGATGTCTTTAAAGTCGACACTTTTCCTGCCAGAAAGCTTCAAACTGTTCAGATCTGTCTCTCTAACAAATGTCTGGCCTCCCTCTCATTCTCTGTCTCCCTCTCCTGTCTGTCTCCAGACATCCTCTGTTCGCTCGCCACGTGCGCCTCTCCAGTGGCTCTGGTTTCATTGTGAGCCACTCAGGTGTGATTGTGACCAATGCTCACGTGGTAACCACAGCTGCATCAGCATCAGGGCGGCCTCAGCTGCGTGTGCAGCTCCACGACGGCGATGCGTATGAAGCCGTGGTCAGAGATGTAGACAGGAAGGCCGACATCGCCACGATCAAGGTCAATCCTCAGGTGGGAGCATCCACACAGGTTCATGTACACCCGGTCAAGTCCAAAATGACATTCTTTGCCCCTCCTCTCTCCTTCTGCTTCCTTCACCCTCTTACAAAAAACCACTTTGCACTTTAGCACAAGACCCCACATCCCGACATGGCTGTGTGCCAAGTTCTGACAGCTTCCTGCGAGACATTCATAAAGCTAGCAGGAATACTTTTATAAACAGCAGCCCTGTGACTCAGAGACACAACGCTGATGTGTGTATTCTCACACCCATATCTCAAATAGTTGGACAGTTGTGTAAGCAATGAACTCTCTCTCTCTCCGTCTCTCTCTTTTTAAAATGTCTCCTCCATCCTCGATCCATGTGTTTTTCTCCAATGTGCTCAGTGTATCTCAGTCTGACTTCTATGTGTGTACGCATGTGTGTGTGTGTGTGTGTGTGTGTGTCCATGTAAGAGCAGAAGAAGCTTCCCGTGCTGTCTCTGGGACATTCGGCAGATCTGAGACCAGGGGAGTTTGTGGTTGCTATTGGCAGCCCTTTTGCCTTGCAGAACACCGTCACCACAGGCATCGTCAGCACCGCCCAGAGAGACGGCAAGGAGCTGGGCATCAAGGACTCAGACATGGACTACATCCAGACCGATGCTATTATTAATGTGAGCATACACACCCACCCACACACACACACATACACACATACACATATATACACACTGTTGAGTCTTATTTGATCATATCAGGACAGATACATATAGAGAATTCAACAGTGTTTGCTGTATATGTGATTTTGCATCATGTTTTAAACTCACTGATGGATGTTTTCTCTGTGTCAAATTGCATGTTTCCTGTGGGAAGTACGGGAACTCAGGAGGACCTCTGGTTAACTTGGTGAGTAGTTGCGATGACATATATAATCATCTGGAGGACTGGTCAGTGATTTATTGATTTCTTTTAGGTCCAATCTGTCAAGTTGATATGTTATTACAGAGCATTATATATACTTAAGCTCTAGTCAAGAGCAGAGAGCAGGCTACAAATGTGCTGTGCAGATGTTATGGTTTAAATAAATCTGTCGGAAATACCTGAAACCCTCTTTGTGCGTAACAAGAAACTCTCCTGACTCCAAGGCAATAAAACAGTGCTAACAGATTGAGCCGTAAATTTATATAGCAGTGGTTGGATGCTGGGTAGGTAAAATTGATCTTTAAGTCTGAGATCCTCTGTATTTGTGCATGTGTGTGTATTTCTTTCAGGATGGTGAGGTGATAGGCATCAACACTCTGAAAGTAACAGCGGGGATATCCTTCGCTATTCCCTCTGACAGAATCCGCATCTTCCTCAGAGAATCACAGGTCAAACACAGCAAAGGTCAGAGGTCATAACCTGAGCAGCACAAACAGCAAATACATTCAGTGTTTTTCAGTTTAATATCCTCCTGTACTACCTGTGGAAATATGAAGTGGGTGTGAGTGAATCCCAGCACAGTTGTTGTTGTTGTTGTTGCTGTTACAGAAAAGAAAAGACTGCAGGGAAAACAAACAAAGGAGCCTCAGTCTGATACAGGTGAGAGCTACAAATGGAGTTTCACTGACTGTTTACATGCTTAAGGTGCTGTGGAGAATCTCGGCCTAGTTTACACTTTGTTGTGTTTTCAGAGTCGTCTGAAGTGAAGAGACGTTTTTTAGGCATCAGGATGCTCACTGTCACCAAAGAGTGAGTTGTAACAACAGCACACAAACATTCAATTTTCATATAATCCAAACCAAGCATTTTAAATATTATTTAAGCTAGCACCTTGTTGAATAACAATGGATTCATTTTCTACCACTGTAACTATTTTCTTTCAGAATCTTAAAAGAAGGAAATGTTATTGATGTTAGCTATAGATTTGGCATGTTTGTATGAATGTTAACACTGGTATCAGCATTGTTTTGTTTTTGAATGTCTCAGCGTCGTAGCAGAGTTGAGACGTCAGAATCCAGACCTTCCTGAGGTCAGCAGTGGAGTTTTGGTGCAGCAGGTCATACCTGACACTCCGGCACAAAGGTCTGTTCACACTCACATGCAAAAACCAAGGCACACACACACACACACACACACACACACACACACACAGCACTAAAGTAACCTCATAAGAAATGAGACCACTGCACATCAAAGCAGCACAGAGTTCCATTAGGTGATTTATAATTAAAAAGATTTTCAGATGAACTACGCTTTCTTCCCTCTGTGTTTTAGTGGAGGCCTAAAGGAAGGCGACGTTATAGTCAAGCTAAATGGACAGTCGGTCCACACCACTGAAGACATCCGCGAGGTGCTGCAACGTGATCAGCCTCTCCTGCTCGAGGTCCGTCGAGGCAATGATGATTTACTGTTCAACATCCATCCTCAACTCCTTGTAAACTGAAGGACAGCACAGGTAATTTGCTTTAAGTGTCAACAAATGTGGCGCCACAGTTCCACCGCAAGGACTTTTGAACAACCATATATGGAAATATAAAACGGTGTGATGTGTTCTCAGATTTGATGTATATTTTGTTTGATTGACCATGATGAGCAAAATGTGTTTTTCATACACACTCTGTTTGATACATACAGTTTATTTTGATATTTAAATACTGCAAAGGGAAATGTATCCCATTCTTCTTATATATATTGTATGGAGGTCAAATAATTTTGGAATAAAAGTTTCCAAACATGCAGCCGCACACTGGTACGAATTTCTCTGTCCGGTCAGTTCAGCAGCTGTTGTCCATCTGCACAGACGGCAGGTTCGACTCCTTTGTTTATGATTCTTCCCTCCTCTTCCCTTCCCTCTTTAGAAAGACGTCCTCCTAATTTAAACAAACCCAAGGCCACTCACACGCACACACACACACACTCTCACAGGCACACACACACACACACACACACACACATATACTGTTACTGGAAAAGTCACTTTTATCCTCTCCTGTTTTGGTAATGGAAGTCCTCATGCTTAACGCTTCCTGAACCTTGAAGTTGAGAACTAAAAAGACATGTAGGGCAGCTTTGACTTGAAGATAATTATTATTGTATCAATTCGGTACAGTTGACCTGTAACTAGCTCTCATCTGTGGTTTTTACATAACACAGTTTTAGGACAGAAATAGTCCTTCTTTGTATCAGTGTCTCTTCATCATAGTATTACTTAAAAATGTCTCCACCTGCTGTGTGTCTGCATGTAGACAGTTCATGAACTGGATCCAGACGGACAACTTTTGCTTTTCAATGTAATAAAGACTCCGCTATGTTGTTACTGGCTGCAACACTGTGAGAGAAACAGAGAGCAACTGATAAAAGGAAAGAGAATAGGAGAGAGAATTAGAGAAAAGAGGGAAAATGAGCGAAATAATAATAAAAATAGGAAAAGTCCTCCTGAAACTTGTGCTCTTTTAGATTGTGTTTTGCAGAACCAGTTGCTGGAGTGTGAGTGGTGCTTTCTGACTCGCCAAGTCACACTGTCACAGCAGAGCGCCAGCCCACTTGGCGAGACGGACGGAGGACACAGCTGTATGCTCGTATACAGATGAAGCTCCACATTAAACCACATCACTGGGCTCCAAACCCAATCAAAACACATTTGTTCAGCTACAAATTTTCTGTGTCTGTGTTTAATTTAAAATATGTCTGCATTTAACGCATCATCTTCAGTGTAACATATATAATAAACACATACATGTTTTTTCCATAAGACTTTAATGTTTACTCTAAAGAAAAGTTCGGCTCCTGCTCATGCCAGGAACGTAACTATCACCATCTACAGGCCAAAGGGAGGCAAATCTGGTTTCAATTAGACACAAATTATGATTCTCAAATTGACCACTAGATGGCATGTTGGGTATAAGAATATGCTCCTGACGTGGCAGCTGATGGTCAGATCATAAGACTACTGTGTAAGTGGTCTACATAGCTCTGGTTTCCAGCTGCGTGATGCTGAGGCTAAAGTAGAGGGCACTGTTGAACAACACCACACACACAAAACCACACCAAGGACCAGCATACACGTCTTATTCTCAGGCAGTGTGTCTCTGCTGAGGGTGCAGTTCTTTCGCAATCCTTTCCATACACAAAATCTTGCGCTTGTAAACTGTGTCTCTGTCTCTATAAACAGACCAAATATGTTATTAATTATAAGACTTTTTTATGAGATCAACAAACCAAAGGGTTCTTGGTGAAAAGCTTTCTGTATTGCAAGGAGTTCACCTGTTCTCCTCCAGCCAAAGAAAATGTTGTACTTTTTAATCATTTTGCATTTATTCAACAGGTTTACTGACTAGTTAATTTACAAATTAAGACTTTTGCAAACAAAACATACAGAGATTTAATATAAAATGATATTTTATCAAAAATTAAACTTTCTTATACACAAATTTATACTATTCAAGTTGAAATGATTGGAAAATTAAGAAAACTAATTGGCAGCTGTTTAGATGATCATTTTACATGCAAACAACATTTCACTGTTCAAGCTTCAGAATGATGATGAATTTGTATATTTTTCTTTTAATTTCAAATATTTTGATTTCTTTTTTAGTAAGTTTGAATTTCATACAACAACTGGGAGGTTTCACCTTGGGCTCTAAAGGTAACTGTTACAGCTACTGTTACTGATGTACAAACCAAAAAAAAAAAAAAAATCAGCAGTTTAAACAATGTAATGATCTTATATTTCTGATTTATTTATTTATGATCTTAAAATACAATATATATAATAACAGTCAGAGGACATTTTTCCTGTACATTGAGTACTTTTACTTTAATTACTTGAAGTACAAGATCCTGATTACACTTATAGATCTTTAGACGAGTAACATTTGTAATTTAACATTTGACTTACGCTTGTAACAGAGTATTTAAAATTGTGGAAGTGATATTTTAATACTTTTTTCTTTTTAAAGGAACTGAATATGTCTTCCACAGCTGCTTTTCTCCAAAATCTAACTATATGAGTATTTCGATTTTATTTTTAAAACCTTTTGTTATTTTTAATTTAGTCGTGAATATTCAATTTAAGAAAACAATTTGAGCTTTTAAGCAACAAAACAAAACAAAAACACTGACTGCTGTTGTCAGGTCACACTCAGTTTGGTAAATCTTGTTTGAGTGAGCCCTTGTTTCTATTCCTGCTATTCCTGCACTGATCTTTCATCCTTGTTTTCATCCCAGTACTACTTTGGATTGGCCCACCCACACTTTTATGGCTGTGAAGAGGCTGGGGTGGTATCCAGGGGTCTCAGACCTCCAGGAAAGGCATCCACGGGAAAAAATGGATCTTCAGCCTAATCACATTTCTCTTGTGTTCTGTTGAGTCCAATAATAATGTCCAACTGTGAGTCATCTGTGACCTCAGAGCCTGATGACATTCTGAGTGCAATCAACAGCGCCTGATGGATGCTTGTGATGCTAGCTCTGCTATTTGCAAACAAACGTGCGCGCGCACACACACACACACACACACACACACAGACATGCACTGTATGTGTCATGCACATTACCTTGAGACAAAAGCATCTGCAATTAGGGGATAAACACATATTGAGCCAGAATCACGATAAAGAAAACCCTCACTTACATATGTATCACAAATAGCACTTTTTTTAGGTTTGCAAACTTTAATAATTGAGTTTGTTATTTTAAATTTATACGGGAAATATTATGCCCTTTTCTACATGTGCTTGTTACTGGTTATTTGTTAGTGTTCATACTATGTACACAAAATATCATCAACAAAGAACTGATGACTGTAATAACAGAGCGAGTTACAAAGTGGAATAGTAACTGAAAGTAGTCCCATCTTAATCAGCTGCAATGTTAATAGAGTGATTGACACATTTATGTATCAATAGTTAAAATCCAAAACTAACTGAAATTGAACTCCTGCTTAAAAACTAACTTTTACTTTTGCTATATAAAGTATATTTTGATGCAAACACTGTTTTGTGTAAAAATTTGAATACAATACTTTTACTCTGGTACTGTTGCTTTTACTTAAAGATATTTCTGTTACAACTACGTTTTACAGTATGTGGGGGGTGCCTATGTGTTCTCAAAGGTGCTAGCAACAAAATGAAATGTTCTGAGAAAAAAAATTGCACAACAGTAAGTTTACAATATGGGGCTCAGTTGAATATGAAGGGTCGAAAAGGTTGCGTTCACAGAACTTTGGAGGAACAGACTGCTGAGTGAGGCATCTGGCATGGCGGCAGAGATGAAGACAGATTGGACTCAATTTAAAAAAAAAAAAAAAAAAAAAATCCCGTAAAGTGTGGCATTACAGTAGTACAGGCCCTAACTACTTCCATCTGTCTGGAGTCCAACTCTCACTGTATGACTCACTGCCATACTGACCAAAACTACTCTGGGAAACCGTAAGAAGAGAAGAGAAGAGAAGAGAAGAGAAGAGAAGAGAAGAGAAGAGAAGAGAAGAGAAGAGAAGAGAAGAGAA
>JAQNCA010000024.1:21484404-21498922 GCA_029783725.1 Acanthurus tractus | reverse complement strand
AAGAAAAAAAAGGGACAAAGACATCAAGTTGTTTCAGTCTCATTTTTAGAGTCAACATATATACTCTGTCAATCAATTTGACTCTGATGTGTTGTTTAGTAAAAACCAACATATGTACTTTCTAAAGCCATACTAATCAATATATTTATATTAAGAATGAAATCCTACATACTATTGCCCCCTTCAGAGAATTATCACCTGACTCTGCAGGTACCCATGGCACTGCTGCTCAGTGTTCTTATTTTACAGCCCACAGCTTAACTTTTTGTTTTTTTCTTAATGCTCTAATCAGCCTGGTTTCCACTCACAGCAGGCAGCCACTTTGAGGTAACAAGCTATGATAAATGGGCTGCATTACATCTGCCCAACTCCAAATTGCAGACAAAGTAAGTGATTAGCTGGCAAACATGCTCTATCACTGAGCTCCTTTAGAGCCAGATTTTTCCATCAGGAGCTGATGAACCAAGACAGAGCTAAAAGGAGAGTAAATATGGGATTTGCATTCATCAGGTGGACTCTAATGCAACTTTAAATGAGTGTTAATGTTGGTATGTGTTTGTTAGACATGTGAATAGGCAAGTGTTTGCAAGCACATTTCAACAGCTTTCATAAAGGTGAATAGTTCATACTGTGATACATTTTTTCCAACTGATTTCTCAACAGATGCCAGAAAACCCATTATCACAGCTGTAACCATGTTTCTTATTTCTGTGAACTGTAGTAGAGCCAGAAATCAAGCTAGTGGGCAACATGCATGGCAACGAGGTGGTGGGCCGCCAGCTGCTCATCTACCTGGCCCAGTACCTTTGTTCAGAGTACATTCTGGGAAATCAACGAATACAGACACTTATCAACACAACCCGCATCCACATGCTGGCCTCCATGAATCCCGACGGCTATGAACTGGCCGCCTCAGAGGTAGAGGATAGCAATGATCCGGAGCTCAGCAACCAGGAAGTAAATATTGTTGACAAAGACAAACCGCCATTATCCGTTCGCAATCCTCTGTCTGTTCAACCTGGCATCTGGAGGTGGAGGCTGATGTACTCTAAGTTTTGTGTTGATGGAAGAGGAGACTGTCGGTTTTAAAATATACTGGATATTTTTCTCTTACTGAAGCAGTAAATCAGTTATTTTGGTAAGCTCTTAGTAGATCAAACACCTGTCAACATAAGTCTCACTCAGAGTTTTGCCAAATTGGATGTAAGAAATTAGAGCACTCAAGCCTTCCATCCTCTACTTGTCGCCCCATTTTCTACTAACCAGAGAAATCAACACTAATCATCACTTCACTGGCTTGTTTAGCTACTGTACATTTCTTCTTTGGCATGTCTTGAACCTTTTGACACTGAGTATAACAATACTGACGCGTGCTTTGGTGGAACTGTGTGTGTTTAATTGCTCATGGCTCAGGTGGCATCGCTGTGCTTCTGACAAGCACTGCCTTGCATATAAGCTGTACATGATCATGTGTCCGTTGTGCAGGACACATTGTGAAGTCCAATTTGAAGATCGCCAATTGCCAGTGTATGTAATGTGCCATAATATTTAATCAATAGCCTAATACCTATTGATTTGAAGCAATACTCCAAGAGACATTTTAGATGCATGAGTTTTAAGCTGCTTTTTGTGGTGATTCACAACACATAAATAATTGAAACATTAAGGAAAGTGTGCAGCATATCGTACCTTTCATTATTATGGTCATATTTCTAATTTATATTTGGGTGATACTACTGCTCATTTAATATATCTGGTAATTTGCATGAATTCTCAAATTTTGCAATTGAATTTAATGCATCAGAGAGTAAGCTGAAACTATAAACGTTTCCCATATTTGTACTCAATATGGAAACATATACATATGTGTTTATAATATGTAATAATATGCAACAGCTTGCATATTCCAAAACATCCCTTTTGATTGTTTGGATGGATGATAGCTTAAATGCATTTGCGGCTCACCTGTAATATTAATGCATTTTTTTATACATTTGCTACATTGCTTTTTTCATGACGGATATATGGTCTTGTCTCCATGTAAACAACAGACAAAACAAAGAAAATTTCTCCTTGTACTTGACTAATATTCATGTAATTCCCTCGATATTTTCTTCATCTCATAGCTCCTCCGACTAATGACTACCTATCATCATCTGTATAATCAGTCTCAGTCATTTCCAATGTGATACTTTTGAATGTTCTTCTAATACTTCAAGATGTTTGATTTTACAGGGCCATTTATTGAATGGCTGGACCAGTGGCCGAGCTAATGCCCAGAATATTGACCTCAACCGCAATTTTCCAGACCTCACCTCCATTTTCTATCGGAATCGCCGCAGTAGGCACTACCGCATTGATCACATTCCAATCCCTGATGCCTATTGGTTTGGCAAGGTAAGGGTTTAGTGTTTATAAAGCAGATTTATGGAGAAGTATCTTCAGTAGATACACTTTTTCACCATGAATACCAAAAAATTCCATTTCCACCTGTGGGCTGTAGGTGGCACCAGAGACCTATGCAGTGATGAAGTGGATGAGATCACTGCCCTTCGTTCAATCTGCCAGCCTCCACGGTGGGGATCTGGTGGTCTCCTATCCCTTTGACTTCTCTAGAGACGTGCATGAGGAGAGGATGTTTTCACCCACTCCAGATGAGCAGGTGAGAGGGGAGGATGGATGTCTGGTTTGGTGGAAAGAAGGATTTGTGGTTGCTAAAACGGTTTTGTTTAATAATGCAGCTGAATTGTCCCTTTTTCACCATACACCTATCTTCATATCTCTCCATGCTCAGGCCTTCAAGCAACTTGCTCGTACTTACGCAGATGCCCATGAGACCATGTCAAACAATGACACAGAGAGATGTGGAGCCTCCTTTCATCGAACTAAGGGCATCATCAACGGTGCATTGTGGTACAGCTTTGCTGGCGGTGAGATGCAACACTTTTCAAATAACAGAAAACCATTTATACATTTCTCTTTCCCATGTTTCTTATAGGAGACTTTTATGTACATGTCACACAGGTATGTCAGACTTCAACTACTTGCACACTAACTGTCTGGAGATCACTGTGGAGCTTGGCTGTGACAAATTCCCCTCAGAGGCCGAGCTTTATCTGGAATGGAAGAGGAATAAGGAAGCTCTATTCAGTTTTATGGAGTCTGTAAGTGTAAAAGGCTTTGTAAAGTGGAAACACATGTACAATTTGTTATACAATGTAAACATTTGATGCTCTCTGTCTGTTTGTTGTGCTTCCTGTCCCTGAACAGGTCCATCGAGGGGTTAAGGGAGTAGTTAGGGACACTGATGGAAATGGGATAAAAGGTGCAAGTGTCTCCGTCAGAGGGATTAGGAAAGATGTCACTACAGGTAAGCTCATTTCTACATGGTTATTTTTTTTCCAGTTGGTGAAACTTTAATGTTAAATGTTTGTGCCTGGTTATTGTGGCCTTCAGGAAGGTTCAGGAAGTGGATTTCTGTGTTATGTGTCACAAAATGAACCTTTGTCACATTTCTAGCCATGCGAGGAGCATAGCTGTTGGGATGTCAAGGTTGGTGGATGGTCCCCAGCAACCACACTGGTCTTGAGATATCTCAGCAAGTCTCATAATTTTGTTTCTTTTGCTTACCTTTCCCAGTGCTCCTCTTTGATGACCTCTTTTCTTTCATTTGTATGACCCTCACACCCCCCCCCGACTTGTGGACTGTATTACCCTCTTTCTCCTCCCTCTCCTCTTCTTCCTCTTCCAGCTGAAGATGGAGACTACTGGCGGCTGCTAAACCCTGGTACTCATATCCTGACAGCCACAGCAAAGGGCTACTCCAGGGTCAGTAAGAGGGTTTTCCTGCCTCACCACATGAACAAGGCTGGACGGGTCGACTTTGTCTTGAAGAAGGTTAGATATTTGTCCTAATTTTCCTGTTTAATCATTGCTATTGAAACATACTCTTTCAGTCTTACCATCAGCTCATTAATGGTTCAGTTTTAGTTTAGTTTTTATTCCCTACATTAATTTGTCAAGAACCAACCACAGAAAACATCAAACGCATCAACTATCCCTGTTCTTCATCTGAACCTTCTCCCTTGCTCTGCATCCAGGTTCCTGTGGAGCCTGATATCGATGACCACCTCTTCCCCACAGTAGACTCATGGGATCGATTTGACCCTTACAATCAGTTTGAGCGCTACAGTGAGCCAACCACAGGTGAAGGTGGGATAGAGCGTGAGGAGAAACCATGGTGGTGGAACTACTTCTCCCAGTCTGGCATCTCACCTCCAAACTGGCTGTTACGTAGCGTCTAGACACAGTCCAGGACAATGAATATCCCAGAACACCTGGGAAACTAGTGAAGGACGGTCCCACATACAGTCCTACTCAGTGTTATCAGAGTCATCTATGTGGCATCTCAGTGCTACTCATCTGAAAGCAAAGTCATGGCCAATATTGCTTCGCAGCTGCATTTACTTGATTTAAGAAACATTGAACCACTGGAAAGTAAATGAGTTGTGGCTTTCTCAATATTCAAACCTTTTCAAGATTTTCATGGCTAATAATAATATTATGCACTTATACGGATATATGAATATGAATTTTGATCACAGACAACAGTTTTACAAGTGACATCAGCAGCATAAAATGTCTTTTATATTTTTTTAGTTAGGTACAAATTTCATGCAGATTTGACAGTTTTTCCACAGGTGATTTCCTTGTAGCCACACACTATGATTTATACAAGTGCTTCAGTTAAAATTTCCTGAACCTCAAACAGCATCTCATATTGAGCACAACATTTAAGCTTGGATTAGCTGCAATACTGTGCCATTGTGAAGATTTAAAAAAATACTTGCTTTGTTTGTTTTTCACAAGCATGAAAAATAAAATATATATAAATTGTTTGTCACTTATTTTAAACTATTAAAAATACCAAAAAGTATATAAGTATAAAGTAAATTTTAGAGTTTTAAATACACACGGCTTGATTTTTTAACGTTATGCTCTGACCTATCTTAAGAGGTTTTTGTAGCCTTTGTTCACCAGAGGGCGCCAGAGAACACATAATAAGTGTATGCCAACTAAAAGTTAGTCTACCTAGCAGGCTGTTAGATAAATTGCGATCACACTCTTAGTTTGTTCAAAAAAAAGTGTTTTCATAGACGAGTCTTTTTGGCTCATGTCAACAATTAGAAGTGGTTTCGTTGGTCGATTTTTACAGAACTGAATTCTCAGAAATAAAGCCATATTATTTCCTTTAAGTCGTTAAAGAAAACTGTCTTTTAAGGTCAAGATGCTGCGAGTCTCGTTTTAATTCTTGCATGTTCCACATTATCTTGCGGAAGAACACGTTTTTCTCTTTCATTACTACATATAGTGATTCTGTCTGGGTGCGTGTTGTATCCTTGCGCCTTCACAGTACAACAGGTGCGTTGAGGTGTTTGTAATTGGCCCACGCCAGTTTGACTATCGAGTTGTTTTACTTATAGCCATTACAAGCAAAAACTACACATAAAATCAGTGGTCCTCGAAAGTCGGCACACTCGAACTGGAATAAAGGAGTAATCGCCATTATCGTGTGAAAAAAGGCCAACTCTCCGTTTAAGACTTCAGCTCAACAGATAAATGACAACTTCTACCTTCAACAGTCAACCCACGGTAGGCTGCTCAGTAGACCAGGTTTATTGAGAGTTGATACTTCCTCTCTCTCTTCCTCTCCCTTTCATATTTTCTTATTTTCGCCCGTCAAGCAAAGAGTAAAACAGTCGCCGAACGCTACAAAAAGATCTCTAGTCACTTCCATCGTGTTTAAGTGGTGACAAAAATCTCTGAGACGGGGTGCCCCAATACCTGCACGAATGTCCCCAAACATTTTCCACAGGATCATCCGATGGTGTAGACAATTTTGCTGTAGGTTAAAAAAAGGGGAGTGGGGGGTTGGGGTGAACTGACCATTTATCTCCGTTTACAAGTAATTACTTCAAACATTCGAAGCATTTAAGGGGTTAAAAAAGCGGACTCTTGTTACATCTGTTTTTTTTAAATCCTTTGAAAAACCTTCCTAGACCAACCAATTGTCATTAACATTTTTGAGACTGAATGCATAT
The DNA here is from genome assembly GCA_029783725.1 of Acanthurus tractus. Taxonomy (NCBI): domain Eukaryota; kingdom Metazoa; phylum Chordata; class Actinopteri; order Acanthuriformes; family Acanthuridae; genus Acanthurus; species Acanthurus tractus. The sequence continues at coordinate 21,492,821 of JAQNCA010000024.1, read as the reverse complement.
AGGCAAGGATAGATACCTTAGATATCTTTAAAAACATTTAAACAACAAACAAAATATAAAGCATAACTGTGTGCTTTGGGGCTATGCGTGGCCATATGCAACATTACAACAAAAGTCCAATAATAATAATAATACTAGACACAAAATTAATCCATGGCCTCTGTATTTAGGTCTGTCTAGCATAATCCATCTGCACCACCTGCATCCTCCAGCTTACCCAATGGTCGCAGCTGGAGCAGAGGGTGCACAGCAGTCTATCAATAATATCTGCTGGGGACGGGATTGCGTGCAACCTCTCCTAACCTCACAGTTTATCTGCTATCTGTTTTTAAAGCACACTGACCTGTGCTTGAACTAATGTAAGTGTAAGCCAGAGCATGATTCATATCCATAATCCATCCGATAATAATTAGCTGTACTTATATGGAGCCTGCCCAGTAAAGTCTATATGATGCAATTATAAAGCAGTTGACGAGGCAGCTAAAGCACTCTAGTCAGTGACCTTGCAGACTGATCATATATGCTCAGAGCAGGATTTGTGATGATGATGAGCTTAACACAAGTTTGCAAAAGAAAACTGTTTCATACTTAAACCAAGAAAATGTCTTTTTGAAGGCCTTTTCCGTGTTTGGATCTGTCGACAGGGCCGGCTCCGATTTTTATGGAGCCACATTTGAGTCAGGGGAACCCCAACATATTTTTGTCACTAATAGCACCGACTATTTTGAGAGAAACTGCCATTGTATTTGCTGATGTTGGCAGGTCACTGTCAATCAAATCTAATCAAAGTCTACCAATAGAATTCTGGTAAAGAACTGAATTTTGAGTATTAAACTTTTCATAAATACTTATCAAAATGTCTTTTCAAACTTTGTTATTTATTTAATTGGAATATTACTGATATGGAAAAAAATTCAGGTCAACTTGAATTTTTCAGGACCTTAATTGCTGGCTGCACCAAATAGGGTTGATAGCAATAGCAGAAATTTAGTAGCTGATGCCAGTATTAATGAAATTCATAGTCTTGATACCCAGTTAGATACCAAAGGGAAAAACAAAACAAAACAGAAAAACAGAATCGTTGTAACACAAATCACATACACACACATGCACACACCTATACGTACACATACACACACACACAATGCTGTATACAGTCAAAGTGCAACCACTATTAAAATTTACTGACATGCTGACAGATTAATAATTTATAAATTCTTGTTCAGAAAGCTCAGTTTACATTCTGATGACAGACGACACAATCTGAATGGTAAGGCCAGTAGCCTCCTAATACAAGCCATGAAAACATTACGTTAGCCTTTAACCATTGACCTTCAACCACTGTGAACATCATAGTTTTCTAAACAGCAGTGCCAGTTGTGTCAACCACAAATGATGGTATTAATCTGTTTGTTAGTGCCTGTTAGCATTTAATGTTCTTTTTTGACATTTATTAGCAGACTGAAATACTTGTACCTTGAAAGACTTGTAGTTTACATCCTCATTACCTTTGAAAATGCAGGAAAACAAGAAACATTTCTAAAATTGTGGCATCATCTTAGCACTGAGGCATGGGTTTTCAAGACATCAAAAATATCTAGTTCTGCCTGCTCTTAGTCTGTGGGCAAAAAAAATGCCCATTCTTGAAATTTCATATGCAAGCTGACACAGCAAGTCATAAAACTTATCACTGGGTGTTGTTTTATGTGGACTCAGTGTAACCTCTTTTACACATGAACTTTGGACAATATCCAGAGAATCAGACAAGGATTATGTCCAGATGTACCTGTTCACACATGCAACAAACATGCGTGAAAGTGTTCACGCATGTTAGAAATACTTTTTGGGAGAGGGGGTAGGAGCCTGCAGGAAGCAGGACATGATGCAAAAGGTAAACAGTGTAAACCTCATTAATTGCAGTACGTTGAAGATGGTGAATGAGACAATGGACATCTCCATAATGGTGGCTGTTTTTGCTTCGTTATCAACACTTCATGTGTTTTTCTCGATACGCCCACCCCCTTGCAACAGACAAACATCTGCTGCATCATAGACTTTATAAAACACTGGACAAACCCTCCATGACGTCACCCATTGGTTTCTGCCTGAGCAAAAGTGAAGCCTCAGAAATCTCGTCCTGGGCGCCGCGATTTGCCTGCGCCTGACTCTGCCAAGAGCCCGCCTAAACAAAACGAAAGACCAAATATGGGAAAAGAGGTGGGGGTCGAAGGACGGACACCACACCCACTCAGCTAACAGCCTGCAGCTAGCTATCAACAGACTGTCAATCAACAAGGCCGAGCCCTAATTTATCCAAAAATAGCCACATTTTTAAGCTGAAATATAAAATAAACAAATGAGTTAGAAAAAAAATCACCACTCCCAGAGTTTTAATGAGATGGTAGTGAAGCTGTAGACAAAAAAATGTTTTTTGAACCAGGCTGTAAATATTTATATTTCTGCTCTAAAGTTGGCCATTTTAACATGGGCTCCAATGAGAACCTGCTCCCTTTTGGAGCCAGCCTCAAGTGGTCAGTAGAGGAATTGCAAGTTTTTGTACTTCCTGGTTGGCTTCAATGCAGAAGTGGCATGTTGCCCCTTGTGCTGCATTCACACAGGCAGCTCAGACTTAGGACCTGGGGTCTGCAAGAGAAAAGTCCATGTCAAATAATCCTAACATTTGTGTTCACACACACAGCTTCTCTTTGTATATACTCAGTCATTGTGAAAGGGGCTCATGTCTTTATGATATTGCTAAAACCTGCTGTAGAACCAACAATAGCAACTTGTAATTGCTGCATTTATAACAGTGAACCAGACTTTCTTTTTGTGTGTGTGTGTGTGTGTGTGTGTGTGTGTTAACCATAAACATCCTCTGTAATTTTAAAGCATGTCTCAGAATTTGACAGTAACAGAATGTCATTTGTTTCGCAAGAACACACAGTGCGGGGAAACTTGTTTTCTGTTACAGCTTTTCAAGCAGCATCTACAGTGTGAACGGGGTGGTCACTCTCTTTAGTATCTGTACACACATGACTCATCTCAGTGAGGCCTTCCTTAAAAAAAAACAATTTAAGCTTGTCTTCAACAAGCATTGATATAGTTTGTTCATAAAACATGAAACTTCTCATAAAAATCAGTCATAAAACTTAAATATCATCTCCTTTTCCAAGGCACTGCCTCATCAGTGAACCCTGTTGCTAATATTATAGTCAGAACAACATGAAAAGTTAAGATGCATTCATCTGCTTTCTTTTTGAAAAGGCCATTTTTGAATCATGCTATAATTATTTTCTTTCCAAGGCAGTGTGTTCCCTGATGTCTCCTCCTTATGTTCCTGGAGTGAGTTTCCATCTGGCAGACTTTTACTTAAGTCTCTGCCTCTCTCTCTCTCTGTGGCCTCCCCAAAGTAGTCACTTTCAATATGACTGCGTCAGTTTCTCTAACATAACCCATTTTAACACTCTGCACATACAATGCAAATGCAAAACCACTTAGCTCTGAACTTCATCTTTCTCTTTTCACCTCCCTCCTCTCTCTCCCCCTCTCTGCTCCTCAGTGTGTCGGTCCGTCTTTGATTCCTGTAGCTATCTAGCTGCTGTGCCCCAGGAGCAGAGGCCTGCTCAATGTGGCAGAGATGATTTGTTTGCTTTGCAATTATTTTCCGTCAGTGGAGACAAATGGATTCATACTGCATAGAAAAACCCACACAGACAGGGCCGGAGCAATGAATGCAGTGGAACAAACTAATATGTAAGATGCCGAGAGATAACGATAGAGACGGGGAACAGAGGATCGAGGGTACGAAATGGATAGTTTTCTAAAAAGCTCTGCGCACAAAGAACATCTCTGTGCCATTTGGCCACACCGCATATTAAAATCTTTAGTATTCTGATAGTTGTTGCTTTTAAGATCAGGTCCATATTTGGAGATGACATCATGTATTCATGCTGTGGTCCCCTCATTCATGTTGGGGCCCCAAACAAGAGGCTCCATAGTGCCTATTCTTTGTTAATCTTGTCTGCTATAAAACACATTTGTGCACTGCTATATGTAAGAGCAAGCATATTTGAAAGAAACATTATGCATTCTCAACTAAATTTGTGTTTGTTTTTTTGCCAACCTAATTAATTAACACTTATGAACATACCTGTAAGATTACTCTGCATTTTCCTGTTACATTTTAATGAGCATACTTATGCTGTGATTGTTACATGCAAAACTTAGTGTCACTGGACTGCTGTGTTGACAGTTGGATTTAAAATACATTACACTGGATATAAATCCTGCAAATTAACGTAGTAAAAGTAGTTAAATGTTAATTACAATTATGATTTTGGATACCCACAACTAAAATAACTTGATAGACTGTGATACTGACATTCAAAATGCATCCCTCACTTAGTGAAAACTGGACTCTGTGTCAAATGAAGCGTTTCCTAACCTCATAAACAGCCAGCCACCAGGTGGCGATCAAGATGTCATGGCTTTACTTTGGGAGAAACTGCTTCTGGGGGTTGCATGAGCCATGGCAATTGAGAGTAGATTAACAACAGAGTGAAGACATGCTAAATGAAAATCAAATGTGTGAAGCTGAAGGCTAATTCATCAAAACAGAAAGTCATCTGTTGATGAAAAGTGTTTCAGATTAGGGTTACGAGATGTTAAGCAAGAACAAATCCTTTGCGAAAGCGATTGAGACTTGTGTCTGCGCTGCGAAGGAACACGGCTGACATGTTGGGCCACAAAAGAAATGACCACAGACTTCAGTACGATGAATACATGATGCAGTATGTTCGTATTAGCCCACGGGAGCATTATTTTTATGGACAAGAAGTAATCTCAATAATCCCCTGCCTTGTCCAGCATTAACTCAGACATCCATGAGAGTGAAGTCATGCCACCATCAGTGAAGGCAATGTGTCATTTTAATTTTGGTCAAATGTTTTGGTGATATTTATATTTTGCCTCTTGGCGATAAACTGTGAGTAAGAACCCATCTTATTTAGATGCAAAGATTATATACATTAGCAGGAATGTAGCACTACATCAGAGTCCTTTTATGTTTACATGTGAAAAGGTAACATGCCTTAAATAAGCCTTAAATGTGGACTTAAATGCATCTCTGACTGACAAAGGCATCTGTGTTTGACTTTTTCAGGCACTTCTGTTTCTTTAGTGCCCAACTGAACACATTGGAAATCCAAATGTTCCATCCATAATTAAGTCTTTTAATTCTGACATAAACACTATTTATGAGTAATAATACTCAAAAATCCAATGCTACTTTTAGCACAAGAGTAATTTTCCCTGAACCAAAACCCTTCCCTCACATTATTAAGTTTTTCGTAGCCTAAAGCCTCAGCACAGCAGCAGAGTGCCCATCCAGTCACCAGTTCAGTGTTTTTCCTCCAACATCTATGACCTCCATCTTGTGCTACAATCCACCTTATCACAACAAAACAGGTTTAGTCATAGTCAAGCATTTTCTCTTACGAGTTCAGTTGGTAGTTTAAAATGGTTCTTTTGACCATAATGGTAAATGATAGAACACATCTTCCAATTTCCACACATAGGTTGATATGAGAATATGTAGTTAGAGGACAGACTGGAGGTGAGGGGTCACTGCCATTATCCCCAGTGTGCAATGGACACAACTAGGCTGCAGATGTTTTCTGTCTCTGCTGAACTTTCAGACGATCCACAGTGAAAAAGATTAACCTTTTCCCCTCTGCTCGCATCTCCTCGATTTTTCTTTTTCCTGCCCTCTGTCTTCCTTTTCATTTTTATAAGCCTCTCTTACCCTTATTCCAGTGTCTCTGACTATCCCCTGTCCTGCTCCCCCCCCCCCCATCTCTCCTTTTCTCCCCTTTCCCCCTCCCCTTCTACCTTTCCTTTATACGAAGGGCAGGTTCAGGGGTCACCAATTACTCAGAGGGGGCTGAGAAAGTTGCATGGGCTCTGCCCTCGGGGCTGCCATGTTGCATTACCATCAGGGAGCTTGCAGGTACGCAGCAGCTACTGGCTGCCGGCACAACAACCATAACCTCAGCCCCAGCACCGGGCCATATAGACTCCGCTAGGTTCAAACCCTCCTCATGCCTGAGCGGCTAGCTGGCTCTGAGTCAGCCCCCCCTCTCTTACTGACCTGCTGGGCAGAACTAATATGGATGTCTAGACTTCCTGGGAACTCGTTTACCTGAGAATACACAGATGCACAGTGTGTGTGCCGATTGTTCACTTACTTTTGTACTTTACTGAGCTCATATTCTGACGCGTTATGTAGCCTGAGTTGCTTTAGTCACAATTTGAATATATTCTCATAGATAATTTTGAGTGTATTTAATAACAATGCTTGCAGTTTCAACTTTAGTCAAATTTTTAGCACATTCATGAGAAAAAGTTGTTCTAGAGAAGTTTAGTGTAGTTTAGCAAAAAATCTGAATTAAGACTTTTTCTTAGCCTGAAGTAGCAACATCTTTTTGTCTTGTCATCACTATAAGGTAAGCAGTGACTCCATGCAGTCACAGCTCCTGGCTGAGAAAGAGTCTGACATTTTAACATACAAAACCACAAAGCTAAAGTGAACTGTGTGAGAGTCAGAGGTACTTGAATGCACCTTTAAAGCCGCCCCTAACATGAAAATTATTCCAGGATCCTTTTACAGGTGGTGCACACACTCACACTGTCACACCAAGTACAGTGGCTGTTAAATCAGGCCTTGTTAATGCTCTCTCTCCTTTAAAGAGACCTGATAGATGGTAAAGATGTGTAGTTCAGCCCTTTTTTCCAGTCTGCCTCTGGCTGTCCATACTAAGAGCAATTTTTACCATTTTATCTATCCTGCTTACTCAGCCACCTGAGGGCTGCCTCTGCATATCAAAAAAAGAACGAAAAACACCTGAACTTCTTTATGCTTGATTCTGACATTTTAAAAAAATTGAGAATCTGATTCACTTGTCCTCTCCAAACCCCAGAAGCACTGATTTCCAGGCCCACAGAGAGGCCCAGCCCAGCGTTGTTCATACTGGGGCCAACAGAAGCTGTGCAGCCAGTTGGAGTTGAAATGGCTCCTGAATAGAGAATCCCAGAGTCTGATTCAGTGCGCTCAGCCAAACCCTCGGTAATTGCAAAAACAGCACTTGGTCCACTAATAATGGGTGCGTGTCATCTCCAATCCCCAGTCCGCCTGTCTGTCCGTGCCACAGAGGCAGCAATTACAGACTCCGGCCTGCCACTGGACATGCACACAGTAAGGGCAGAGGAACAGTAGTCTGTGTGTATGTGTGTGTGGGGGCGGTCGGTTAAGGGGTGCATGAGTAACTGAATGAGGTGTATGTATGCTTTGGTGTGTGTGTGCGTGCACGTGCGCGAGTGTGTGAGGACACAGGAAAGGGCAAATTCAGTGTTGCGGCTAAGCTCGATTCAAGACTTGAACAGACATTCCTATTTAGTCGGGCAGACACAACTGCACCGTGAACACGAATTTTCCCAAAGTTTAAAACAGTTTAGGTTTTAGTCTCCAGCTGGGAACTTCACCAAGTTCACAATGACAGACTGCACAGTCATGGCCGAACTGACTGATCAGTGAAGGATTTATTGTCTTTCTTTTAAATCTTGTCTTGCATACATATGCTTTGTGGTGCTGACAGTGTTGATATCCTCATGATTTTTTTCCCCCTGTTTCTGTATTCTGAGCTGACATTACAAATGAAATAGCAAGACAGTCACTTCTGTCAGTCATGTGTAAAGCTAAATGTTGTACCTGTATGAACTGAATTGCCCTACACCTAAGAAAATAGTAATGTGTTTCACCCTGACATGAATGCCTCCTTTTTTTTGCTAAGTATTTTTTTTTTAACTGTCTAACTAAGGGTATAACTAAGACCTTGTGTGAGCAGCATAGTTGGACCTCTCTCTGAGTCACTTCCTTTACTAAACACTCTCATGGCTACCCATCCATGACTCCTACAATGGCCATCACGAGGATTTACTAAAACATTGTCTGATCTTTCCTGTTACGCTACTATTGTTTTTATTTGATTTTCTCTGCAGAGGCATGAAGAACCAGTGTCACGGCAGACAATGGAGCAGAGTCAGGGTCTGACCCCAAAACTAATTGCCAGCTTAAGCTCTTTTAACAAGTGGCCGTTTCACCGGTGCTCAGTTTGTTTATCCCTTGTTCTGCTTTGCCTATATTTGTTGTGAAAAAAGAACCTTTTTTTGTGCAAAGACGTGGCTGTGAAGAATGAGAGAATGTTTCTGCTTTTGCACACACTTTCCCAGCCTCACTGGCTTGCTTTCAGGAAGTGTGAGATTGACTTTTAAGCTTTATTGATGTTTTTTAAGTCAAATAACCTGAAACCATTTAATTTATGGGATAGAACAATCTGGATGCATGACTGTAACCACACTAG
>JAQNCA010000024.1:21399943-21430025 GCA_029783725.1 Acanthurus tractus | reverse complement strand
GAAGGCAACTGGACTCAGTAATATGTATATTATACATATACTACATATTACTGAGTCCAGTTGCCTTCGATCTATTTGCCTAGAATAACTATGACCTGGATGAATGAGAACATTCACAGATATCTCCTTCAATGTAAGTTTATGCATGAGTGCACATTCACAAAGGCAGAACACCCTTGTAGTCTTTCTTGCTTACTTACACCATTGTCTTCCAGTCTCAGACAAACAGACTTGATTTCCTTAGGCCATGTTACTTGATCTTCAGATCCACTTGACAGAAACGGGAACAGTTCACCCAGCACTCTGTCAGCTTCTGATGGCCTTTAGAAATTTCACCCCAGTGTAAGTCCTACCAGCTGTGTTGACAGTGATTCCCATTGTTTAATTAGCCTCCAACATTTTGTCTTTGAAAACCATGTCTTGATTAGCATGAACAGGTTTGCATGTTGTGAGGATGCCCCTGCTATTTGTGTGTGAATGTGTGTGTGAGTGGGTGACTGTTGACCTGTATGAATGTAAAATGTTTTAGATGGTCAATAGTCAAGAAAAGTTGTGTAAATACAAATAAATACAGTCAGTTTACCGCAAAAACAATTTTCCTTTAATGCAAGGATATGAGAAAACACAGCGCAGTATTGGAAAAAAAATGAAGAACTAGAGCTACAGAAAATGACTGTGATAAATGGATCAGGGACACACAAAACACATAAGCACTGTTCAAGAGACAGGGGACATGCCACAAAAGGGCAACGGGTGACTTTTTCTGTGTTTAGTGAATAGAAAAACTGGGCCACAGCAACTCTTCATATCCTTAATTACACAAATATATCACACTCGTATCTTTCAGTATTGGCACTGGAGTTCACCTTGTAAAGCTGAACGCTTTCGCTCGAGCTGTTCCTCCGGTGATGCGACCTCCTGGGAGCTGAAATACAACTTCAGGTGAGCTGAGACAAGTCTCCAAATTTAGTTACTCGTTTGCCTGAAATTCTTTTTTTTTTTTCTCTGTGAGAAGTAGGAGAAAATCACAGCCTCTCCCAAAAGCATCCTAAGACAAAACTCACAAAACATGCACACTGACAAATACGGTAAACACCACAGACTGTGTTTCAACCTTGTTTCCTCGAGGATAAGTATATCCACACAGCTTCCACTGAGCAGCAGCAGGCTGACTGTGCCTCGATCTCAGGGAAATTTTCACTTATGTATGTCTGCTCTTACTGCTATCTTGCTGTAAATCTCTGCTGGAACACAATGGTTGTTTTGTGAGGCCATGGAGATTAAACAACCGACAGCTATCGCGGTTAATTAGGTTGCCAGGGCTTTACTGTCACCAGTGCTGGGCTGATAAATGAAGTGAACAAGGATGCTGCTGTCCCTCTAGAATTGCTCTGAAGGGGATTATTATTGACATTCTCATTTCAATTCAGCCCGCAAGACGATAGACTGACAAACACTCATACAGATATAAACTCAAAAGCACACATATTTGCAGAATCTTTGTCTTAATTAAGACTGAAATTGGGGGATATCTTTATTGAATTATAGCTTCTTTGCAGGATTCACATTTCTAAGGAACCATAAAAAATATCCTCACGTGACTTGGTTTAGTGCAAAATTCTCATCATGAGAAAAGACTGCATGTTCTCAGCCTTTTGCACATCATTACACAGAGACAAACATTTGCATGATCTTACCCTGTTTTTTACACAAACTTCTCTTTTGTGCTTTTCACACATACACAGTCAAATCATGTCAAGACTGGCTGTCACCCCAAGTGACAGCTCACTGTAAGGCAGTTTGTTGTTCATGGTCGAATCAAGATGTTTTTCTCGTCTTTTCTGTCTCTCTCTAAAAAAACACAGAGAGACGAAAGCCTTCCAAGTAAAATGTTTCTGTGAGTTTGTGTATTTGCAAAACTTCAGGGGTCATGGTTGCTATTCATTTAAAATATAAATGAACAAATAAATAAGGAAGGGTTTGAATAAAACAAGCAAGCAAGTAAGCTACTTATCCCTTAATATACACTGCACTTCATAAACAAGTTTTTATGCACTGACCCTGATGAAATGATGAGGCAGCATAGCAATGTCCAGGGTGTGTTTAACATTTAAAACTGCCAGGAACTGACACTGGTCAATATTTATCCCTCTGTCACTGACAACAAGCTTCTCTTTCAGTCAGGCAGGAGACCTTCAATATGATTTACACAGGTGCTGTTCTGTTCCATCTTCTCTCTGTGTGTGACACACTTTCACACAAATGCACACTAGTATGGCTTGACCACTAGTGTTCAATGTTTTATCTTGCCCTGCCCTGCTGTGTATGATGGAGGGTCAAAAAAAGAGAGGAGAGCTATAACTTGCAATAAAGTGTGTGTGCAGGAAAAAGACTGGCCAGTATTTTTATTGTTTGGTGAAGACGACCCAAAACCTAATTTCTCAGTGTGGAGAATACATTTAAACTTTGAACAGAAATCAGAAAGTGATAGGTCTGTGTGTGTGAACAGGATACAGAGTTTCTAATGGTTGCTGAGAGAGAGTGTATGAGGCCTTTATTTACCATGAAAAAAAAAGATGGTGCTATTATTCTGGCAAAACTATTTTGAAAATGTGAATGGACAGTCGTGTTGTGATTTGACACCTCCACATTTTCTGAGTGCCAGTGACAGTCCAAGGTTTCTGTAATAATACTGTCAGAGGTAATGCATGTGCTAACTGCAGACAGCATAAACGTGTTAAGTCTTGTATCTCTTGAAAAAAATATGCATGCGTAACATTTTTATTTATTCATTTATTTTTTTGCCATGTGGCATTCTAAGTTCGACCAAGTGATGCAAGCAACTCAGAACAGCAGCATGCAAAGCTTTGCAAGCAGATGCAACCAGAACCAGATACAAATTGTTACTGAAAAATTTAATAATCTTGCCTTCTTATCCATGCACATTTTTACAGATTTTTCTACAAATTTCCAAACATCAATGCAATTTGCAAGGCTGAAACATTTACAAATAGCTTTGCTAAGCTCCCCATACAAAACACTTGATGATGTATGCCCCTCATTTTTTTTCCTTCAACTTTATTATTCACTGATCACTAGATAGCTTGTTTGTGGGTGCCTGTTGCCATGGTTACATCACTCATGGACATACCCATACTGTTGCTATAATGGCCTTGCTTTAGCTATTTGTTGCATTAGCATTAGGTGAACAATGAACAACAAAGGAGTGTGAGAGAGGGTGACTGGAAATACACACAGAGGGTTGATAGAGGAGTTAGTGCACATTATCATTACTGCAGAGAAGTGTTCATTTTAAATGCATTTACAACATTTTTATACCTGGATCCTTTATGACAGGGCACTATGGATTTTTCTTTGTGATGCATTCTCTCTGTTGCCGTGATCATGAGAAGTGTGAGGCAGGGAGCTGGAGAGGGGACTGTCAGATGAGAAGGTGTGGGCGGTTGTTTTGATTTTTGAAAAATGCCTCTTTAGAACGAAAGTTTGAGAGCGACTGAGAAATGGGTGCATGTGCTCATCCAACCATCTTGATTTATTAGTACCTTATTTATCCTCTTAGCATGATACATGGATGATTAGTATTTCCTTGTGAGAATTAGTTACGCTAATGCTTTCCAAGACTTGCCAGAAAGCACGTCTGTCACTTCCACATTCAGAAACTCCAATTATAGGCTATGACTCATAATTTTCTCTAATTTATGAGTTCCAAAGACTGGTTCTCCGCCTGTGATTCCCACTGCGAACATTTAAAGCACCAGATGGGGAAATAATGAATTTTTCTAGCAGAAAGCAGCTGACAAAAGCTTATGAAACCAAGCACTATTGACTAGGATCTCAATTAAGCGGACCATGAAATATTCACAGAAAAATCACAGGTTGTTTCAGAAGTCTTCAGTAAAGAAAAAATTACTCTGAGGAAAGTCAGCTTGTTATCGCCTTCAGTGTGTCTTTCTATCGATCTTTTGACAATAAAAACCAAAATTTTCAACCATTACCTTGGGAGCAGATCCAGCCATGATAACCTCACAATTTCTGTGGTGTTGTTGTGGTTACCAAATGGAGATGGACCAATGAGAGCCATCTTAGACCGTCATCTTGGATAGACGAGGCAGCTGCAAAAATGAATCTTGTCATCACCTTTGAGAGTTTGGGGAGAAAGTAGAAAAAAGGATGATGAACAAACAATAAAAATAAGAATAAAGTATAGAGGTGACAGAGAGTGCAAAGGCAGCAAAGCTGGAAACAATCGAGTTATGGAAGAAACTGGAGAGAAAAGTGCTACAAACAATAAAAATGGAATAAGGGGAATATGCAAGAAGTGGAGAGCGTAAGCAGAAAAGAGGAAAACGAAGAAATAAAGGCAGAGGACATGACAGGAAAAGGAAGTCAGGCAAAGTTGTAGATGGGGATAAAAGGGCAAAAATATGAGAAGGAATGAGTACAGTGCTTACTTAGGTCTCTGCAGTGACAGTCTGACCCCGACTTCTTTTATCCATCTCACATCAAAGCACTGAAAGAGCTTGAGAAAAAAACCCAAGGGAAGAGATTAGACATTACTGTGGAGGGTCTAGTGCTTTCTGAGTGGATGAAGGATCTTCTATCTCACTCTGGCCATCATCATTATGAATATCATTAACACATACACTCCTCTGTAATTGTAGCCAAAGAAGCTCTTGAGCATACTTTACACATGCAGTTACAACCATCCAAACATAAATAAGAACTTTGCAAGTCATTATTTTGTGTGGTTTAAATGCTTTTAAGAGGTTTTAGGGTAAAATATCTATTGAGACATTTACCAGACACAAAACCACTGTTCAGTATGTGAAGAAAAATGTGCAAATTTGGACTAAGGCTTCTATAGAAGTTTTCACAACATTTCACAGTGTTATATGTTATATTTTTAATGATTTTGTCAGCATATTTTAAGCATTGAGACAATTTAAAAATGCTTATAAGAAGGAAAGAGGTACATTGTATGAGCATTTAAAGGCATTATCAGAGTAAAAATACAACCATATTGAATTGAGTTATTGTGTAAGGCATTACGTGTCTCCACATTTCAAATGGCCACAGTCAAAGGCAGAGCAAACTTCCACTATCACAGCCTCTTTTGAACTGTATTGTCCCTCCTTCCTGATCCTTCTCCAATGAATCTGTTGCTCTCAAATGTTTTTGTCTTTTTATGGAATTGTAAAATACAGGTAATGATGCATGCTTTTAGATTGTCTCTTAAAGGCATTTATCCTTTACTGGCACTCCGTTGTACTTATGTAAAGTAAAGGAATGTGTGTGTAATGAAAAGCAGAGCAGCCAACTTTCTCTCCTCTGCACATGAGGCCAGTTGCTATGTGAATGTGTGTTAGACTGTCCATTTCAGTGCAGGGATTTTACATCAAACACTGACAATCCAACAAACACCATGCTACACTAAACAATAAATCTATGAAGTTTAGTTAGACTACTGAATTATGTGTTTAAAGGCTTATGAGAAACAAAGACACTGACTGCAGAGCCAACGAAGCATCACGGCTCTTCACAAAATGTTGCCGAAATTATTTGTGTATGCGGACATGACTTACCATTTTTGTACATGGCACTTACTTTGACTATGTCTTGAGTCAGCACCATGTTTCTTTGACACTTTGCTGGGAATGCAATCTGGAGTAAAATGTAGCTATAATAAAGAACTGCAACAGAAGTTCCTTACATCTTTTTGGGTTTACTCTCGGGTTTACCTGGGTTAATTTAAAGGAAAATGTGATTCCATTCATTTGTATACAAAATTTGATGATGAAATAAACAAAAAATAATAGTTGTATTAGCGGCCTCAAATTGTTCATTCAAAAATTGTGCTGAGTTTTACGAAAAAAAATTAAACCTTGTGATCATTTACACAAATCCTACTGAGCACATTCTGTGGCATTTCTGTCACAGTACTTTATAACACTAAAGATTTAAACAAGATTTTAAGGATTTTATCACTGTGGCAAATGTAACACAGTAAAAAAAACAACAGTGTGTATCTTACAAGTAATCCACCATCACTGTGTGCTTGCATGCAAAGGCCAGATAAGTTCTGTTAAGTTGCAGCAAAAAAGGAGCTCAACTTTGCTACTGGAGCCCCCTGTGTGTGCATCGCCACTGTGCCACCACTATGAGTGAGAGGGCTGCATTTTTTCATGCAGGTCCCAAGTGGGTCCGAGCTCCCCTCTACTGTGTTTTAAAAATGGAGAAGTCATTATTCAAGCGTGTGTCATCACCCTGTGGAGAGAAGGTGTGACAGTAGGAGAAGTGGGCTCCATCTCGCTCTCTTTCCTCCCTTTGCCTAGACTTGCAGTTGCGGATCAATACCTGCCAGTCTTCCTCTCCTTGTGGTGTGCTGGGTAATGGGCTGGAACAGGGTCTGTGCGCATCTGTGTGTGTCTGTGTGATGTTTAAGTATAGTCCAGCCGTCACTGCTCAGCCTTGTCTCAGCTGCCTGGAAGTGAGGTGCCATTCTTCCTCCTAACAAGAAGAACATTTCATTAGTGGGAACAAGCCTGAGCTATGTCCTGTTACAACGTCTAGAGCTGGACCTCGAAAAGACTCACTGGTGTGTTGGTTTCCACATGGAGATTTTAAGTAATTGCACAAATGTAGACATAGTAGGTCTGAAAAAACATGATATTTTACTCATTTATACTTGTTAGTCACAGTTGTTGACTGGTAGGGTATAATTTTGTACTCCAAAGTATCACCTCTCATTTCACTGCACATGTAACAGTGATAATGGACTTGCTGGCACCTAACATCAGGTTCTGCTGTGTCAATGGGGACAAAAGCTTGTAGGAATGGATTGAACAAACATAGGTTGAACAAATTCTGGTCCAGCTTCAGTTATAGCGTATCCAGTATATAGTAAGACATGCAGTTTTAGTCTGTAGAAATTCACTTGCTATGCATTCTCTGTCCCACACACTAGCACTTTAAATCTGTCAAACATTAATTACATTTCTGATTAAAATCAAGGTCAAAAGGCTAAAAGGCTAAGCTTCAACCTAATGCCAAAATGAATCTAAATCCACACATGGCCGTTCACAGCAAGGTTTTTAGGAAATTTGACAAGGAGAAGCAAACCTTGTTGTTATACATGGTGTATACAGGTGTTCTACTGTATAAATATGCAAAAATAAAACAAAGCCTATAATCCATCACAATGATTAGGCTCCTGAAATCCCTAATTTTATGGTACAACAATGACCATAATAAATAACCCAAACAATGTTGTTACTAATTATACCCATTTTTGTGAAAAATAAGCAAATTTAGGGTGTTTTGCTTTGATTTATAAGCTAATAAGCAGAATAATCACACCTTACTGCAGTGACCTTCTATTGTCTCTCCAGTCATGTTTATCTTGCATTTAAAAAAGAAAATAATACCACAGACCACGGCATAAAAGTTTTTGCACACTAATCCTAATTCCCATTAGTTCCATTCAGTTTTCACCTCAGAACCTCTTGGTTCTCTTGGGATGATTTACAATCAGGAGCAAAAAAGACTTCATTTTATAAATGAAGTTTATAAAATCTTCAAAGCTGCATCCTGAAAATGAGGTTGTGATATTTACCATTAGAGTCTACCCGGTAAAAAGGCTGGTAAACAAGCTGGACTCCAATCATGCACACGCAGTGATAACACTGTGGTTCTGTGAATTAATATGATTATTAGTTTGTTAATTGAATGCTTCATGTTTAAGCCTAAAAGCTAAAAAACATTATTTTACACTTAATATGTGCATGCTTATAAAAATAACATATAAATGATTATTACACACATACACACACACACACAAATAGTTATACACACTCTGGATCAGTGCAGCATCACATTTCACTTTGTTTCCTCCAGCTAAGTTAAACTGTAGTTACTCTCATACTGGATGTCACTGCCACGGTGGCCTGCATGCACTACTGATTTTACTCACATTGTGCTACAGATTCAGCGCAGCACAAGGCCACTGTGCAAAGTGAAGTGTAAAGCTTTAAAACTTGTCAGTTGGGCATTTGAAGTGACACAGTAAATCTCAAGCTGCACATCCTCACTGCCATATTTATGTCCTTTTTCCATATGCTGGTTCTTTGGTTGGTTGCTTTACCTGTGTGTCCAATCCAAGCTTCTTTTTTTGTACAATGACTGAAAGAATCAGAACATGCTGGCAAAAAAGAGAAAGAAGCTCTGAAAAGATGTTAATGAACCTTAGCATTGAGCCTGATTACTATTGATCCGGGTTTGTTTTTTATACTTCTCTTCTTAGCCGTTTTTTGGTTTTGTTTTTTGCCTAGAGCTGCAGCTGCAGACAGAACATGAAGTATTCGAGAGTTCACTTTTTGAGTTTTGAGAAAAAATCCTTGCAAACAACGCTTACTATGGTGTACCTGAGGTAAATTGAAAAATAGAAAAAAAATAACTGAACTTTTTTGCAAACCGATGCCTGCTGATGACTTAAGATGGGATTTCTTATCTTCTTGTCTAAATACACAATAGCACCCCAGCATAAAGCTCTATCAAGCACAAAATCAATAATACATTGTTAAAAAAGTTTAGAACCTAGACTTTTTTGACAGTGTGTGGTATGGATTAGGAGGTATGAGAATATTTTTATGGCTGCTTTGTCTATTTACTGAAACAACTGTAACAATACAATTCTCATGAACATACGCTGGTTATTATCTTTATTATGCACAGTTTTAAATTCACAGGAAGCTGAGGCATGTGTACCCCAAGATGTGATTGAGTCTTGATATAAATTGCAATTAGTTTTAAGAATGACAACAGAAATGTGCAGATTTTTTTTTCAGGAAAACGTTGGGGTGTAGCTCATAATTCTTTGGTTCAACCGGCATACAGATGCTTTTGCAGAGCACAGACCTTATATTCTCAAACATTCAGACCCAGACGTTTGCTCTTTGCTCTTTTTAAATTAAAAACAATAGTTTTCAGTAATGTCTTAGACATGTGGGTAATTGACTTACTCTGGACTATTTTACACTAGCAGTTCAATGGCAATACATGACATGGATTTCACTTAAGGAATTAAATTTAAGATGAAGAATTCATTAGTGCAAATGCAAGAGACAGATTCCTACTTTCATCTTCCATTCTGATCCCCCCTGCCATCCCAGGGATGAACCTGTAGACTGATGCTGGCAATGTTACAGATTTTAATGTGATTCTGAGCGGGGACAGGTCATTACACTGTTCATTGTTATGCTTCCTTTGTCCCGTGGCCAAAAGGACACCTTCATATACTGTTAACACACATAATGGTAGATTCAGATCACGTTCACTGCTAAAGGATGAATTTTTATAACAGCAGGTGTGACCTGCTGGGAAAAGTATAATTAACTCGTGTTTCAAACAGAACAGTACTTTTAGTGAGGTGTAGTCTGTCGCACACAGTAGTGCGGACACAGAATGAAGTCGGTCTTCCAGAGACAGCAATTTCTGTTAACTGTTTTGACCGGTCTCAAATCTGAGTTATCTTCTCCTGCTCACTCTCTGGTTTCAGCTTAGCTTCTATTTCTACCAACTTGCCTTTAGACATGTGTTGGCCTTTCCTAAAAACCACCTTTGGACTACTGCTTTTGCCTGATCAGGGGCATCAGTAGTGTTGGGGGGGATGACAGAATTTTGTAGGCCAACCCAGATACATGCAATCCCCTGACAGACTCAACAAAAAGACAATGTGTTTTTTTTCCACTTGCCTAGGGATGATTGCACATATAAGCTTGCCATACTTGCTAAGTAGTATTTAGTAGCTGCACAGTCCTCATTTTGTTAAGTGCCTTGAGCGCTGCCCTATAAATATCAGAGGCAAAGAACAGACACCTTGATCGCTGTGAACCCCTCTTGGAAAAAAAAGGGGAGATCAAACAGGCAATCTGCTGTAAGGTAATAGCCTCTAATAGCCCAGCAGGGAACACTGAGACAATTAAGACAAGATAAAGAGGAGTGAAAGGAAAAATCATAACTCTAAGTGTTTCCCTTATCTTGTTTACAGGCGGACTGTGTGAGTAGAGGGGTTGAGAATGTCAGCTGAAAGTTAATCAAGGAGAAATCTGATCAGTCTGTGCTCCAGCAGCAGCAGCAGCAGGTGGTCATGGTGTCAGCTGTGCAGAGGTAGCATGTCTTCTCACCTGCCCTTCCTGTATGTGTGAGTGGGCACATGAACTTCCTTTCTCCTTGCAATCCAATGAGGTTTTGTGAGTTCACTGGTGAATGATCGCATTAAGGAGGCAGAGAGAGTGGGGGAGGGGGAGAGAGGAAGTGATTCCAGCCAGAGGAGGACAGGAAGACAGAGAGGGCAGGAGGGAGGGAAGTGAAGTGACGCATATGATGTGGTTTGGCAGACCTCTATAAACCCTCCTTTCCGATATACCACTTTTGTGACACGGAGAACAGAGAAAAGCAGCATGATCATACAGTCCGTGCCAGCAGCGGAATTTTAGCCAAGCGCATTTACTCAAGTACCGTACTGAATTACAAACTGAAGATACTAGAACTACCCAGTGAATAACACTTTGCATTTCAACTCCTCTACATCACGGAGATCAAATATTATTCTTTCAACTTTAAAAAACAACAGTTACTTACTTTCAGGCAGTCACTCTCTGGTGATAAATATGATCCTAAAGAGCCCAGTCACAGTTTACAATCATAATCTGTGGAACCTCTTAGACTCATGACAGAAAGCGGCTCTTGTTGCCTTGTTTGTGTCAGTTTTCAGTTTTCTAGTAAAAGCCTAAATGCACGTTGCCCCTCTGGTGACAAATGCAGCTGCCACAGCATGTCTGCTCTGAATGCTATAACAGATGTCCATCATGCTCCTGTATGACAGACTACTCCCTTGATAGTCATTTGTTAGCTTATTTTGTCCTTGTGGACAACATGGGCTTTATAAACGGCATAATGTTCCTCTTGCAGTTGCGTTTATTCCTAAGGACAGAGAAAATGCAACCCTGTCAGCCTGTGTAAAAGGGTCAGTGCTGAGCGCTTTTGTGAAACCCTGGATTATATTCAGTGCCAATGATTTTGCAAACATTGCTCTCTACTATATGTTATACAGAAACTCTGAAATATCAGGGACAGATTGGAGTTAAAGGCTTGTTTAAAAGCAAGGAGGCATTCCAGGTTTCAGATTGAGGCACGTTCAAGATGGTTAAGCAAGAAACTACACTTGAAGCAACATATTTGTTCTTAATCAACAATATTTCTCTGAGAACTATTGGAAATGTAAGTCCTGGATGGATGTGTGAAGTTGAAAAAATCGAACTTAGGAATAAAGCGTTTACCAATGTTAAGAGATGAAGCTTATATAAACATGATTTTGACAAAGCAGACTGAACTATTATATTACCATTAACTATTATTTTGCATCTTATGCCTCATTCCAACTCTCACTGCCATGGCTGGAGGTGATGCGTCTTCTCTGTAGTCATGCTTAAAGTTAAATGCTTAACAATGCTTAAAGGTGTGCAGGTCTCTGCTGCTAATGTGTGTACTGTGATGACTGAAGTTAACACTTAGTGGCTCTTGACCAAAACAACAGTTTCAACTCTTGCTGACTAGTGTATGTGTCTTAACGGGGCAAAAAACTTAAACAAGGTAGTTGAAGATGAGAGGACAAATATGAATTGGTTTTGATACAACTGAGTTGCAAAGGACGTTGATGTGAAATGATGTGATCTGGCCAACAGGAGATTCAGATCAAGGAAATCCACTCGGATGACTTGGAAGACAGTGATGACCTTTTTTTGCTTGTTTGTTTGTTGGTTTGCAGGACAGTGTTTTTAGCGTATGTTTTGTTTCCAAGCAGCAAGAGCGAGGAATATCATGTCTTCAGTGAAGTCCAAAATTATTATTTCTGTGTCTTTATCATTCTCTGTATAATTTTACATTAGATTGTGTCTATATTTTGTGGTATGAGACCTAGTTTTTGTGTTTTCTTTATATTTATTCATGTAGACCCATTGTTGCACATTTGCATGATGATGTACTGCAGCACTGTCAGGGGTTTGTTCATTTATCTGTGTCTCCCCCAGTGCTACCTTGTCTAATGGTGTCTCCAGCACTGAGAGTGAGTGAGAGCTGTGGTTTGCTTAGATGTCTGAATCAGACATTGACCACGTGTGTTATTTCTTGGTGCACAATGACTTTGAAATGATGTCCTTCCCTGCGGGTGAATGTAATGTTAAGGGGTTGTTGGTGTGCTCCTCCCCTACTGTGGTGCTCTCCAGGTTCCCATCCACCTTCACCTTCCACTGAGAGAAGCTTCTAAAGAAGAAACCCTGACATCCTCTGGGAGTAAACCATTCCAGATCATTCAATTTGTATGCACTGTCTTTTATTTTCTGCTCTCTAAGCTTCCTTCTGTGTGGCCTTATCAGATCTGTTGGTTTTAAAAGGCTTTGATATTGCATGGTGTTCCTAGCCTCCCAGTGGCACCAGTGACATCGCTGGACAGCCTGACGACAGTGAGCTGAAAGGGCGACTCTGCACACACATGCGTACACACAACACAACATGACACAGAGTAGATTACACACCACTGTGTTGACAAGGTGGTTGCCGTGGTGTGTCTTCAAGGTCAGGGGCCTGCTGTGCAGTGCTGTGTTATCACCCAAGGATTCAGTTTCTTTTCCTTGTGCACTCACGTCAACCAACAGTCTTAATACTGATGTATGTTTTCTTCATCTCCCTTGCCTTTTCCTAATGACTCCTATTCATTATGCATCAGTGCCATTATCCTTTGTGGAAATAGGATCCTTCAGAATGAGCCACTTCTATGGATAACAGGAAACTGAAGCTGCTTTACATTTCATTGTACAGGAACCTACAGTAAAAATATGCAGATGTAGATAATACATTGGGAAAATAAAGTCTTCGTTTGTTTGAGGCTGCTTACAGGGATTCAGGGATGTACATTTCTATGGTTATAATTGTGGTCATGTTGCAGATAAGACTGGAGAATTACTATTCAAAGGGAGCAGCCATACTGATTTGTGAATGTGTCACCCTCTGATGTGTTTGTGCAACAATGGTGCGATTTTCAAAGACTATTAGTGACAGTACGTGCTTTCCCCGTTGTCTTTTTCACACAAGATTAAATTAATAGTATCTTATTAATACAAACCATCCTTTGTTTTGTGTGTTTGTTTCTCTACCAGCTCTAAGAAACTATTTTTCAAGACCAGGTATGCTGAACAGTAGAGCATTCACAACTGCTGCATTAAAGTTGTCACTGACTATAATAATACTATAATTACTGTATTTACTGTAATTGCTGAAGTTGTGTAGTTGCTAGTTGCAGTTGTTTTGTGCTACTTAACAATGATCAGTTTTTATCAGATCAAGTCTCAGGTCTGAGTAGTACGAGGTCAACTAATGTCTATAGAACCGGCATGGAATACAGAGTGTAACAGAGTCAGCGATTGTCTCTGAGATGTTACTTTCTTAATGCTTCTTTCTGCCTCCTGCACTTGTTGTTTGTCTGCTACCTTAGTCCCTCACACTGCACAGTGTTAAGTCACACATGAACTTTGATTAGTCAGCAGTGGTTACCCTTAGCACCCACTGTGCCCTCAGCTGCATATCTGCTGTAGATGCATTGCCACTGCTTTTGCATGCACCAGTGACTAGTCTGCAATATTTTAGATTTAAAAGTCGACTCATCACTGCTCTGTGGAGCCCCTCCTGCAGCAGAAATATTGCCTCAACAGCAATACTCCAAAAGATTTTCTGTAAGACTGCCACTCGTTTTGAACTTCTCATCACTTTTTTTAGAATCAGTATCTAAATCTGGAATGTCTGCTCACGAATTACTCTTCATTCATTCCTGCAACAAAAAAAAAAGACCCTCACAAGCTCATCCAAGTGCGGAGCTTGTGAGGAGTTTGGACATAACATGTATGAAAAGTCAGGTACAGCTCCACAATCATCACAATCAACACCCAGCTAATAAATCTTATATTTTATATTACAGGTTTACTAATAAACATTTCTATTTTGAGAAGAGATCAAATGACTTTGTGTAATGCACTGAGGTTGCCAGCAATTAAGAATCTATAGACATTTATTAACTCATATAGTTGCCTTCTGCTCTACAAAGTGTTTCTGTCTTTTGGCTCTTTGTTTTGATTTTATGACCAGCTTTTCTGTTTACAATCTCTTAAAATGCTCTTGTTTCCTGCCTCTCCAGCAGCTGCAGCACACAGCTGTTTTCAGTGAGGAAAACTCTGTTATCCACCGTAAACTGCTGTACCTGCACAGCACTGAACAGCAGATCACTGGCAGGAAAAGACAGCAGAGCATGTTGTGACTAAAGAGCAGTTCTCTACACTGGGATTTTACTCTCAGCTCACTAAACACCCTGAGTACATGCACCATGCATATATTGTATGAGTACAGTACGTGCTCAAGGTTAAAAAAAACACTTTGTGTGAATTCTGGTATTTGCATTTATCTTTTTTACATTTCTAGGTTAGGTCATTTGTGGATGGGGCTGTGTTTGTCTATGTGTTTGTCTGTGTGTGTGTGTGTGTGTGTGTCGAGGGGGTTAGAGAGAATGAGTGTGTGTATGTAGGTTGTGTCAGCGTCATTTTGAGCTTTTTGTTCAACGCAGGTTAATTGTTTTTTATCTGTCAAGATAAGGGGGATTCGCTTCAAGGCTTTTTAATCAACAGTGTTTTATGTCCTGTACCTCCTTGACTCATAAACACCAACACACACATCACATCCCCAAATACATGCAAGACATGCACGCACCCAGTGTATGATATATGTTTACACTGCAAAATCATTCATACGGAGCGCTTACGCATGTACCACATGTACCTTATTTTGTAATTAAATGAATATCTGCCTTGTCAGTTCTTGGGCTCCTTGCATGCACTATTTTTCTTGTGAATTCATGAGTGTAATTTCATGACAGCAAATTAATTAATGTATCTTGCGGTACAAGTTAAGATGTGAAACTGTAAAAAACAAAGAGACAGAGCTGAATGACAGGCCTGTGGTTTAATTGGCTCTTTGTAAACTGAGCCAGCGTGCAGTGAAGCACAGTGATACAGACCTAATGGAACTAATGACTTTGTTTTTGCGAAGTTACATCAAGCAGAAGCATCACTGTTAATTCAAGAGTTACTTTTTTTAGGAGAAATGTGCTCAAAAGAAATATAGACAGATTTGCAGAAACTTGAGAAACTTTTAAAAACAACTGAAAGCAACAAAAAACTAATGCAACACTTAAAGCTTCTGAAATTCTTATCGTTCTAATGCAATTATTCAAGTCACTCAAGCTGAATGAGGTTTAAGGTTAAAAGTCTTGACAGATAATCACATTTTGTAATGATATGGTATACATGGAAATAATAAACAGAAGTAGAATTTTACTTTTGGAATCATATTTCAGTCATTCATTTCTTACTGTGACACTCATATCTTCTGCTTTCGCCTTCTAATAAAATTCCATTACAGATAACACAATGCATTAAAACAGCTCAGTGAACAAACTCATTATCTTCTGCATATTTTTGCTCCCACCATACTGACTGATTTTCTTGTGTGGAGCAACAAAAATATTCAAATAAATTGGCTCGGAAATGTTACACCAGGCATTTACTTTCATGTCAAGAGTGAGTACACAGGCACTGTTGTAATTTCTGTTTGAACATGGAAAATATCTCATTTTGTGATGAAGCTTTTTACCTGCTGTCTGCTGTGACAGTGAAACCTTAGTTGAAAGGGTGCATTGTTAGCAAGTCAGTTGTTGCTAGGAGGAGAGTTCAGCACTAATAAGCCATGAGATACTTCAACTTTGGACCAGGAGTGCTATTGATCTCCTCACTCGTAGAGCTGAAGAGGGGAGAAGAAAACTTCACCTCTCCTGAACAAGAAAAGTAACAAGGTAAACTGACCTTGCAAAGATGCAGGTGAGAAAGGAGGCAGATAGAGAGGTGAGAGAGTGAAAGAGATAGTGAAAGAACGTAAGACTAGAAAGAGGAGGGTAGATGCAGAAATCTGTGGAGTACTGCAGTCCAATTTTGTGTCACTCACCTCAAGTGAGGAGCTCGATACATGATGGGCAATGAAGCCTCCCCTCAATTTCTCTCTCGACCTGCATTCACATCCCACCTTTTATAAATGCACGATGATGCATTAAAATAAGCAGACACATGAAATAGGGACAGGCAGCTGTGTTGTACATAGAGAAAAAGACCCAGGGAGGCAAGAGCAGCTCTGATTTATAAAATATCTGTACACACACAAGAAACAGCCCAAGAGACTTTATTTACACACAGAAAAACACAAACAAAACAAATTATCACTTTGGTTTAAACTCATTTATTCGTTTCAAGGTATCCACAGACTGAGAACATTTTTTTTGACTGGCTGTTCTGTTTTTTTTAAACATTCAGATTTTTCACCCTTTTGAATTTGTCAAGTTGACAAAGGAAACCAAATGAAAAACCTTTGAAACACTTCACGAAAAGATTTATATAGCTTGTCATTTTGTAGCAGGCTACTGTGTTCTGCATGGTGAAAAACTGGGACTTCTTATCTGGGTCATAAATTACTCAATTTTCTTTGGTTTAAATTCCTGACAATATCACGTTAATGGTCATCCTTGGAGTTGAAACGATTAAGCAGGTGAATCTCTTTAAGCCTCAAGGTTAGAGATGAAAAACTATTTGAACAAAGATACTAGCACTTTATCTTTCCTCTTTTACTTTCAATCCCATTTCAGTCTTTTATCTGCTGTAAGCTTCTCTGTCAGCATTATTGTGTCCTGCCTTTTTTATTCTCTTTATCTGACTTTCCTCACAACCAAACAACTCTCATTTCCCTGTTCTCTTTAAAACAACTTCCACTATCACAGTCCCCCCGTGTTTGCAGCAGAAGCTTTATATTTGAGTGATGTAATTTGGCAGGTTATATACCGTGCAGCACACTGCTGCGAGTGGAGAAAACATTATCTTAAAGAAGAGAGCACCAGATAGAAACAATGCCCCTTGGCTCAGTGTAGGTGCAAGACTGTGCTGCTGACGGTGAAATATGGATCAACAGAGTCAGATCTTGTAATGGACGTCCCATAGTTTCCCTCTGGCTATCAGTTATATCACATGTGCTCTCATTCCATATTCAGCCCCATAGCTTATTTTTATATCCTTGGAGATTTACACTTTCATATATGATGTAACATAAGCACTATTAATTCAAAAAGAAAATGTAATATTGTGTGTGTGTGTGTGTGTGTGTGTGTGTGTGTGTGTGTGTGTGTGTGCGTGTGCGTGTGCGTGTGCGTGTGTGTGTGTGTGTATGCGTGTGTGCACGCCCAACTAATAAAACTGCTGCGGATATTCCAATAAGGTCTTCACTCCTGTATTATTACACAGGTTCACTCCCATGTGTAGGCTGCCTTTATGCATCTGTCATGAAGGTGCAGACTGTTCATGAGATGTATAAACTACTAACACACTCAGACAACCAGCAAGGTTCCATTAATATTCCATTATCCCTCATCTTGTTCTGTAGGGGTTGTTTACAGTATAACACACTGTAGGAGTACACAGCACATTGCACAGGAAAGCATATAGATCCAAGTCTATGAGTTACCACCTGTGGGATTTTCCCCATCTTTCATTAGAGAAAGTTGCTTTTTAATCTTGAGGTGCATTTTCTTTGAGTGATCAAGCCAGACATGGGGAGTATGTGCAAGGACTCTCAGGGACAAGGGTAAAAATGAGAAGTGGGTATCATGTTCGATACTTGTCCTAAAGGTCGGAGCTTTGGGCCACTTGAGCAAAACAGAAGGGCACTTTTTGCTGGCTGCACAAGGACTCTTCTAGTGTGACACTCAAGCAAAAATGAAGCATAACAGTGTTTCATCAGGGTTTTGATATATCCTACACACACTGCAAAGAAAAATATATTGACTTGACTTGCTATTACCATCACCAGCCTTCAATCTGACAGTCTGGGCTTATTTTCATCTATATATTTTCTACTCACAACCTTATTTACATTCAGGAATGATGCCAATATATAAAGATAAATTATGAATTTTTTTTTTTTTTTTTTTTTTTAAATTTTTTTTTTTGGGGTTTTTTTTGGCCTTTAGATAGGTCAAATTACGAAAGATTTTAATGAAAAATTCAAATAATGACTAGGAGAGGTTAAATGCTTCTCTTTTACCCACCACTTTATTTTTGTTATCGCTTAAGCCAGAGCCCGGGTCAGATTCCGCTGCAAAATCACCTTGATGTTGCATTCCCTGTTTTGTTACCAGCTTCTTTGTGTTTCCACGGGTGTGTAAGGTTTAGTGCTGTGTTCTCAGGTAGCTGCTCCTCGCTCCACTCCAGTTCTGATGCCCATTCCAAGGCCACTCCTGGCCAGCATTCCCTGCTCTGTAAACTTCCTCCTCCAAGCCACTCTCAAGCACCTGTGATATCAGTGTAAACACCCACAGTTCTCAGGTACTCCGAGCTGCCAATTTAAGAAGGGTCTAGATCCATCAAAGGACTGCTAGCTGCAACTTGTACTGAGCTCACATGCAACAGTTAGCAGAAGTTAGCGTTACTCTGGTGATATACTGCCCCTTATTTGTTTCAAGTATAAATTTGAGGTGGTCAGTTCTTACATAATGCACCTTTAAAGTGCTTGTTTACCACATTTTTATCAATCCATAGTTGCAAAGTAGCAATTAATCACGATTATAAGAGCTGCCACTTTCTTCCTCTTTTTTCTTTCTCTTTTACATTCTCCTTTTATCTCTGAGCTCATGAATCCACATCGCCATTCTTCAAAGTTAATTTTCCTCAATTACTTTTAGGCAGTAAAGCAATAATGATGTCATTACAAACCGCAAGAGCCAGAGGTAATAAATTAGGATCCTGCAGATTTCTTGTCTTTCAGACCCCTTCTGCATCCCTCTCTCTCCCTTTGGTCATAATACCTGTCGATCAATATCTCACCCCGTTACTTCCACACACATATAGACACATACCCCCCCCCACACACACACACACACACACACACACACACACACACACAGACACTTTGCATGTAATAAAATAGATCATTCACAAGGCATAAGAAAGATTGCATGGGAAATCAATTGTGGCAGAGTCAACTCTATACAGATTGTTACTTCATGTCGTCACTGTTAATGAGACCTGAACCTTAACCTCGGACACCTGAGTAATGGATGACTTCACGCTTCCTTATAGAATAACAGGTAAGTGACTCATTAATCTAATGGAAAAGATAAGAAAATGTAAGAATCTTGACTCCAGTCTTTCTTGATATATTACTGAATTTGAGTTGTTTCTGATTGTTTATGATGATTGTTTTGCTGCTTCTGAAGACTGCAGACAGAAACTATAGAAGGAAGTTGTGTTTTTACTGGAGATGACCATAGTTAAACAGAAAGGCAATTAACGGTGGTAAATCTGATTCTAGTGACTTTGTGAGGCTGTATTGAGGCATGCACAGTGGTGCTTTGTTCAACTTGTAAATAATAGCATGCTGGTATGACAATAAATATATGCTTATGTTTAGTAGGTTTAAAGGGAATGTTGTTAGTTTTGCAAATATATGAAAAAATAAAAAATGAAATGCAGGCATGATGTTATCATTAATTGAGAATTTAGAGGATAAAACGTTAAAGGACTGTGAATGAAACATGTAAAAGTCAAGAGATTACTATTAATGAAGACAGTAATCTATTGGTTAGTGATCTATTGGTCAAGAGATCAATAAAGTCATATTGATTCCTTCTCTAGAAACTATTGACTATGTACACGTTTTGTAATCTGTCTTTTTATGTTTGTGGGGTTTTTTTATGTGTTGGGGGTGTGACCTCTATTCTATCAAGTACACAAACACACATAAGCGACAGCAAGTGATTTTGTCTATGTGAATGATGAGGAATACTCTTTAAGTTTTTGTTTGCACTTGCAGATGTGCAGCCATGTGTGTATAAGACTGCACACTGCTTGTGTCATTAAGTGTGTGTGCAGTGACTCCAAGACTATCTCTCAAGAGACAGCCTATATCCAGCTGTTTACCCAAGAGTCAAATTAATTAGGAAGATTAACTGGCTAATAAGTGCAGATTGCTTCACTTAATGACTCACTGCTATATTGCAAATACTTCCAGGTCCATCAAACTAAAGGGATAAATCTGCAAAGCATTGCTAATGAAAAGTGATAAATAGGATGTGGGTATGAATTGCACTCTATTTGATTTTTTTCTTGCGTTAATGTATCAAACTCTGCTGTTATCAACTGGAGTGCATTTCTGAGACAGAATCACAGAAACACAGTTTTAAAGTGATGGGTCCTAATAACATAAATCTCAGAGGTGTTTATCTTGTGTGATATGTACAATTTCAAGGAAATGTGGGCTTACGTCTGCAAATAAATAGATTGCTGTGGTATTCATAGTGAGTATATCTGATTGAACACAGTCTTCAGTGGTATGAGATTATACAAAACCAATAGAACTTGAGATTTCTAATGTTTAATCATTTCTTTGTATCAATATCTTTCTGTAAGAATTCTTGTGAGATGGGCTTTAGCTACCTTATTAATAAATGAGAGAGCTCATGAACAACCGTAGACTTCACATTATAAGGCTACCAGCAGAAAGTATTTTACTCTAAAGCATCAAATCTATTGAGAGGACATCTGTGTTCTTTACTTCTTTGGTTTTTGTTTCCAGGACTCTCACCTGCTGAAGATTCTGTGCATGTGCACACTACTGTTGTTCCCAGTATGCTCATAAGAGGCTAGCAAATGCTAATAGGAAATAAATATTGCTAAGTTGCTATTTTCCTCCCATGGAAGCTGCAGGCTGGAATAATGCAACATTTCAGGGTGACATCATGATGACTCCATCCCATTTTCCAACTTTGTCCCACATGCTTTGTCGTCTTCTCTTCCCTCTGAGGACTTGGGTCCACTTGCTCCATTTAGGGGTAAAGAGCAACTGGAATGAGATGATGTTATTCATTCTACTTTCTGCATAATATTCATTATTCATTTCATTATTTCATTTTTCTTGCAGTCTGTTTTGCATACATAATATACATTTTTATGGTGAAAGCCAGCAGAATACCATTACAAAATCAATTTGAGCAGTGAACGACTGCATGATACTGTTAGTTAGCGTGGGAAAGTCATGGGGGGGCAGAGGCCAGTCCCCAGCTGTGGCCTTATAGATGCACGTGGATAGGCTTCAGCTTTCCATACAAATACAAATGGAATTTCAACCCAAAAACTTGTGAATGCACGAAACACTGCACTGATGCAAACGGATGCAAATGACAGGCAACCTCACTGAAACCCCACAGCTGTGTTTCCAATAGCAGGTAATTACCATTTTTTTCCAGAAAAAATTGTTGAAGTCAGATGAAATTAATTCTCTCTGGTCATAATGTCATGGGAAAGTAATTATTTAAGCCAGAACTCCTTTAATCAATGCAACATGCATGTAACAAGATGTCTTAGGCTTAAGCACACTGCCAAGTGTGGAGACACACGTTGCATCCTCAACTTTACTTTAAAAAATGATTTTTATTCTTCACACAATTCGACTCCAAAGTCTACTGACAGACTATTTTTTAGACTAACCTTGGGGAGGTGTAACTATCGTCATTGTTTTGAAAGTAAAAATATGAAAAATCTGCATGCAGTGGTATTGGTTTCATTTTTCCAACAAAATTTATAAAAGAAATCAATTTACAACAAAATGGCTTAAATATTTGATTATGACCTGATCAGTTTCCTGTTAGAAATGAGTATAATATTAGTGGTAACTTAAAGATCGTTTTGAATTTAAGGCCTCTTAGCTATTAGCTTGCATTGTTCCATTAAAATTGTTTAAAGAGCTTATACACCACTATATGCACTTCCTCTAAAAGATGACTTATTTATTTTGTATGAATCATAGGCACATAAGGGTCAGGATTTTATTCATGTTTCATTCAGTCACATTTGTCAGATTCCTTTTTCTGACTGAAGTTGGTTAAAAAATTAAATGCAACCTCATAAATTTAAGAACTTTTCCAAGTTTTAACACTGTTGGAAGCATTCAGTATAACACGAGCAGGCACCTTAACAAATACACAACAAAGATAGACTAATTTAGATATTTTAATCTGGAACATACAATTTTTATAAAAAGGACTAGATGTTTTTAGACATGCCTGAGATACCTCGAGTTAAATGCAAATCTAAGCATTAGTTCCAAGAACCAGTAATCCTGACTCTTTTTCATGATTTCACTCAAATGATTGGCCCTAAATGCATAATTGATACTTCATTAATCTTTTATGACTTCCTCATAGAAATGTAGCACTTCATATTGTCAACGAATGGAAACATTAAAGTTACTCAAGTCGACCACGTCAAGTCTTCTCAGTATGGTTAATGTGTGTTAATTTAGGATCATTACTGTAATAACTATCAAGACAGAACCTCCCGCTTGACCTTTGCCTACGTCAAAAAATATCAACAAAATTTGCCACAAACCTGTTTGTTTTCCTTGTTGAAAACGAAAGACTGGTACTAGAAGAGTTAAAGTTCTCAGTTCATCACAGTAACACATCCTTTCTCTTCAGCAAAGCAAAAAGTGGCAAAGGAGGAGAGGCAGTGTAGAAGAATTGTTCCCCTTGGAAAAAAATACGCTAATTTCTTTTAAAGAAACCCTTCAGTAATAAAGAAAAAACCTACTGTCATAATATGGGGGGTAATGATCTGATAGCATTACGGTCTCATTTGTTTATGGTAATTACGACTAATTTCAAGTTAACGATTGACATGTTATTTAAAAAGCTACTTGTCTGATATCAAGCAATAGGTGAGTTTCTCTGTGTGTTAACAGGTTTTATTCAGCATGAAAGCTGATCAGCAGAAAAGATAATGGTACAAACGCTTATTCTGCTTATTTTCCTCTCACTCAAATGCACATTAAGACTGTGTGCATCTAATATAAAATTTAAATGAAGGAAAGATTCCCACTTCATCAGGTCTTATTTTGATTTGACAAACAGTGCTTTCCTTTAAAACACCAAAATACATCATCTCTAATGGACAGCTGTCTCCCTGTTTGCTTTGTTTGAGAAAATTCAAATCATTTTACGTTTTCTGCTTCATTTTTTATTTTCGGAGAGAAAGAGAGAAAAAGGAAGAGAAATGGTTTTCGAGGGGAAAGAAATAGATGGACATAACAGGAAAAAAGTGGGGAATGAACTTCTGACCCTGAGGGTGTACAGCTGCTAGATGGAGGCAGCTTAACCAAACACAGGAGCATGAGAGAGACATTTCTAAATGCAATGCAGAGATGAAATATAGAGCCACAAGCAGCCTACGATAAAGCTCATGTCTCTGACAAAGATAAATACTGTAGCCTTTACACACAGCCTTTCTACACAGAGAAATGCGACCATGGGAGATTTATTAGAACTCTCATAGATTCACAATTCATATTTTTGCCTCCGCTTGCAGCATTGCTATTGAATTTTGCATCTGTTTGTCAGTCTGTTTGGTCAGTCGGTCTGTGCTCTTTGGTCCAAACTTGGATAATGAGATGGATGGTTTGTGCAGACTTCCATGCTTTCCCGATGATGAATCCAGGCTTTGGTGATTGCATCTTCTTCTGTGGTGTCACCATGTGATTCATATTTCTTGCTTAGTGTCCAGATGGATTACAGACATTCATTCCTCCTTCATAAACTGTACTACCTTTGGTGATATCTTACCTTTTTGTGTAGTACCATTATCATGTTAAAATTCAAATATGCCCAGTACTTTGATTTTTGACCAAATACTTGCAAAGCAAATAGCATTTCCATCATCTCCATAAATAAAGCAATACTGAAACTATAAGTAAAGCCTCACATGGCTGCAGACTGCAATCTTTTCAGACTCTAAAACTAAAATGCAAAGTGAAACAAGAATAGAACATTTGGAGTCGTAAATAAATAATTGCCCTTCATTCACTTCCCCGTTAGCCTTTCCACTCTTTCATAATGTACCACTCTGAGTTTGAGTGGCTGCACTCTTTTCTCTACATTTTGACTTTATTCCATCTCATATTGAAGTTTTAGCCAAATACATTTGCTTCTTGAGGTGTAAAATATATCTTTTTCTCCCTCACTCAATAAAATGTAATGTCTAAGTATTTGTTGGTTATGGCTGCGACGTAAAAGTCATTGGCTTCAAGGCTGGCTGCAGGCTGTGAGTGAGTTGTGGCCTTATGAACACAGAAATAAGAAAACATTAACAATAAGCAGTGACCAATGGTGCTGTTAGAAAGTAGAAGAAACTACTTCCTTGTGAAATAAGCATCAATAAATGTAATGTTAAAATGCCATCCACAGAGACGACATCTTTTTGCCTTAAATTACAGCATTTAATTGAACCAACAAGCACTGAATCAGCTAAAGAAAATGTTAAGAACCTCTTAATTAAAAAGATAAAGGCAATCGCCCATGCACCGAAACTACAGTAAGAACTGGAGGTGTATTTACTCCAGCCTGTGTGTGGATGTGGACTCCACTACTGCTCTATCGCAAAAGGAGCAGAGGCTCCCAGAATGGATGGCTGCTGTCAGACTGAGGAGAATGTGTAGATTGATAGGGAAAGAGAGAGAACGAGGGTGAAAGACAGAGGTCGAGATAGCATGAGGAATGTGAGACTGATGGCAGATGGTGTGTGAGAGATGGAGTCCCCTGCTTTTCCATCCTAACTGAGAGGAGAGAAGAGGTACAGGGAACCCAGAAAAAAAATGGATTCTATGATTGATTATATCACTGATTTTCCTCCACAACTGAGTTGCTTGTGCTCCACTGCAACCTTTGGATTCTCACCACTGAAATATCATCCTCTCTGGACTTTCCATTTGATGCATCAAATGTTCATGTACTCACATCCACTTTCTTATTTGTATACACCTGCCAGCCATCACACCTCCAGTGCTGAATGAGGCAGCAACACCGATAGAAAGCAGAACAAATTACATGGTGTTAGTACCACTCTCTTTGCTTAAAGGCATTGACATGACATTCAGTGAAATTCATTACACACCCCTTTATCCACCCCTGACAGAGCTGTGCATGAGACAGTAGAAAAAGAGAGGTGCTACTGGGGTTTTAAATCACTGTCACATCTTTGTAGTACATCTCTCAAAACAACTGCTTTGAGTTCTATAACTGCCTGTGTCTGTGTGTGTGTGTTGGTGTGTCTGTCTGTTTCATCTTAAAGGGTTAATTAGCATAGCTTAGCATAAAGACTGGGAGCAGGTGTGAACAGCTAGCCTGATTCACTTAAAAGACAAATATTAGCTTCAGTGCTCACCAATGCAGCAAAATGAGGCAGTGTATCACCTCCGGAGCAATGAGTCTGTGCATCTATTATAACAGCAGATTTTTAAAGATGTTTCCATCAAGCTGGAAACAAAATTTGTAATCTTTTTAAATATGAATGAAAAAACTGAAAGTGAGTTTCTTACTGCTGTTCCTGCTGTTACTTTTCTAGTATTGGCAGAACAACAAAAACAAAAGACTTGAATATACACCTACTAACATCTCTAAAGCTGCACCGACATCCGTTTACAAAAACAAAATGAAAAAATGACAGGTTGTTTTTTTAATGGTTATATTTGTGCTGTAACTTTATTTACTTAGACCCACTATTTCTTGACATAAAATTCCATCTGCTCAGCACTTCTGCGTAGCATCTTTACCATTTAACTGGCAACAACATGATGAAAACAAGTTTGCTGCTGTTGTTCATCAGATATAACAAAGGATATGATATGTTAATTTGTTAACTTCAGAGGAGTTAGTGGTAGTAATTTAGAACACTGGAAAGAAGCAGGTATTATTATTCTGCTAAAATAAGCTACCCACCCCTCAGCTTTAGCATCATACCTGGTGCACAGACTTAACAGCAGCATCATTCTCCTCAGCTGAGGTTGAAAACTGATGAGAAAATTTCTCAAAATGTGTCACCATTTCCTTTTTTCTTTCTGATATTTTGCCACAAGAAGAGAAGTGTCCAGATTAAACTCCTAAAAGTACTCCCATACATTTAGCAGGTTAGTGACTGTATGTAGTCTGTCTTAGTGTATCTTTGTGGTAAGTTTTTCCTCTGGTTGTTGCGTCCAAAGATTTTAGCAAATAAACACTGAGCTAGAACAAAATCTCTACAATGCAGAAATGAGGTGGAAGACAGAGGTTACAGGTAGAGGAGATCAAGATAACGATTGAATGGGGCAAGGCAAAGACACGAGACAATGTGGGCTTACAGAGAGGAGGAAATGATGCGGGCAGAGAAAGTCAGAGTGACATTGTTAATCTATTATCCATTAAGACTCAGGTCCTCAAATCCATACCTCAGGTTTCTGTAATCCCCGAGAAAACAATATACTCCACATTCAAGTAAAAGCTATTTTCTGCTGCATTCAAAATCATATCTCAGGAAATTTAGCCAGAAAATGACTTGAGACTATTTACTGCAACATTATGTACAAACATGAAATTCTTTACAATCTGGCCTGTCTTGATTTGCCACTTCTCGCCCACTGAGCACTCATGCAGATCTAGTGAAATTAGTTATGACACGTGTGAGGGAGGCAGAGGAGACGGGTAATTTAGGAAGTATGGCTGAAATGAAGACATCACCGTCGTGGCAAGCAACACAGGGACTTCAAAGATTTATGCAACGATGCTGTTGAAGCTCAGTTCATCAACATTGTAGATTTCCCTTTCATCACAGGCTGTTAAAGAGGTCATCAGTATTTTTAAATTAGTATAATCAGGTGAGCAAGAGGGTGGTGTTGACTTTGGGGTGACACAACACTTAAAATAATGAGAAAAAAAGCATGTCAATGTTTTGAGTTATGTATAAGTTCTCCTTTTTGTCCCTTGAGCCCAGGTGCATTTGCAAAGACGTGAGTTAAAGGGGGACGTGAGATAATGACACTGTGCCAAGTCGATCTCCATCGATCTTCATTTTTTTCAGGATTGTTTACGAGTTTCTGTTTCAGATGTGCAGCACAGTCAGGAGCAAACCAACCAGCAGCGTGAGGATGTGACCTGCTGACACAGCAAGCCATAAACACCTTGACGAGGGGAGCGGCAGTGATGACAAAATCCTTTCTGCTGGGTCATGTGGGCGACTCTGGTCAGTTTAAGGGAATAAATAAATGAGCATTAGGCAGACAAAGAGAGCAAAGGTGTGTTTTATACCACGTCTGAGTCCTGGCTTCTTTGAAACTCTCAGCTAGATCTGATATCTGATTAGACTGGTGGGTTTCTAGTAAGTTATGTGCCCCAGCACATACATAAAGCTACAATCACACACATGCCATATCAGTGAAAGCAGAGGCAGCTATTCCAGCTTATAGATCTGCCAGACTTCTTGCTCATACTGGTGCAGTGAGCCCCTGGAGACTGAACACAGTTCCTGTTTTAAAGGGATAGAAGGATTTTCTGCATTTTATCTTCAGTAACTTTTATTGTTGCCTATTAGAAGGACACAGGTGGAGCATTAAGATGATAAACCAAAATGAAACTTAGGTGTTTGATTAAATTTGATTCAACTAAACAATGTGTTTGTAAAAGCACTCCAACATCCTACACATGGTACAAATGTGGTGCGGTCAGTACAAACAGTTGCACGTCTGAATAAAATACTCAATGATGCTCCAGCAGAAAAAAGAATATTGTTTCCACCTACTAATGGCTACAGGGTCTCAGACAGTGGGAGATTTAGTGCAGGAGAAAACTGCTTCTACCCTTCCATTTAAAAAACATTATACAGCCATGGCAGAGCAAGTCAAACCGGGCCATTTAAATGCTGACCCTTTTGTGAAAGAAGTGAAACAGGGAGAACCAACAATCCTTCAAAGCCCTTTGTTTCAATTCTAATACTTTGATCACATTAGTGTGTAGTACAAGTCTAATTTTGCCAAGAAAGCAGCTAAGCATTGTTATCTAAGTCTTTTTTGGGGGGGGGCCTAATTTACAAAGGATTCTCACAAGTTCAAAACTCTGCAGTCATATCTTAGCTCTTGCAAGTATAATTTATTAAAAAACATGCTGTCCTGCCAATTATCAGCAAGGGCTGTGTGTAAGCTGAAACATTGTGGTCAGAGACTTTCATCATCCAATTCCCAATATATAGCAGCATTTTTATCCTGGATAACATCCTGAATATTTGATTGGCAATATAAAGTAAGAGACTTTTATTGGAAAAAGTAGGTGGCGATGGGAGATGAAAGTGGCGACAAGACAGCAACCTGTCCACATGAGCTGTTGTATTTTGAGATTTTTGAAATGCACTACCCCATCATCTCCCTCTTCAGATCTTTTTCACCATTTATTGATGATGTAATCTCAAACCATAAGGATATTATTTTACTTCATCAGTAGCATAGATCTTCATTATGGACCTTAAACACCATCTTTTTAAGACATCCAGTGTGATCTAATATTACAAAGTATGTTTTTATTGGTGTAAATGACCTAAAAATAAGAATCTTTGGGGTGGTGGGTAGGTTGCTTTATAATAAACCCTTTATATTCACAGAGGGTGGGGGTGGGTTCCCCTCCACTGAATGCGGTATGTTGCACCACCATGTTTCTACAGCATCCCAGAATGGACAAGCCAAACAATGGCTCTACAGGGGGCCCTAAGCATGTTTCTCTGGATTATGCAACCACTGTGTTTCTTCTGCATGCTTAGAAATGATGGAAGGATATTCAGCTGCGGGTATTTATTCATATAAAGACAAAATTGTATAGGTTTGGTCACTTTTACTTAAGCTATACCTATCTTAGCTTTACCGTAGCCTTTCCTACTGCAGAAGTTCCTCGTGGGATACCTGGTTGTGGATTAGTGAAACCGTCTCAGCTGCTTGTGTTATGACTACTGATTTGATTCGTTGTTGCAAGATTCGATTCCAGTTAAAAGGGGTTGTTGTTTCATATTGTGACGACTATCTATGGACAAACTGTTCCATTTTTTTGTTATTTCAACACATAATTTCAGATTTCCACTCATTTTTAGTCTGACCTTTTCAGTCTGAGACTTTTGATGGTGAATGTTGTTCACATGATTTCCATTTTTAATTACAGTCCTTGAGTGGGTCTCGAAATAAACGATTGTAAAAAAGTTCATGAGTCATATGTTCTGAGTCACACCAGCGACAGTGACAGTATAAATAATAAAAAACAGTGCCACAACAGTAAAAATTTTATAAAACACTGACAGTGATGAGGACTGCAGCCATGCACTCTTGCAATTTTCAAATGACAGTTGAAGTAATCTCTTTATTTGATCATTTTGAATGTGCTCAAAGCAGAGATGTAAACACTTGTTCTTTTAGAAAAGGACAGAGGTTGGTGTTACACTAAAATTGTCCAGCGTGTTGTTCATAATACAAACAATGCATTTTTTTCATATAGATATGTGTGATTAAGAGGCACCACACAATAGAACTGTACTGTCTTCAATTATATACACAGGAAAGAAAGCATTAGCCCTTCTGGCTACAAATGCTTGAAGTGTAAAGGTGAAAATACTGTATGTTTACATCATTTGCTTGTCTTTGTTTTAATAATTATAATGTGTATGTGTGTTCTTATGTGTGTGAGCAGCAGACAAGACAACAGAGTGATATAGTGTTTGACTTTTACTGTGGCTTGGTGCTTTTTGTTGCTGTAAGTGAGAAAAAAGATGTGTGACTGAAAGTAGAGAGGAGGAGAATAGAAAGACACTTGACCAGAAAGAATCAGGTTTTTTGAGAGAGCAGGCTTACACACCACACACACACACACACACCACACACACACACACACACACATATACAGACAATAACTAACTGGCAGTTGGGTTAAGATGCCGTAAACACTCTGGCTGATTTTATCACAACACAATTGCACACATTATCCTTTCTTTTACACAGGCATGCACGCACGCACACACACACACACACACACACACACACA
>JAQNCA010000024.1:21384720-21399843 GCA_029783725.1 Acanthurus tractus | reverse complement strand
CACACACACACACACACACACACACACACACACACACACACACACCCACAGACACCCACACACGCATACACACCCAGTAAAAGCCTCAGTGGATGCCCATCTACACCCTGCCTTAGAAAGACTGCTGTATTCAATGAATTTTCTCAGAGGAGGGTGCAAACACTTGCCTGC
The DNA here is from genome assembly GCA_029783725.1 of Acanthurus tractus. Taxonomy (NCBI): domain Eukaryota; kingdom Metazoa; phylum Chordata; class Actinopteri; order Acanthuriformes; family Acanthuridae; genus Acanthurus; species Acanthurus tractus. The sequence continues at coordinate 21,399,672 of JAQNCA010000024.1, read as the reverse complement.
AACAGGGAAATTCTTGTGATTCCACTCTACTGTACATGACGCTGTATTCAGAACGAGTCGAAGCCACAAATACAAGTTCACAAAAAAACGCACATCTTGATAAAAAGTTTCCTCTGCATTCACCAGTTTTACACACTTCTGAGCCATATACCACACACCGAAGCAGAAATGTGACTTGGTAGTATTCGAGGATGACTGTCTTAGTTTTTTCGTGAAACGGTTTTGCTACTGAAACAGTAAGCAAGGAGCCCCTTTGTCCCATTGGTCTTCATGTAGAGAGTGTGACGTAATTAGAAAGGTAGAGAAAAAGAGATTAAGAGAAAGAGAGTGAAGCTAGACACTGCTGTCTAACCTCACAGACGAGGGTTTTACGGAGATTGTCAAGGCCTTCACATTATATTCAGTGAATGAGGTCACATAATAAATATAGTGTCTTTGTAAATCCCTTGCCTCCTGTGCAGTCCATGCAAGTTTAGCCACCGTGGTGTGCATGCATCACAGTAACTGAGTCAGTGTATTGTTGTTACATGTAAGGAGAAGTCATGAGAAGAGGGCAAGAGCCAAAACCCACATCGGAGTCCAAAGGGTTTAATGAAAGCCACCCAAGAAGCTTACTCTTGTATTTTAAATCTTTTCTCTGCACCTTAGTTCAATCCCTTGATCTGTTAAGCATCCCTTCACTTTTAGTGCAATCCCTGAAAGCGAAGGTGCATGAGTCCCCCAGGGCTAGTGCTTTATCCTTAAGCTTAGAACTCTTTAAATTTATGTCTGCTGGGTAAAATGTCTATTATCACCCCATCCATGCAGGAAGCATTCAGAAAGAACGTTTCCATGACTTACAGAGGATCTTCTGGAATGCTCTGCGAAAATCCTGGTTGAAGATGGTATAAATGACCGGGTTTAGAGAGCTGTTACAGTAACCAATCCAGAAAAAGAACTTGAACAGCGTCTCTGGGATCTTGCATGGCTCCCTGCAGATCCCGTACAAGCTGTAGGAGAAGAAGAACGGAAACCAGCACACAACGAAGACACCCATGACAACGGCGAGGACAAAGGTGAAGCGCTTCTCCCGAGCGGCAGAGACTTTCTTGCGATTGACGGTGCTCCTGCGTTTGCGACGAGATGAGAACAGCTCCATGGACTTGGAACTGGCACGAGACTTCCTGCTGGAGTATTTAGAGGCGGTGCTGCTTTTCCGGCTGGACTTCCTATCTTTTCTGTCATTGTGTTGATGTTTGGAGGAAAATGAACTTTTTTTAGGTTTTTCATCTGACGAGCTGCTGTCTTCAAAGTCATCATCATGGTCTGTTGGTGGATGTTTCGGTTCATTTGGTAGAGGCGATCGAACTGTCTGCTCCTGGCAGTGCCCATTCTCTCGATCCTGGTCTTTCATGCTCCCACCCCTGTTGGACTTTAATGACTTTAGTGATCCTCCTCTACCTGGTTCAGCCTGGTCCATCCCATTCTCCAATGGCGAGTCCACATCCCTCTTCTTCTCTGACATGGTTCTGGTCCTGGTCTTTGCCACTTGGTAAATCCGAATATAGACCAGAATCATGATGACACAGGGGGCAAAGAATGAACCAATACTCGAGTAGAGGATGTACCAGGTCTCATCGTTCAGGATACACTGGGGACTGGCCTCATTGCTGCTCCTGTCCATTGATATCAGAGGTGGGAAGGAGATGACAGCTGAGATCAACCAAACAACCACAATCATGCCTTTGACTCTTTTTGGTGTTCTTTTTAAGTTATACTCTACTGCCTGAGTCACTGACCAGTATCTGTCCAAACTGATAGCGCATAGGTGAACAATAGAAGAAGTGCAGAACAAAACGTCCAGAGCCAGATAGATGTCGCACCAAATTTTGCCAAAAAACCAGTAGCCCATAAGTTCATTTGCTAGAGAAAAGGGCATCACCAGGGTGGCCACCAGTATGTCCGCACTGGCCAGAGAGACGAGGAAAAGGTTCTGGGGTGGTTTCAGAGCTCTGCTTGTTAAAACGGCGATAACGACCAGGACGTTCCCGACTATTGTAAACAAAATGAGAAAGCTGACAAGTCCAGCCACACTCCAGATAGCGAGCTGGGTGTACTGGCTCTGAGAGGTGGAATTGAGGGAAATATTTTCTGTCCCTATGCTGTCCTCCAGGCTTGAGCTATTAAAAAAATCCATCCTGAGTCCTTTTTTTTTTTCCAGTCAAGGTATGACTTTTAAAAAATTAAAACGTGCGGAAATAATCTGTAGAAATATCCCTTTAGCACTTGAGCGCATATTTTACGACAGAAATCTACAATAAATGTCATTTTTCTTCTCTCCTCACCTGCGATCTTCCACATCCTGCATACAAGTCACTCCTTTGGTTAAAAGAAAAAAAGAAAAAAAAAAGAGATAGAGAGAGAGGGAAATAGAGAGAGATTTTCTATATGTAAAGTCTTTTAAGTCCCTCCAAAAAACGTGCAGGCTGCTCAGCAGAATTTCGATGGCTGGAGAGCAGACTCCCTCCTCAACACGTCCTCTCTCATCTAGACTGCGCCCGTATCTCTCCACCTCCGCCTTCCCGCTGTGTCCTGAGAGAGGTTTGTAACAACCACGTGTCTTATTTTTTCTTTTTTTTTTTATATATAGAAAAAAAAGAGCAGGAACCCGCTTTGCGAAGAGATGGTAGCGATTATTGGAGGACATTGAAACAGTGAAATAAACAACAAATAAAATAAGCAAGCTTGTATTAAAATGCCTTCATAATTTTTTCATTTGTTTAATGTGTGTCCCGTGTATCTGCACTGTCAGCGCAAACTGACAGTCATAAGTCGGACAACTGATCAGCTGATCTTTCTACTGATTTGACCTCTGGAGATTTATTTCAGTCTTTTTAAACGTGCCCGGGCCCATTTTAATAGATAAATTCAGCAGGAGCTGCTTGGGGGGGGGTCACATTGCTGTCAAAACGCGGAGACTGACTGCAAGGAGAGCGCGTGCTGCTCTGTCCTTCCGTGCGCACACTGGAGGTCAGTATTGTAACAGGCAGCCCCGGAGGGACACACCGGCAAGTACACAAAGAATAAATATGAACAACATTACATATGCAACATTATATCCACTCAGCCATCAGGTTAATACATGCTCCCCTGTAATATTGATTAAAACGCGCTGTGAGATAAATGTAGAAAGAGCGTGTGTGACCTTGCAGCGAAAACTTCAAGCACTCTCCTGCTATTATTAGTTTGACTGTTTGTGTTGTGGTAATTGTCTCGATAAGAAGATTATAGGATTACATGGTGCAGTTGTCATATTCTTATAGACCTGAGAAGCTCTCAGCTTTGGGGGTATCAAAGGTGCCAAATCATCTGTATGGAAAGTAGTGTGAGTGCTATACAGAATAGAAAGAGGCTTAACTGATATGATTAATGAATATATACATAAAAGTTCTGCATGCCTCCCCTGAGACTTTTAGGTCATGTGTGTTTTTATTTCACACAGGGGTACACTTATCCATGCCATCTTGCCACACAAATTGAAGTTTTTGTTCTGCCTTTTTACCTTTTTTTCGCCCATTAACCCCATCTAATCTGGGTGTAGCTGCCATTTTAAGAGAGCCTGTCTCCACTCTGGCATATAGACTGGTATTAAGTTCCTGGACCAGTGTGTTAATTGACTGATCTCCCAGCTAAGTACCTGTCATTAATCAAAGAGCACTCAGGCATCCTGAATTAAAAAGTATCCACAGCAGCAAGAAATGTTTCATTCCTAATTGATCCTCATCGAGACTATGAGGTGAAATGAGAAGAGCTCAATAGGATTCTCGTCCATTTGCCTGTGAAACAGTCAGGACAGTGGACTGTCACTTACTTGTCCTCCTATCCATCCCCAAAACACCCTGCTCCTTCTCATGCTGCCTGTTTAAATTGAACTAAGGCTAGAGTGATCCTGTAGGTCAGCGTGGATGCACTCTAAGCTGATTTTGAACAGACAGACAAGCCTTATTAAGGTCATTAAGTTGTGTCCTGGGGCCACAGCTCTGTCCATATAATTGGGGCACCAGTGAGCGATCTCAGCTATTACCAAGCCTATTTCTTGTTTCCAACAGTGTGCTCTGAGGGAATAAGATGGATCCTCCGCAGTGGTAGCCTGTCCAAGGAGACTGTGTTGATTACTTTTATCTCTTTGAATCAAGGCTTTCTGTGCTTTTTAAACTAGTGACATACTAAATGCTCCTCCTTTTTATGCTGCTTTGTTTTGTTCATGTTTTCCTGTTGAGTCACTGTGGTCATACAGGTGGTTATAAAAAGTGTGGCCCTTGTAAGCTCCTTGCTGGTTTCCTCTGCAGTTTTTATTTAAGTGCCACACAGCAGCATTTGGCAATTGAAAATGGAAGAAAAGCCCAGAGCTTTCTATTAAAGGCGGATTAGAAAAGCAATATGAGCCTAATAAGGTTCATCTAATAGAGTTTCAAAAACTTAATAACACCTGATGTGTTCTCACAAGGTAACATGACCGGCCCTTGTGGCTCACTCATATCCAACACAGTGACCACCCAGTTTATGGCGCTTCATCACACAATAAGCTCAAAAAAGCCAGAAGACATAATGTCAAAGCATTGACTTCCTGCTTGGGAAATGTTAATTAACTACCTGAATGTTTTGTGCATAAATGGAAAACATGAGCACAAAACACTAATTCAGCCACATGTTAACAAAGGCTACACTCTAAAGAAATCAGAGCTGTTAGCAGTAATGACAGCCTCATCTAATTTTCCCACCTTCTCTAATGCACAGTTGTTTCCATATAGGCGCCTGTAAAGGGAGGTATGGTATAAAGCTGTTGACAGTGACAAATTGCAGTGCTTCCTGGGCAGACAACTATAGAGCCAAGAACAAATAGTTCAGGGGAGCAACATCCAGCCCTGGGGAGATTCTCTTTTGCTAGCGTAACCTCACGGAACAGGGCCTGATTCTTATCTGGAGCCTCGCCTTTCTGTGACAAATTACCTTGTTGGAAAAACTATAAAATAAGATCAATAAAATTGTTGATTTGGATTTCTTGGACTGTTTTAAAATGCAAGAGATTTTCATGTTTTATAAGCTTAATCCAAAAGCAATCACACAGAAAAAATAAAGTTGGTGTGTTGATGTTTCTTGGCTCAGAGTATCTCCCTCTGACTTAAACTACTGAATCAGCCGATTTAAACTATTGAATCACCCACAGTTTTTTCTATAGTCTAGTTTACTCTATATTTATATTGTGAGTGTGTGTGTTTATTGTGTGTTTGTTAGTGTGCATGTGTGTGTGTGGAGAGTATTGTCAGAACTACTATTGCCAAATGATAATAAAAGCCACAGGGGACATTAGTTAAAGTAAGAGCTACATCCTTAACCTCAAATATATTGCCCCCAAGGAGACAATTGTCTTGCAGCCAGTTAAAACATAGAGCACACAGAGACACAGGCATATTGACCTGGCTGCAACAAAGAAAGCAATATTGAAATAAAATGCATGGAGTACATTTTTATTTGCTTTTGAGTATTTTGTTGTTTAGGGGAAAATAAGATTTTAACATAGAGGCATGTTTTTTTTTTGTTACTTTTTAAAAAAGTTTTTTTTTTTCCTTTTGTTAAGGCTAAAAAGAGTTGTACAATAATTAGCCTTATCAATTTTGGGGTAAAAGCAAGTACTAGTAACGTGGGCGTTACCAATGAGCTTTTGTATTTGTTAGGTAGAAAAGTTGCAACTTAAACAAATGTAACCGAAATGTAAAACAAAACTGTTGGTTGTGCTTTAAAAGTATCAAACTGAAATGGACGAACTGCAGTGCAAGAGGACAAAACAAATTTTTTTTTTTAAGTTGTCCTTTGGAATTGTTGGAAAAGAGAGGAGATGCTTCTCTTTATCTCTCTTAAAGAAGACATCTGCTCAAGGCTCAACCTCACTGTTGTTCTGTATTTTTGTAGCACATCACTGGATCAGCCAGTGTCTGGTCACTCTGAATGTCATGGTCCATGGTGCCTGAACAAACCCCTCAGATCTATCGATCAGACCAGACTGTGCACTCCACTTGATAGCAATGGTTAGCATTCTTTGACCACACTTTTACAGGGTTGGTGTGGACGACCTCTTAGTTTAATACTGACACAAGCTGGTTGCAGACGTATGGTGTAATGATCTGTTAATCCTATGGGAGGCATCATAGTTGATCTCTAATGGGTTCTTTGATGGACTGGGGCTCATCGAGTGGGTCCTTTGACAGATCCATAAAAGAGATCAAGAGTCTTATTGAAACAAGTGGGACAAGTAACCCGCTGATTTAAATGACTCGAGTTATAACTTCAATTAACACGTATTAAAATATCTTGAAATAGCAGCATCAGGAAATAAAGACTAAAGTCTCTCAGATGTTTGATTATAAATGTCAATTCTATATTTGGCATTGGTTTTAGGGTGTTTGTACACAACACTAATGCAGTACTAGAAAAATCTGTAGAACGGTGAAAAGTGCGGACAGATGCCAGTAGTTCAGTGTCAAGGATACTGATTGCTACATTATTGCGCCACTACCTCTTAATGTTGAAACATGTTGTTGAAAGCCTTCCCCTTGGGATTTCCTTGTTGCGTCATTATCTCTGTTCATACGCATAGTGTCCCTGAATCCAGATTACTGTCACTGATAGAGAGCCAGGTTTTGGGTGACACACAGTACACAGGCATTTCTGTACTCACATAGATGGATTACATTGCCCTGGAGCTCATCTCCTTTAGGAGGGGCTGGACATTGGCCAGGATGATAGTGGACAGTATGCAGTTGATTTTCTGCCAGCGTAACTTAAAGCCAAACCCGCCTTCTTTCTGTGTTTGTTTGGGTAATGTGTTTGGATTTCTATTATGTCTGTCAAACAAGTTATTTTTCAGGTGATGAATTGTCTTGTTGATAAATGTGAAGTAGGGTCTTCCAGAGATCTCACACTTCTCCTTCTTTTACGTTTCTTCCGGACATCCACAGTGACTTTGGCATAATTATCCAGCATTCAGCTGGGTGTCGAGCATTTTAAACATGGTAGGTAGGAGCTTTTGGGGCTTCCCTGTGTTTGACTTTGGAACAACAAACATGTGGGTTGCATTTTAATTGTGCTAATTACCCTCTGTGTGATCTTACAAATGATCTTTAATGGATAGGCACAAACCTTCACACTTCGGTATGAGAGTAAATCTGTGGAGTGTACCAACCATGCATGTTAATGTACTTTAAAACCTTTTTGTATAAAAGAATATCTTTCTGCTGTGTTTTTAATGCATTCAGTTTTAATGGAAAAAATACAAGAGACCAACAATATTTTGAACTTTAATGCAGCCGTTATACAACACAGTAAAGTCAAACATGTTCATCCTTGACTGTAGAGATATTAGGTACTGTTGTATTGCCTCCTGCTGCATGTCTCCTCTCACTCTTAAATTTAGTCAACCACAGTATACGATCCAGTAACTCCTCAACCTTAGATATCCCTTATGTACACACTCATATTGGAAGGATTGGGTTCAGGTACTGTAATGACCTTTTCATTGAAAAGAACTGCAAACTGCTCCCAAACTTAAGTCTTTAAGTTCCTCCTGGAGATTTAACAGCTTTATTATTTGGTTCATTATCTTTTTTGTCATCTTATTATTTATATAAACATTGTGTTCATTTTTTTTTTTCTGTTTGCTGATTGTGTTCTTGTAAATGTGTCTTGTTCTCAGGTCTTACTTTAAGAAGAGATCTTAATTATAAATAAAAAATATATAATACAGTGGTAACATAACATAAAATTAAAATAACATTGTAATAGTAAAAAGTCTTTTGAAAGTGATAGCATTTTTATTTTTGTCTTCCAAATACTGTTTTCACATTAATACATGGTTTCAACATTGTTCTCTCAATTATAGATAATACACAACTTATTTAGCTTTGCCAAATTTAAAATGAATCTGCATAAGGCTGCTTAAAGTAGGATCCCATCAACATTTGACCATACTCTTTTAAAATGTGGCAGATATTCAGCAAGACAAAAAGTATAAATGATTCATTTTTTGAGTGCTGACATTTCACCCCTATTATCATTTCAGACTTGCGTGACAAGGTCTTCTTCTGTCCTCAATGTCGTCTCTATTATTCAGGATCTGTGTCTTTTCCAAAGGACTATCAGAGACTCTAATGAACAAATCTACTTTTAAACACAAATCTAATATTTTTCCCAGAAATTTTGCCAAGAACAGCTACTGGGAAGCAAATTAAACTACATGAAAGTTTTGAAAAATACTTAGAAAGCAACACTGTTACAATGTAGAGACACTGCTCTTTAACCAATGCAACTGCCCCGTTAAATATTTACTCTCTAATTACCTTGCTTGAGATGATTGGCTGTGCACTCTCTGGCCTGGCAAATCATCATTTGCATCACAGAGACATTTGGGCCACATTGGCAGATCTGCAGGCAACTTGAGTGCTAAGCACAGCAGGAATGTGTTAAAAACGTGACATCCTCAACATAGACCGACATTAATCGACTAGGCGTTGCATCATGAGCTACACACCAGATTGACTTGCCATTGGTGAAAAATGACCATCTGTGAAGTGTCACTTCGAGAGAGGTCACAGATTGGCTGAGAAAGGACAGACAGGGGAGAGAGAATGGTTGGCGATGAGAAGTCATTATTAGTTCATGGAGTCACATGTACATAGTGTTATACTGAAATAAATCTAAAGGTGTTTGACTGATGGTATGTTATCCTGAGGGTTAAGTCAAATAAAGTTATTCTGCTGTAAATCACCTGCAGACAACTACTCTTAGCCAGCACAGAGCTCAACAGTGCCAAACTGTCAGCAGGTGACGTAAACCATCCCCATGGGAAACGCATTCAGATCCAATTAAAAATGGAACCACACTGTAATGTACCATCTAAACCCACCCAAGCCTTTTGCATTTCAGTACCTCCTCCGCTCATACCCTGATCGATCGATCCTTTCACAGCTTCAGTAACCACAAGGCATTTTTTTAAGAGCTATAACCTTCACAACAATGTTTGGCTCTCTAACGTAATGCCACTGCTGATGCCTCTGCTGCCTGAGAGCTCAGCTTTTAAATTGAGAAAAGGAAAAAGTTTAGGAAACAGAGTTGGAAGGAAAACAGGGAGCAGAAAAGTAGAAAGAAATGCTGGAAAAAATCAAGAGGAGGTGCAAGAGGGATTAACGCAGGAGAGAAAATAAAGCTCGCTGAGGAGCAAAGCAGCGAGGACAGGCAGGAGCAGAGGTACTGGTGCATTCCATTTGAACTGGGAAGAATTTTTCACATTTTGAAATTTCAACTGGACCATCACCTAAAGTTGTTTTTTCAGAACATCCAGAGAACCTCACCAACCCCAACCTGAATATTAAAGATGGCTTCTTTGTGCATTTATAGTGGTGAAAGATGTAGTTACGTTTTATTCATTGACAATTCTGTTTGATTAGTGTTTCATTAAATCAACTGTACACAGCACAGTCCAATCTCCATCTGAGGACATGTTGCTACAGTGTTTGCATGCATTAAAATATGATGTAATGTATTGTTATTGAGTGGCATAGCTAACTTGGTTTACCTGATTTGAGCAAACCATGCTTCGTCCTTCCTGTGAAATCTTGTTTTTTTTTATCTTGTTGTACTGGAACAAGGTTAACTCAAGTGGGACGACATTCCCACCTCTGACTTCTGACTTCCAAGGTGTGGGGGAAGGTGTGGGGTTCTATGGGAATGAAAAGAGGCTGATTTACAGTAATCTCACACAGGGCACCAGTGTATCTAGAGGTTTGTTGTTTGGTTTCTTTGTTCTGAGGATTTGATCAAACACGTATGCCTGCATGTGCCGATGTAAAGCCTATACATATTTAGCCAATGAACTTTCACTTGGGGTTCTGAGTTATTTTTCTGCATTAAGAGACTCTTAATTTGTGACCTTTACAAATGATGCTAAGTTGTTCTTTTATTACAGCCTTTACTTGTCACTGCAGACGAGCCATCTGTGTTCTTATTCTGTATGAACAGTAGCCTCAAGGTTACTTGCAGTGATTTAACAATTATATAGCTTATAGCTTGATGTTTTTCAGTTATATTTAGTCCGTCATTTGTTTGTTTGCTTCTGTGACATATTTTTTTCTCCATCTGTCTGGCATGGCGGACAACTGCAAATACTACAATACTTATGAGCCTTGGCCACCATTACTTTGGAGAAAAAGCCAATCAGAAGCAGGAATCAAAGCAGTGTTGAGTTACCTCTGTGACTTGGGGCTGCTGCAAAACTCTGTTATCACTCAGGAACACAACCTTTTGACCAGTGTGACGTCCATCTCTTTTCTTCTAGATGGAGTTTTGAAGCTGCTGGCGGCGAGGAAGGTAATTGTTAAATGTTGGCATAAGCTGTAAGAGCCTGAAGAAAATTAGCATCTATTAGCATGATGGGATTTGAGGCAGTAATGGACCATAGAGCCAGCTGCCAAAGAAAGCAAGGTTTGAATAAATACATTCAGTAAAAAATGGTGTGTGAACAATAGCACCTGTTGTGTATTCAACCAAAATGAATGTAAATTACAGATTATTGTTTTGCTACTGAAATAGAACCCAAATGCTGCAGCACAAGTCTTTTTCACTAGCCTGCAACAACATCTCCAAGCAAGCAGTAAAAATCATCTCAATAGATAAGACAATAGATCCACCCATGAGCATCAAATCTGTGGGTGGTGTCAGCAGCCCCAGTGTTTAGCGTAGGACTTCAGTATGTTTTAAAGTTTATCAAGCTGACACACTTAATGCAGCATTTGGCAAGTGTGTGGAGGTCAGAGGGTATGTCTGGTACCCCAAGCCAACGGTTTGTTTGCTGTCAGGAGCTTAACCTACATCTCATTTTAAACACTTAATTACATTTTATCAGTCCACGTATGCTTACTAAAGTCTTGTCAAGTTGTTGTTTCTTATAAGCAAGCTGGTGTTCAACCATTTCTTCAGAAACTTGCATCTCTGGTCAGCCCTGAAGTGGTGTTACTCCTCCTGCTCAATGGAAAAGCAAATAATTAACTGAATAGTTTTTTAGTTAACTGAAAACAACGCTTCCTCATCTAAAACTATGTTTCGTTGTACATTCCAAGGTCCTGTGTTTGGTCTCATCCAGTTAGTCTGGTCTATACGTTTCCTTGGGCAGAAAATACAATACTAACACTACAAGTATTATTAGAAATATTGTTGTTTATTGTGCATTTTTTAAATTCACAGCTCAAAGTGCTTCAAAAAGGCAGCAAAATATTATATAAACTGCCTTTGCATGTACTTTGACCTTGCTAATTAGTTTGTTTGACACATACCTGTTGTTAAGCTCACATCTAAACAAAAACAACACAGTAATTCCAAAAGATCCTCCATCAGTGTTGCTTAAAGCGCATGTCCAGAACCTGACTGGAGCTTGCATTAAAACAGTAAATGCATTCATAAACTTCCATCACACAGGCATCAATTGAGGAGAATGAGTGATGGATCATTAACAGAGATTATTGCAGTGTCCTTTGGTAAACTTGCAGGTCAAAACTCACCTCTGTTCAGTTGTGAACTGCAAAATGTGAAATGGAAGCACTGAGCCGTTGTATGCCAGTAATGGCAGATCACAATATTACGCCATTAGACTTTAAGCTTCATCATTGCTTTGAAGGACTGTTTACAATTTATCTCCGTTCCACTCATTAATCCATTGTAACTTACATCTGACCTGTAACATTACATCCTCTTCTCAGTGCTGAATGCAGGGCGACGCCCTCAGCCTGTAGGCCAGCTTTGTCCAATCACCCTCTTCTGCGACTAATGATGAATGAAGAAGTCAGGAAATATAAACAAAATCATCATCCTGACTTAACTTTTCCTCAGCTCCTTTCTGTCGTATCTTTGGCAGTTTGTCTTTCTCTGTGATGCATTAAATATATGTATGTTTGATGAGGGCTGGAGAAACTACTCTGACATTTTGTCACACTGTCTTCTGTTACTGTTTCTCTCATATCTTACCAGCTGTGTGTCACATGATGAAACCATTTTGTTCTGTCCTGTCTGTCTCCTTTCTGGTTTACATCAGTATCTTTTCTATTTCCAATACTTTTTTTTTTCTTGTAGCTTAAACTCTGACATCTTTCAAGCCTCTAAGAGTCGGGGCTGAGTTGTGCTTGGTAGTGTATTTGTGAGTGTGTATGTGTGCTTGTCTTTTGCTGGATATGCATGTTTGTGCACTTTTCTCTACTAACCTCGCCTTTATCCCAGTCTCACAGGAAACATGCTTTATTCAGTGGAAAATCAAAGCAGTTGAATCTTCAAGTTTTGAAAATACTCCGTATCAGCCGGTTGTCTGCTTCTAAGCCCTTTTAAGTCTGAGCTCTGGACAGGCAGTGACAGAGTCAGCTGATTTGAATACAGACTGTCTCTGTGGTGTCGGTGCGGTTTTTCAGCTGTAGCAGTGACATCTCAGCCTCTCTGCCCGATCAAGCCCACTGCCCTCTATTCTGAATAATAAATGGTGTATGTGTGTGTTTTTTTTATGTATGTGTGTGTGTGTGTGTGTGTATTTGTGTGCAAAAATTTCACACAGTTAAATGAAACCACAGAATGAGAGAGACAAGTGTTAAACAGCTTGTGTCAAAGCAAATTCTTGTTGGTTTCATCTTTTAGGGGGCTTTCTTCTCCTGTTACCTCTGTCTCTGTTATTTCTTATATGTGTGGTTTAGCCTAGCTAGACTCAAGTGTGCAGAGCTAAGTGTGATGGGAGGAGAACTATGAGTTTAGACCAACTAAATGCATTGAATTGATTTTAATAAGACAGGACTGCATCAGGAGTCAGTGTATTTAAAGTTCAGGCTTTGTTTTTACAGTGTAGATTTTATTTTAATAGCTGTGCCCATCTTTGCAAGCAGTTAAGAACAAGCATTATGCAGCATTACAGTGTAAATACTTAACAGGGGCATAAACTGTTTACTCCCTGTACTTTTACTCTCAATTTTGTCCCCATTCAGTTCTTCTCACCAGTTCTTGCTCTCTTTCCCTCTCTGAGGAGTTTTTCATTTATTAATGTTCCAAGCAGGAGCTCTGCTCTGATTTGTAACTTTGATTTGTCATCATGTTCAGTGATTTGGACAATGACTCCAGCTAATGTTTGCACCTGTGAGAAGGGACTAACTGGAGATTTAATTTCAGCATTTTGAATTTCAATCATTACTGAGTCAACGAGAGCAAAATTTGTGATTCACTGTTTCAGTCTCAGTGAAAAGCAGAAAACATTCTGGTGTTTTGGTTCATGTTTTTTTTTTAATTGTTTCAATAACCAACTAAACTCATGCTGAGATTCAAGAAAGCAATGCTGCACTCCTGTTGATATGCATGATACTGTTTCAGTCTCTGATTTTTGTCAATCAAAAGCCTCAAAGTTTACCAAAGAGACAACAGTAGAGGATGTTTTCTCTGGGAAGGAGATGTCCTCTGACTCTAATTAAAAGGTGTTTTGCTTGATTAAAGAACATTTCTTGAAGGGAAAGTCCACTCTTTCTTGCTAAGTCCCAGGCTTGCAATGGTCACTTTTGGAAATAGATCAGCACTGTAACTGATGCATGGCTACACATAAAACACCATTAGACCTGCAAATATTCATATTTTTCATACAAGGGGTCACTCTGTAGCTCAAGCAGCCATTTCCACCTAAAAGGCATTACTGAAACAACCTGCCCAGCTTCAGTTAGTAGAAAAACTTAAGTCACATTTGCTAATAAAGAAAAGATAACACCAGAAACACAACTCCAAATGAATGCTTATGTTTTCTGGCTCTGCCTACTGTGTAGTAGTAAGTAAGTAGCAGTAAAAGAATGCATCTTGTATCAAAGTTGACACTCCCCTTAAATCAAACATTCATACTTATATCAGGCAAGCTAAATTTTTCTCAAAATCTTCTCAAATTACAGGAATGATACAATTATTATTATTATTATTATTTGCCTTGAAACACACAAGGACAGAGAGGAGTTAACAGCTTTTTACTAAACATGGGCAAATATTTCCAATGAAGGGGAAATTTCAACTAAATTGTTTCTTCACAAAATAACTTGTGTTTACACAATGATACCAGTACCACTGCACCATCCACAGAACTATAAACTTACTCTCAATTTAATTAGTTAGTACAGAATGCAATGCTCAGCATGTATACATATTACATGTGAATGGATCTGTGGGTGCACAGACATGCATTAGACCAGATAGGAAGATTGTGTTTTTGGCTTTTTGTACCCACAAGTCATGTATATATTCTGACACTAAGTTAATGTTTCAGGGTGTAGACAGCATTGTTACCATGAAATGATCCTGTGACATAAGATTAAAAATGGGCATAAGCACACAATCACTCTCTGCAGTCGATGTTCTCACAAGTTGAACAGCGGATGCAGCCTGCTGATGCCTGTGCTTGAGATTCAATTACAGTTGCACATAATGAAATGAAAATTACAGAAAACAGATATGCACAGCCACACTCAATCACATGCATAAACCCATGCACTTACACACATACGAAGAGAGTATACTCTTTTTTTTCAATCCCTCTTGTACTTATCTTGGTTTCAGCATTCCCATTATTCTGCACACACAAGCAGTTGGTTGCAGCCAAAGCAAAAAGGAAGCCATTTCCGCCAGAAACCTGACATTGATGGTTTATGAAAAGGACAGAAGGGTCCTGTTGCACAGTGCCAGCACCAATAGACAGGAGGTTAAAACTGACATCTATCATTTATAAATAAAAAGGGCATAGTTGACAAAATATTAAAGCTGCTAACAAAAGGCTTCATAGATTCTATGTGAGATGAAAGGGGGGGGGGGGGGGCGGGCCGGGGGGGGGGGGGAGGCGGGGGGGGGGGGGGGGGGGGTGGGGGGGCTGGG
>JAQNCA010000024.1:21359474-21383833 GCA_029783725.1 Acanthurus tractus | reverse complement strand
TGAATTGAATTGAATCAAGTTAAAAAATCACCAAATTTATTGAAATTCATCCTGAGAAGGACAAAATATGTTTGCCAAATTTTATAACAACCCTTTCAATTAATGTAGGAACTTTCCTCTCTAAGTGACAACGCTGAACTTAATGGTGTCCCCAAAGGAAAATTCAGAAACCAAAGTCAGTAGGATTCAATTTTTTAGGGCTATAATTGCCATTGCAGTCAATTAAATGTTGCTTAGAAATTTCAGTCTGGTGCAAGTGGTGGAGACAATCCAACTGGCATTAAAGAGTCATACTTCTAAACAGTTTAGCCCAAAGATATTTCTGTCTAAGCAGTTATTCTCTGATGTGTATTGAATGCCAGCTTTTGAGAGAAACATTTGAGATGTTTCTTTGTACTTTCCACTGTCCTTCACCCTGCCTTGTTTACCTCTACTTCAATCAGTTATCTCACCCTCAGCAAACCCTGGGGATCTTGTCTGGACTCATATCCAGCTGGGTTTTTACATGCTGGCTCAAGGAGCAATAATAATAATAGCAACAGTTCGAGCAAGAAAGTGATGAGCCAAAAAAGAAGTAGCAAGAGGTGGACAAGCTCATCTTTCAGAACACAACATGTCTCGGAGCAGTATTGCACAACATGTTGAGTCTATGGAGACTGTTGTCAGGGTTCCTTATTCTCTCCAAATGACTGTTGAAGAACGTTGCAACACAACAGAAGTCCTTGCTTTTTAAGTCAGACATTCTCTTCTCATGTTAAACTCTCAAGCTTTATTTTCCTGTGAAATTCATCTGCTATTTACTGTTCTAATAGGGTGATATGTTGGTATTATTTAAGTATCTTACTGACCTTTGTACTGCCAGTCACAACATGTGCTGGCAGGGTTAGCTTTGTTTGAGTAACACTGACTTTAGATCATCTACAGAGAATTTCTTTCATTGTAATAAAACTGCTACAAAAAGAAAAGATATCTGTTCATACAGTCATTAAAGTCTTTCTCATCACAGTATTTTGGGTTGAATGCTTCCTCTGACCATAATTTAATAATTCCCCCAGACTAAGCGGTGTATTCTCCTGAGAAGCTATGTAGAATTCAGCTGAATCTGTTTCAGCTGGCAACAGTGGTGGCTCTGTTGTTGTACATGGAGTACCATCAGTCTGTGCCTCTGATTCTTGGCTCCCATGGAGAAGCTTAGAGAGTGACAGGGAACATTAACACCTTCGTTGCAGTGTTGTTCCCACACATCCCTCAGCAGTGTGAGACCAGATGGATAGTTCCTCATTGAAAGAGCACTGCATGGTTGCTGCTTTTTCACTCCTGCATCCCCCATGGCCAGTAGATGCTTTCCAACCTCTCAGGTGAAGAGCGCACTGAGGAAAGTAACAATTAATGTGCTACTCTTCCCAGAACCACTTGCTTTTAAAATAAAACCTTACTGGCATGTGTGAGTTTGTGATTATTGTGTGTGTGTGTGTGCCATCAGGCACATATTGGCGAATTACTTCTTAGTGTTTGTGAGACAATCAATGTAAATGTGTTGAGTGGAAATGATCATGAAGCAACACTTGGGAGGTATTGATTAGCTTAGCACGCTTCTTTCTCTTCCTGTTCTGTATTGGTTTAGTTCTCAGCTGCCACTGCTCTTTTATTCAATTCCTATTATAAGAGGAGAGACTGGGCTGATCCTCTGCAGTACATCTTCTTAGAATCTGCCAATAAACCTCTCATCTGAAATATTTTTTAAAGGGGCATGAGGGAATTATGATATTAATCAAACTGCCTTTGCAAGCCACAAATCCCTGATTGCACATAACATAAAAACAAAAAAAGCGACTGAGCTTTGCAGCTGATGGGATCAAACAATCTAACATGTCTTTTGATGGTACGTTGGTAACTAATGATTATTTTGACAAGAGCTAAACACAAAATTATTGGTATTTTTGCTGATCACTGATTGGTAGTTTTGACTATATTATATTACATTGTTTTTTTAATCTTCGTATCTGAAAAGCTAAAACAGCTATATTTTTACTTTACTTGCTTTAAACTTACTAAGAGGGGTTTTTTGTATGTTTCTGTCTATAGACTAGTCTTTGATCAATCATATCAGCTCTAAACTTATTAATAAAAATGTGAGAGAATACAAGATTTGTTTATGCATGCAGAAAGAGAACTGAATGGCTGTGCGATCAAAGATGGCTCATCACTAATGCCTGTGAAGTTCATATTTGGGCACCTACACTTTCTGTCAGAGCAGAGAGAAAGTGCATTACACTCTTTTTCTTGCTGAGCTGGATGACTTCCTGCTGGCTTCCTGCACACATAAAAGATATGAAATTATATAGTGATATGGCTGTTCCATTTCCAAATGTTATTGGATGAAATAATTCAAATCATTGCAGGCGTTTTAGCGTGGCCAGAAAAAAATTACTTTTTGTTTTACAGCCATCTCTTTCTGTTATGAGTGTCTGTGGAAAGTGTCCAAAAATTAACCGCATGTATTATGAGAATTTTGATCCAATCAAAAGTCACATTTGCAACATCTACAAGACCTGTAAAATGACATTAATATGTCCCATTCATGTGTGTGCAGAGTGAGCAGGAAGCCAGTAGAGGCTTTATTCAGCTCAGTGAGCATAACATGAATTGGGCACCATCTCTTACACAATATCCAGACTTTGTTAATACATCCATGATAAAACTGCGTGCTTCTGTTGTAGAGGTGACAGTCCCATGGAAATACCATCTTTACCCAATAGCCATCTCATGCTTTCTCCAGCATCTTAGTGCTTAAATAGGCTCCTGCTCGCAGCTGTGAATTCAGTGTGTTAAGCTAGAACTTTGGCAAAGATACACCCATAACAAATTTCATCTTAAGCAAGCTGTTTGTTTAAGCAGCTCCTGTTGGTAGGCAGATTCAAGCAGAAGAGAAATGTTATGATACTATAAAAGTTGTGCATCCAAGTATAAAATAGATCGAGTCTGTCTGAATGACCTTGATGCATGTTTGCCTTCTTGCTGTGTTTAAGACGCATCATTTCACAGACCCTCCTCTGTTTGCCTCTGAGGAGAAAAACCTTGCCTTTCAGTGCTGCATGTGGCATCTGCTGACCGTATCCTTTTTCTACTCTTGCCCTCAGCAGACTCATTCATGCAGTCTTCACAAGGCTCCTTCAGCACAGCAGTGATGAAAAATCACATAATAAGCATCATCACTGCACTTTCCACTATTATGTGTGCTTTTTTGAAATATCTTCATTAAATATGAGTGAAAGTGCCTTAAATAACAGTGGGCATGTAGGTTTGTAACAAACAGAGCACACTTTGTCAAAAACGTTGTAAAACCAGAACCTGCATTACCTTGTCAAGTAATTATTTAATTACTGATATTGATCATCAACCTAATGACCAACTGGCAAAGATATGATGGGCACAGATGCTGTGAGATGCAAAGATGTTAATTACTACACCAGCAAGCGGAGGGGTTTTTGACTTATGATACATGCATTTATTTTGATCAACCGAAATAGAAGCCGTTGTACCTATCACACATCGAACTATCTGTTATTTCTAAAATACTCCACAAAGGCATCATTAAATATGAAATGTAGTGTACAGTGTTGTATATGAATCATTATTTTTTAAGGCAGTGCTTCTGGGATGCCAGACATTCCTTTGTGCTTTCTGCTGCTGAAAGTAAAAATCTCCTAGTTCTTCTTAACAACTGCACATAGATAAAAATTTGCTACAGCTGTGTTTGCGCTTTGCCTTGCAGTCAGCTGTGTGTCTTGTTATGCCTTTAGGTCACACAATCAACTACAGATACATAGACATCTCACAAGTAACAAAAATGATATTTTACCCAGAGGTCTGCATTTGTAGTGGGAGGAAGAACATCATTTGTGAGTTGCTCATTGTGGCAAGTAACTGTTCATATATTAGGAGGTCATTTACAGTTATTTTCCTCATGAATTCTTTATGATGAAATGAGGAGCAAAGAAAATGGATGCAGATGTTCATGCATTCTCACATGCTCCTAAACACACAGGCATGCCCACACACTGTGATGGATGAAAGCCATCCTCCCGAGTGGCCAAAGACAGCTCATGCAAACAGAAGGGGGTATTGAGTAGTTAAAGGTCATGTAAATTAAATTCACAGGCTTCTGGAGCACATCCAGTCTCACATGCTAATACACATATTTTTAGAGCAAATATGCATATTTACTAGTAATATTGCTCTCTTTGCATTTTTCTATTTCAACATCACATGTTAAAGACAATGAGGTTGTAATAATAATTGTTATTCTGCAATGTTTGATTATGCTCCTCACATTGTATGTTTATAATATAGCAGAGTGGCTCACTGATGACACCTGCGCATCTGGATTAACAGTAAATCTTAAAATCATTTGGTCCCTCCTCATTGCACATTTCTTTTCTTTAATGAGAAGATTTACATTTTCCAGGGGCCATCTGTAATAAAACAACTCTCACATGCTCATATGGACATTAGAACAGTTTCTGTTCGTTGTAAATTTCCCTCCTGTCCATAAAGGATGTAAAGAGAAGCCCTATTAAAGTATGGCCCATAAAAATTTTGGGGGGGGGGGAATCCACAGTCCTCGTTCAGAATACAACTATTAAACTAACATGGGATTTAACAATCAAGAGAGTATCTTTTCCTTTTTGTGGTATATTTGCTTCTCTTTTTACTGTCTCAACACTGCATCTGTGAAAGGAAGCACTGCAAAAGGGAAACAAAAAGTTGGAAGTGGTTTAAAAAAAGAACCAAAACTTTGTACCATTTAACTTTGAGGCCTCATATTTGCTTCCAGTAAAGTTACAGAATGTTTTTGTATCACACAAAGAAATTAGATTTTGGTTGCTATCACTAAATCTCATTTGGATAGGATTTCTGTACAAGCACTATGGAGAGAAGAGACAGTTACCGTCACCCAAAGGGCATGTTAGTTAGATGTACTGTATGAATAATCAGGGCACTCAATTACCTCGGCTTGCACTGTTATATTTTGTCTTTTTACTTTAACACCAACCGTTCACCAGTTTTTTTTTCATGTCCTCTACCTCGACCTCCACTTTGAATGTCAGCCTTCAGCTCTAAAATGACTAGTTTGGCCTCAAAGCATGGCTTCAGACTCTACTTTTCTTTTCAAAGACTTCAATTGGAATCCTAAAAAATATGGGTCTTGCAGATTTTACTTTCTGTAAACAGTGTGAGTGTTGGTCTGTCTCTGTTTCTGCACATGCAACCATGTGGTTGTCTACTCGTGGGCGTGTGCTTGGCTGCATGTTTGTCTTGATGTGTTAACGGTGAAGAGCAGCTCCGTATCAAGCGAGCTGTGAATTCCCTCTCCTTTGTGGGCCTGTTTTCATGTTGTTTTTCTCAGCAGGAAATGCAATATTGCCAGTGCCTTGGGCTACAGGGCTCCTAATGTAGTTACTATTGTCTTTTCTCCAACATCCACCCACATCTCTTTATCTCTCCATCTCATTCTGTCCTGGTTCATTCTCGTCTCCCAGGCTTCTCTCTCCCCTTTACACAATTAAAGTGGAACCACTCATAGTCGCAGACATCTCTTTATTTGACTTTCCTAGCTTTTTTTTTTAAGCTTCCACCCTTCATATTTCTAAACCCTTGTTTACTTTCCATATTACATCAGAGTACTTGTAGAGAAATTTTTTTTTGTGCTCCTGATTTATACTAAGATAGAAAGTATGTGCAACATGCAAACTAGTGATTCCACATTTGCACAGTGGGTTCATACCTGTTTTTTTATTTTTTCAGCAAAGCTCAGGCTTCTCAGCATGGAAAGAGAGCGAAGGCGAGTGTAGAGAAAGTGAAACTAGATGAAATTTTAGCACTGAGAGAGACTCATATTGCCCCTCTTATCCCTGTCAATCACAGAGTTGCCATTTACCATTACTGTGATAAAGGTAAACACAAGAGACACTGCACAGTTTCCCATTGCGTACACATGCATGACCATCCTCGTCCATTCCGTCTTCATCAGACACACCCACACCCATAAATCACAGGCTCAACCATGCTCTCCCAGAAACACTAGATCCAGATGAGCTGCTTCCCTGCTCCGTCTGCATCCTAATTTGTTAATTTATGGCCTGATCTCACCTGAGTAGCTTCCTTGAACACACACACACGCACACATGGATCTCAGCACCTTGCAGCATTACCACATCTGTCCCTCTGGTCCTACAGTATGGACCACCGGAGCGAGTGATAACCCAGGAAGACGAATGACAGGACTTAATGCAAGTAAAAGAGCAAAGCAGAAAGGTCTGTGTTTCGCATATATTTATTCCTTCCTTATCTGTCAGGTATTATCAATGGCCACAGACCACTAGAGCATATGATAGGAGGAGGTCCAAGGATGGAAAGTGCGGGTAAAAGAGGTGGAGGGATTGACTGGAAAGAGGAGAGTAATGGTTAAGTGAAAGACGATACCTATAAGGTCTCATACAGGAAGAGAAACACCAGTGGCAGTGTATTAGCTTAAACGCAGAGACAGCAAGAGAGGCAGGGGATTGCACCAAGACAGAAGGATCATCTTTCTTCCAGCATTAGCCCGTGGTACTTAAGGGAAATAGAAAGAGGGGTGGCAAAGGGACAGTGCAACATAGAGACAGTGAGAACAGGGCCATCGTAAGGTTCTGTGAGTAGAGATGGACTAGCAAATCAAGTTATTGAGATATAAAACGAGGGGTTTAGGCAGAAAGGACTGAGAGGCACATAGGATGGGAGAGGAATGGATTGAAAGGCTCATCCCACACTTCTATCTACGAGATGGAGATAAAGCACTGCAGTTAAGAACAGAGAAGATAGATGGAAAGTGGCAGGGGAAAGTATCTCAGGGTGTGTGTGTGTGTGGACCGTCTAAAAGCTGTCTTCTCAAGGCAACTTTTTTTCATGGTGTTGCCAGTTATTGTAGAGCAAGCACAGCCTCAGGCGCTGTCCATGGTGCTGAATAAGAGACACCATGATACATGCAAGAGGGGTGAAATATTTCATCTGTTTTTACTGTCTCAGCAGGAAGAAATTGTCCGTATCAGCTTCGAAATGGCACAAGAAAAAGTTTGCATTATGTTCATACCTTCAATGAACTTGTAAAATCCATGCCAAAGAGTTTGGCTTGTAGTGATCAAATACCTGACACACCTCTGCCCCCGCTCCCACCCTGACACACAAACACAAAAACTGAACACTTGGTTCATGATCTCTCATGCACTTTAAACAGAGAGTATTTTTCTTTAAAAGAAGCAATCAATTTCTTTTTTTTGTTAAGTTTGAAGATTTTAAAGAAAAGAAACCTCTCTAGTTATTATTAATGAATAAAAATTATACAACTCAATCACTTAAGTTTTCTCCTTAACGGGGCTGTTTTAGGACTTGATTAGACTGGATTAATGGTGAACTGCAAAGATTCAAATTTTAAATAAGGCATAGAAACATATGCCCTTTTCTCTCACTAAGCCCCGCCCACTTCAGTGAGAAGAGCACAGAAAAAAACAGGAGTGGAGTGCCTGTGTGGTATAACTTACAATGGTCTGACTTTCAAGAAAATTTTTGTGTCCTGTTGTCAGTGCAATCCTTTGCTAATTGTAGTAACATGTTGAAGAAGGAATTTGGTTTTAAAGGCCTTTATTGTCGCCTGTCTCCTGATACTGTGGGTAGATCGATTTAAAAAAAAGGAAAAAATTAAATAAGAAATGATGATTAGGAGGAGAAGGAGACAAACAGATTATAGATGTATGGAAGATAATAAATAAGTTCAGCTCCCCACTGTAATGTAAAAAATGATGTAGGATGAAGGCTGTGTGCGGATCAACCACAAGCGCAAAGGTCCCTGAGTCAAAGAGCCTCCTGCTTTGACCTGAGCTGAGGTTAAACTTGCTGCAAATGCTTAGAATGTATTTTCTGCCACACACTGATAATTTCATAAAAGGTTCTCATCCATATTTCTATGCCCTACTTGCATGAGTCCAGATTTGTCTTCATGAAGTCTCAGCTCATTCTGTTCTTAATAGTGATCCATGTCGGAACAAGAACCAGTGATTTTTGAGATACATGTTTTACTGCAATCCACAGTATTTAACCTATTTTGGTCCAAAGGGGTGGGTCAGTCAACTAACAGACAAAACTATGGACCAGTATCCCCTTTTGTGAAGTAAAATAGCAAAACAAACAAAGCTGCGTCTTTCAGGATTAGTGGTGTGTATGACCAAGAGAGCAATTGACAATTCTTGTTTAAACCATCTACACGGTCCAGAATAAGAGATTGAGGCTTGGTCACAGCATGAGTTTGATATAGAACCCTGGTGTACTTGGGGAACATGGACCTCTATTTATTTTATTATTTATTTCTAAAAGTTAAAAATGCCCTTGAATTTATCTTGGAGCCATAGTCTGACTTTTATGATTTAATTTATCAAACACTTAATCCTCCAAAGGTGCAGTTGAAGAATCAATGCATCTGAGCCTCTGTCTATTTGAAGAGCAGCTGGACGCATAAGGAATATTTACAAACGGACAGTTGAGGAAGGGCTCTCAGTGGTTGTGAAATCACCCTTGCCTTCAGATATGCATAAAACAATGCAGAGAGGAGTCCAGATGTGTTTTGATCCCTTTAATAAACAGAACATGCCCATGTTACATTTCATCAGCAGCTGCTTTGCTCCACAGCCTCCTTTCTGGGGTTTGTCCACCTGGACCTGCAAGAGAAATACAGCATATTGCTTGAATTTATTTGCAGACATGGGAACAGGACTGTCTTCTGTAGATGGATCTGTATAATAAATTTAGCATACTTTTTAGCATTATATAGTTCTCATTACTGATATTAGAAACGCAGGACTAGAAAATCATTATTTTTCAGTTCTTATATCAGTTGATCACAAATGGCCAGAAATTGTTTTAAAACATTGAAGAAGAAACGAACATATTCAACAGAATGTAAAGTTCTGATTTAATGTCAAAGACATCCAATTAAATATCTACGTAAGCTAGCAAGTTAGCACGCTAATCAACTAGCCAAGGCCTGTCCTGTAGAGCATAATGGTCTTTTAACTCATAAAACAACACAGGTTCGGTAGTAACAATTTTGAGGACACAAAATAAAATAAAGCTCACTAAAACCAACTTGTTTTGTCCTTTCACTTTAGAAAAATCACCAACTCTGGTTCAGTCATAAACCTCAGTCTTCGAGTTTGATTTGAACGTTACTGCTGGTGATGCTCAACCA
Organism: Acanthurus tractus; assembly: GCA_029783725.1. Classification (NCBI taxonomy): domain Eukaryota; kingdom Metazoa; phylum Chordata; class Actinopteri; order Acanthuriformes; family Acanthuridae; genus Acanthurus; species Acanthurus tractus. The sequence goes on along the minus strand of JAQNCA010000024.1, from coordinate 21,374,553 downwards.
TCCTCTTGCTCCTCTCTTACTACATGCCTCTTTTGCCTCCTCCTCATGTGTCTTTATAGTCCCAAGAAAGTCCTGATCAGGGCCTCTGTGGATTACTTTGCTACTTTAATCACTGTTGTCAAACTGGCCTTAGTCGTTCCTACAGGCTGGGTTCAGTCCCAGAGCAGCTGTGTTCACTGTGAGGCTGCTGAGCCCGTTTCCACTGCCCTGTGATGTAAACAACAACAGCCCCCTGGTTCTCTGAGTTCCCCCCTCCAGACAAACTGGTCAGCTAATAACATGAATAGATGAGCTAACAAGCTAACAAGAGCTACAAGCTTCAGCCAAAGAGAGCTACAGCAAATACTGAGAAACAGTTAGGAGGTAGTCTGATAACATGCAGCCCTCTTTCATTTTTCACAGTTTCCCTTTAATGCTGTCGTATTTCATTCGATAAAGAGCAAATGTGATTTTTAAAAACTAATTTTTTATGGCATGAGTTACTGTGTGAGCGCAAAAGGAGAAACTGTCAGGAGTAAATTGTCTAAAGTGAGTGACTGCCTCCCACAGTTTCAAATATGCCAAATCACTGTAAATAAAAGGCAGATTTCTCAAAGATCATTGTTTTCTGAGTAATAAATCAAGGTTAAAGAATATTTTTTGCGGATGGTTGTGTGACATTATTCTCAATAAATGTAATAAAGAAAGCAAAGTAAAGGACTTACACTGGAAGCTTCTCTAACCTTTTAAATCTTTTGTGCAGTAACTTCACTTAGCTGTTTTATGCAAACACCTTTTGTAAACACCTGTTTTGAGTTGTCTTTTTTCCTCATGTCTGCCCAGCATGTCCATCCAACTACTCACTTTATCTGCCTGCCCTTTGCTGATAGGTCAGAACAGAGGCATACTGCAGTGGGCTTTTTGCTAAAACCAGCTACCTGATGCTGCTAGATAGAAGGCTGATTGAGCCATTCCTGTAGTGTGATGTAAAATTAAAGAAATGATTTAAAATATGCACAACACTTCATAGAGCTCAGAGAAAGTACAGGACAGGGGGAGTTTGTAACTACAAGAGAACTATTTTAATTACACACAGTCATTTGATTTATTGTTGTAACATTTTTAATTAAAGCAGCTTTAAAAAATCACCTTAAAAGCATATCATTAGCATACATATCAACAGAGCCCTCTCATATTCTTTTTTTTTTTTTTTTTGCCTCAGTAAAAGTTAAAAAATCCAGCCTCACGAATACCAACCCCCTGAACAGACTCATTGCAACATCCTCTTTTCCATTCCAAAGCGCGCACACACTCTCATTTTTGGCAGAACAGCTACTAGATTAGTTTCTAATTTTTTTTTTTTCCCCTTATAATGCTGCTTTCTAATAAGTTTAGAATGTTTTGTCCGTGTAGGCAGGTGGATCATTTGATTTATTTCATTTACTTTAGATATGTCAGACTGTGTCATGTCATGTGTGGCAGCCTGAGCCTGAGCTGCCCTCACATGCATCCAATTTAGACTTGTTTAAGGCTGAGCTGAATTATTGCCTGTCTACACATTCAATAAGTAACTTAAATTGTAAAATAATTTATTCTGGCACAGATAAGTGCGTTAGTGTGAGTGCACAGACTATATTACTTGAGTAAATTCTCGGCTCTCATTGTCAGGCGATGCAACATTGACTTTATTCGGGTCATATCACCCCTCCTTCAGCACGTCCCTATGGAAGCCCATATAGACCAGTTTCTTTCTGAAATAACCATGTGACACAGGAACTAATTCATGTAAAAGCCATCGAAGCACACTGGCGGATGCCTTATTGTTGAAAGTTCAGTACATCCACAAAGACTTGATCCTTTCATGGTCTGATATCATTAGTTTTGGTTATCCTTTCTATGGATTTACATCGCTCGATATAGAGCTGACAGAAGAAATCACACAGTGTGTGTTTGAAAGTGTGGTGCAAGTGCATAGTGAGACCATGTTTTATAAGGGCGAGAAGGAGAAAGACAGGTATGTAATTATACAGGCAGAGAAATTTAAATTAACTTTTCTCACTTATAGGTTATCACTATAGCAGACACACAAACACACCAGTCTACAGTGTATTACAGTCTTTTCCTTAATTAGATACTGATGTGTGAACGCAATCTGTCGCTACATAAATGTTCCATGACTGGTCAAAATACACACAAAAACCAGATTTGGCAGTGAGATGGCATGCAGTAGAGGGGGGCTGTGTGCCATGAATGCAGATTCAATCGTCAAGGGGGCTTCCTCAAGGTTAGCGCTCACCAAGGGGAATCTGCTGGAGATTGCTCCTAACTAGCAGCCTCCAGTATGAAGCCATCTCTTCAGGGACATGAGGCTGTACATGTATAATGAAGTTGAGGAATTTTAAGTTCCTCTTGGCAAAGACACCATGCTTGTCCATTCCCAAACCATGTTTTTGATTTAGAGAGTCAATTTTTCACTGCAGCACACAGCAAAGTTATTAGACTATAGAACTCCAGTGACTGCTTAATCCTTCAGCATCCTTAAGCTGCTGTCATTTTGATGTAATTGTTGTTTTGTTGTTTTTACAGAAACATAATGTCACAATGCATAAGGGAATTAGACACTGCATTGTTTGATGGAGGCTGTGTGGTTTCCCGTTGTCGCAGGCTCTTCATACATTACAGTGCTTCGTTTGATCTTAAAAAGATTATATATGCAGTTACGTAAACATTTTTACATAACCTACTTATGGGAGTGGGCAGTTCTGTGTTGGTTTGTTAAATACATGGAAATACAGGCTGTCGTTTCCTGTCATTTGTGTTAATGTGTATCGGGGAAATAAAAAATAAAGTTGTGTTAATGTTTGATGTCAAAATACAAGACTTTCAACCATTCCTAGTGATTCTGACACTTGTGTTTTTAAATTATCACCCAGACTAAGCACTCTGAAGTACTCCTGCAGTAACAAGGACAGGCTCTTTAGCTGATTTTTAAACTTCACTAACATTACTTGGCATCCAGCTCAGCCTGAGGAACCAGTTCAGTTCTGTGTAATTACAAGACTATAGTAGTATGAGAACATTTGTCCTTATTAATAGCAAATGCAGATGTCTGGTTATGTAATGCTTTACTCATTTATTTCTCAAATATTGTAAAACTAATGTTTACATTTTTGTAGAAGTATTACTGCATATGCACATCCCATAAGGGTTGTTACTTTGCTCTTGTTCATTGATCTTTCTCAATTAAATGATCAGACACTAAGACTAGTAATGGCCCATTTACCAGTGTTCATCCAGTCTGCGTTTCATTGTCTTAGTTTTCTTCTTTAATAGTCAGTCTCATCAAGGGCAATGCCAGACCCCATTGAGCAAAGGTAAATTGAAGGGATGGTTTATTTTACAGATTTTTGTGTTTAAAACTGGCATAAGCTTGGCTAGATATTTGATTAAATCAGTAAAATATTAGAAGGTGTAATTTTATTCCAATGTCCTTTTATTGCCCTTCACTCTTGTGTTGTCTCACTGAGCTTTAAAGGACCTGTTCTCTGTGAAATCCTTATTGTCCAGCTATCCATGACCCTGTTTTCAAACAGTCAATGTCTAATTTCTGCCTCTAGGTGCCTTCTAATTAAAACAGTGACACAAATAAAGAGGTAGTTTGAAGTAGCCTAGGATCAAGGGATTCATTTGTTTCATTGTTCAACAGCCATCATCGTAGATTAACTTTCAGACTAACTCAGGTGGAAATGTTAACAGATGAGGTATTTTATAATAGTTATTATTCTCGTCACATTTTGACATGTTTGTTGACTTCTCCTCTTATTCTCTCACTGGTCTTTGAAAGTTGGCATCAGTCAAAGAAAAGAAAAATACTGTAACCTTGAACAAAATAAAGGATTTCTGTGGGTTTGAATATCGTTTGGAACGTTTGGCTGTTGTAAGTAGATGACTTGACAAAATGTATATCAAAGAAATTGTCTGTTTTTTATATTTTAATCTGTTTCACTTCCTCATCCTCTCCACCTTCTCTTTTCTCTGGGCATTCATCCAGCCATCCGTTTCTCCTTCCTTTTCTCTCACTCTCCCTGCTCTCTCCACTGTTTCCCCAGTTGGAGCTGCCAATACAAAGACCGACTGAGGTAATTATAAATTTTGTGTGTGTGTGCAGCTCCAATAGTTTCCATTGCTAGCAGTCAGAGCAGTGTCAAAGTGTTACAACGGTCTAGTAAAAGTGCTTCAAGGTTGTTTGCCTCAGCAGCTCCTGCTTCACTCTCCCTCTGTCTGAGTCCTTTATCAGGTGACAAAAGACTCACTGCACCCCACCAACAAAAATCAATATTTTTTATAAGTGTAAAATGTTTGACAAAAGCAGATTCTTACATTGCTGGTTTTGTGCTTTAGCAATTTATGCTTCGTCATGCTGAAACGGTAGGGAAAGCAAACCTTGACTCCTTCTCCACCTCCCTTTTGTCGCTTACCTCAACTGACCACCACAGTCTATTCATAACCACACATTTACTGTGAGCTCTGACAAGTCTTTTATATCAGATTGCCAGTAGCAGTGCCAGTTTGGGAAGGAGGGAGAGCTGTGTACCTTCTCCAACTACAGCTCGACCTGTGGGTGTTCTGCCATTCTGACAGCAGGTCAATATGCAATCTAGTCAACGTGTCCCATGTCCCACGTCCAGTGGAAAGGAGGACAGCACAAAGAAGGAAGAAAAGAAAAGGCAAGTAAGAAAAAAAAACTTTTATGTCACTATTGACAAATGGAGGCTGCCAATCAGCTGGCAAGCAGTCACTCAGTCTACCCAGCATCATCTCTGCTTCTCATCTGTCTGATTGAATACAACCCTGTAGTTCAGGAGCCTATTGTTTGATGTGCTTATAAGGCATACACACACAATAGTTTTACACAGTCAGAAGCCAGGTCACAGGTTTAAAAAAAATGATGTGAAAAGAAGGAATCAGCAATTATTGGAAAATGCATCCCTTTTGGCCAATTCACAAATCAGACTACAATCCCTCTTGGATTGCTCAGGCTACATGTAAGTCAGAGCTTTGTTCCAATCCAGAGAGTGGTGGTAAGGGCCCTGTGGCAGTTTTGTAGCTGCCAAAAACACCCTCGCCTATGCAGATCAGTGCTCTCTCACCTATGAAAATCGTCATGTGGTTGATCTGATCAGAAAAACGTTGGTGCTTGGTGCTTTTTCTGTACAATCAAGTCAACAAGGTTATTGTTTAAAGCCATTTGCTCAGATTATGGTGAGAGCATGCTTCTGACACACGCATTTTCTCACCTATTGACTTTACAAGCCCCAGGGAGCAACAAATACCTGCTGGTAGACCTGAAAACACAACTGACATTACTTAAAAATGCTGCAATCAGGAATCATTCCCTGTTATTAATCCACTGAGAAAGGCTATCCTGCAGGTGCTGGCTGTCCCCTGGGAGACCCACACAGAAGAAGCCCTTACAAGGAAAATTGCCAAAGGATAAGTGGCTGGTTATTGAATGTGGAAAGAGGGCTGAGAGAGCAAGGTGCCAGAACAGGTTGGATTCAGGAGCTTTTCTATCTGATCCCTGTCTGACAAGCCTTTCATATGTTTGCTGGAAAAGGGGGAGAGGAGCCACATGCCGTAAATGGTTGAGGGCTCTGATATGGCTTTTGCCCAAGATTGGAGCACCATGAAGGACAGAGCTGAGCATCTGAACACAAACCAGGATCTGATAAAGCTCAGCTGGGTCACCTGGTGGAGGCTGTCAGAGCTGATGATTCCAGGAAACAACACAGGAAAAAAGTGTGGCCGGTATATATTATATACTTTCTACTGTTCCTGCATTTGTTTTCCTGTATTTCCATTCCCCTACTTTTGTTTCATCTTTCCTGCTGTTCTTTTCTCTCCTCTGCTTTATTCCTCATGTTTTCCCACCAAGACTAAAGGTTAAGCTGGAAATAGACTCTCTACCCTGTCGCGATCACGTGGTTAGTTACTCAATGTAGCTATTAATTCACTTTGCTGAGAAGGAGACAGAGAGAAAAACACAAAAACGCACTATGGAAAGATGGAAAAGAGCTTTAGAAATCAAAGCAAGATAAGACAAAGCACAGACCCAGGAAGAGCAAGGTCAGACAGGAAACAAGATACCCCTGCACAGTCATACAACATATCTCCTCGGAGGCCCATTTAGAACTCATAAAACATTAAGACATTTTAGTCATGTCTACCATGTTTTCGAATAATTTAAAGTGCCTCTGTAATTGTTTGTCTTGCTATTTTATCCATGTGAGAAACACATGTCATGTAGGCGTGAAGCCGCATGTCAGAATATGTGCATGTACCACTGCAACATCTTAACATTTAAAAAAAGAGACTTCCAAATGAAAGATGAATTTGAATGTTGCAGAAAAAGAAAGGAATCGTTTTGGTACGGAGATGGCATTAAGGAGTATTTAGCTAGTATGTCCCAGAGAAATTAAGTAAACTGATTTATACTGTAAAGACTGTTCGTTTTTAATAAGCTAAAAAAAAAAAAAAGAAACATACAGGGGATCATAAAGGAGGAACAGGAGCAAGCCAGCAAGGAAAGGAGGAGAAGAAAGGCAGGAAGGGAGCATGACATAAAAATTGAAAGGAGATATCAAGACAGATGGAGAAAAATAGCCAGTGACAGAGAGCGTGTTTCTGATTATAAGGGAAGAAAGATTGTCTTGGTGACATATTAGTTTAATGTAGAGACGCTGTTTGAGAGGAAGGAGAATCATCCGACAGGACTGTCGCCATTCAGCTAAATTGAAGCTGGTCCCTCCTCATTTTCATCCCTGTCTATGTCTCTGATATATTCTGATGTGCACAGAAGGTGGCAGAAGGAACGAGATCTGACCACAAATTGCCTATTTTTCAAAAGTGCAGCAGAGTCAGTGACTGCAACTGCATGTGTACAAATGTGTACAAGCAGTTTTTATCTCTTTGAAGATGTGTGTGTGTGTCTTTATTTGCAATGATCTATGTGTGTGTGTGTCTGTGTGTGTCTTTTTCCCAGAAGTGGACTGCCTGCAGCTCGTTGGCCACCTGGTCCTCTGTGATAGCTTTAACCCAATAAAGAGCAGAGAGAGACTGTGTGGCAGAGTCTGTCAGAGCAAACTCTACCAGACCAGTCTGAGAGAAAACCCTCCCACTTGTGCACGTGTGTGTTTGTTTGTCTCTGTTGTTATTTTCTCACCTGTCTGTCTCTCTTTAAGTTTCTCTTTCTGCCTCTGCAGTATGTATACTGTAATTACACATATAGGAGAGACTCAAGAGTTTCTCCTGATTAGACCATAAATCCTGTTCGGCAACTCCCAGTGTAGTTTCAAACATGAACATACCGAGTTGCAAAGGGGGGAAAAAGTGATATAACAGCAACAGCTGTCACACTTGTCTTTTATCTTAACTCCACTGACAGCACAAGACAGAATGACAGCTCATGTATTTAAACAAACAGATGATCTGCATGTTTAAAAGCCTTTTGAACATGGTTATACTTGGGAATTGGGGTGGCTTGTATTCACAGAAACTGTTACATGGTACTGCGGTTTAATTGATAGGAGTGTGGACTGTGAAAAACCTGACCCAAGAGATATTTTGAAGGCCAAGATTTGCATGTCATTGCCATCTTTGTTGCTTACTGACAGCAGAAAATTCAGTTTTGGTGAAATGGGAAGAATTCTTCGAGGAGACAGGGGAAATAGACAGCAGCAGCAAAGAACTGTTGACTGTAACAGACTGAGTCACCTGCTTCTATGGAAACCTTAAAGAAACCAATCAAACAAAGTGGTACTTCATCTCAAGGTTAATCCGAAATCAAAATTATTCTTCCAATAATTTTATTAAAACATAATGTCAAAGTGACTTTTTTTTAAAATGTATGTTTAAAGATAAAAAAGAAATATTTGTATGTCTTTGTGTGGATATTGTGCAGGATGTATAATTAATAGGGTGAGATCTCATATAAATCCGTGAGGAGGATCTTTACAATTATATGTGCACTTAGTGACACTGTAGATTATCAACACAAGGCCACTATAAATATTATACTACTGTGAAAGATTACCATAAAATTGCCAGATTTGTAGATTTACACATACAAAAACACACAGATACACATGCACACGTACACACACACACAGCCATTACATGTTGACTTACAGAATCTAGGGAATCACTGTTTTCTGGGGTTAATTGCAGATGCTGTCTGTGTGTAGATGGAAAATAAGATTGTCAGAAATGATAGTATCTGTTTCACTGTGTGTGTGTGCGTGTGTGTGATTTGTCTCCATGAGGAAAGTAATAGGGAGACAAGGAGTGTGAGTCTCTGGTAACTTTGTCATCAGAGCAGGTCGACTGCAGTCTGCTCTCTGTCTCAGTGTCTCTATGATGAACCCCAACAGACACACTCATATACTGAACACAAACACTTGTGTACACACAAGTTGAATTGCCGGCTTGATAGTGTCCTTGAGAGAGTATATGTATTTCACACACAGGGTGTCTTTTTTCCACTTGAAGATTTCAGGGTGAACATAATTAACAAGAGGAATCTGCTGCTTGGTTTCAGCTGCATAATAGGCAGGTAAAGTTTCCAGGGGTTAGAATAGGTCTTAGGCAACTCATTCGTTAGTCCTTACACTTTCAAGGAAAGCATAAATAAAACATAAATCTGACCTTTTGGTGTGTTTAATATGTCAGCTAGTAAAAGGCAATCCTTCATTCTGCTTGTCACTCACATTCTCAGACACTTCTCCGTCAAGCAAGTGGAGCAATTTCCACTCATTGTTTGGATTTTTAATATTTTTGCCTGCTTGACAGATGACTGTGTCCCTGATCTCTGTGCGCTCCTTTCCACTTATTATGAATTTATTTCGTTGGTTGCAGCAAAAACTTCATTTTTTTAAATCAAGCCAGGCAGGTTTGATTTCTGGATAAAGAAAAATATTGAACCAGACAGAGAATTTAGTCATAGGCCTGAGTGTCACTGTATGAAAAGTATTCTTTGATGATGTTATGATGAATCTTATTAATTTAATCCACGTGTGTGGTTTGCACAGAATACTTTGTACCCCTGGAAAAAGTGGTTGTGTATTGCATTTGAATGTAAGAAAATTGTTATTAATTCCTGTTCCCCATGACTGATGGATTCACACATGTGATCTGATGGGTAAAGGCACAATCAGCCAAGCTAAGCTGACATAATAAATGGTGCCTATGTCAGATGTCTCAGTAATAATGAAAAACAGGAATCCTTGGAATGCTGATTACAGCCGTCCTTGTGGTTTCCATCTCTTGGGATTTCTTCACGGTATCCACATGTAAAGCACTTCACTGCCGTTGCCTCAGTGACATTGTAAGACACCTCTTGGGTGCTGTTGCTGCAACACATCCACACTGACAAACTAGCTCTTGTCAACAGCATGTGCTTACACTTGCTAATGTGTGATACCAGCTGCAAATTTAAATGGGGCAAAGCAAATAAATAATGTAAGAATTAGAGATGTAACGTTTTTGTTGTAAATACAACCACCTTTTAATGTGTTTATCATATCTTATGTTCAAGTTGCTTGGAACAATGGTGCCTTAATGCGGATGTACAGGTAAATGTCTTCAGTTATACAGTTCCATTAACATGAGGCTTAAGCAGTGGATCAATGTTTTTCTCTGACTCATTAGTGCTTTTCACTGTCCTTTACCAAAGCGCATAAATCCAGCGTACACTCATTCAATTACTGGCTATCGATTAGCTGACATGACTGCTACAAACAAGTTCTGTCTACATCTGCGCCTAAATGCATGTGCGTCTCTATGTGAGATAATGAATTGGTCTACGAAAGTAAATGTATTGGTTTTCTCAACTGAGCATTTAGCCTCCTGTTGTGCTATTAGTGCTATCATTTATTTCCAGCCATTATTCAATTTATGGGAGAGGCCAAAGTTTTTTATAAATGTTTTTGGAGTGAAAGTGTCAATAATCTTGTAGCATTTGGGTCAACAGTAATTTTACTAATGTATGTTACAGTGTGTGTCATTGCCAAAGCTTGAGCATAGAAAACCATGTGTCTTCTCAGAAGTTAAGTTGAATTAGCACATCTCTAAAACAGTTTCAACCAAAACTGAACATCATTACCTTCTTGAGGAAAGAATTTATGGCAGGACAGTTGTATCGCATAAGTTTGAAGTTTCCTTCAACATGGTATAGATGTGTAAATGTACAGTTATTTGCTAATATATGCAACAAGGATATTTTATAAGGTAATATTTTAACAATGTGGTGTTCACAGCCCTTTTCCTCTGCCCCCATGTGGCCGTAAAGTTTTTTTATTGCAGGTCGAAACACTTTGGATTCCTCTAACTACTTTAGGGTACTTTTATGTTTTCTGTTTCATTCGGCATGAAACTTTTTAATACAAAGTAAATATTAGTGAAAATAATATTTCATTTGATTGTGGGTAACTTGATTACTTGCTTGTGTTTAGATTTACAAAGAGTAAGTTACAGAAAATATCTACCACAACTCTTTTGTTCTTTATTTGTACAGTCTCACATTCTGCTGAGTGTTTGATCTCTTTAGGTAGCAGCTACTATGAGACCTCCAGCCGACGACTGATACTTTACTCTAGTCTTCATGGAGGTGAATGGGAGCTGACAAAGTTTAGTGAGAGCATTTGTCTTTTAGAAAGCTTTGGCTGAACTGTCAAACCGTTTTTACGAGTCATTTAGGCTGTTTGTCATTCAGAAAGTGAGCTTTATTAAATCTTTCTTGCTTTCCTGTTCTTTCTCCTCACTGACCTCTGACCTGCCTTAAACACGCCGTCTTCTCTGCCAGACAAGGGCTGTTGCGTCATTCCTCAGTGACAGATGTGTGTGTGTGTCTGTGTTACTGTGTGAGGGTAAGTGTAAGAGAAAGAGACGGACAGAGACAGAGAACATCCGTCTCAGTCGGGGAAGAAAGGAAAATAGAAACACACACTTCATTAAGAAATGAATAAAATATAAGAATAACTAAAAACCCAAAAGAAGAAAAAATTCTGCAAATACAATCAGTCAGTCAGTTCTTTCTGTCTCAATAACTCCCAGGTTAATGAGAGTTCACTGTGATGAGCCATCCAGTATTGATTCACAGACATTTTGTTTGACATCATCACATTAAGAAGGTTGAATGTCAACCATTGAATGACATTATTTTTATGTAACTGCTATATTTGGTAATTGGATGAAAAGTTTGAAAGACAAACACATCCTGTCTCCCTCATCGAGCCACTGAAGTGGGACTGAGGAGAGTTGTTGAAGAGGTTCTGCTTTGTTATTAAACTTGTTTTAGTGTTTGTTTGCCTTGAGTCAAAGATGCAGACTGTTTTTATAGCAATACATCTAAGCTGAACTATGATCTCCGATTTTGATCTTAATGAATCCTAACAGGGTTTGACATTTTCTTTCCCATAAGCAGAGAAGGCAAAGTTGTACAGAACTTTCAAACAAACAAACATTACAGATATGCCTTTCGTGTATTTCATAAATAATTCAAAGCAGATTCTCAGAAGCAAAGTTCAATACTCAAAATAAACAACAAGAATACAGTTATATTCTAGTTACGGCAATAAAATTAGCATTGCAGACGAAAGATGAACTCTTTCACTGCCATCCATCCAATTTTCTTGCATATTTTAATGCCATTTCTTTAATTAGATTTTCTCTGTATTGTGGCTAAAGTAAAACCATAACACACAGTACCTTTTTCCAAATTAAAGAAACTTTGCTCAAAACCAGAGTAACATTCGTAATAATTAAAGTTGCTATAAATATAGTCCCACAAAATTACCAAGCACTTTGTGTACAACATCATCATGCATTTTGTGCAGATCAGTCCATTTAGTATTTGATTTGTATTTGTTTTTTATTTTTATTATTATTGACTTGACTATTTGGGTTAGACATCCACAGACTTGACAGTCTAAGGCGAGATCAGTGGTATGATGATGGATTGGACAGAGAGGAAATGAGGGGATTTAAAGGTTTGACAGTTTCTGTCTGTAATGATCACAACTACAAAGTACAAACAGCAGCATTAGAGAAGAACACGGATGAAAAGTCTGGATTCAGGATTACTGCTTATGCTGACAAGCAATAGTCTGAACCTTCCCTTAGAAATTTAGCTATGTTGGCTCCTTTAAAAATTAAATATAATTCTATCTATATCCTTTAGGCCGGCAAGGCCATCGGCACCTGGTGTTTTTCATGTTGGAAGTGAACATACTTGTAAGAGAGACTGTTGCTGGGAAGGATACACATCACTGCACATCTGTCCTGATGGGATCTGACTGAGAATCTGAACATGAGCACATGCCTCAGTAGCAACATGTCAAACACACGATAGTGACACTCTGAAGTGCTGCATCAAAAAAAACTGTAACTAGAGATTTAGAAGAAAACATTTTAGGAAAATATTTACTTAGGTTAAAAAAAGGGAAAAATTGAAGATAGTAAAAGGGTCATTTTCTCATAAGCTTACTGACAATGGAATTTCTCTTGTAACCAATGTAGTCACCTCCTGCAGGCTGCTAGCAAAAACACAGGTTTTATGCACTTATGCATCTGCTTCACATTTTAAACCAAGAGGCTTAGCTCACTTCCTGCATTGCCTATGGTGAGAACAGATGAAGAGGGGCCTAAAGAAAAAAGAGATTATCACCTGTACCTTTGATAGCTGAACATAATACAGATGGTGATAGTTGTAACCATGAATTGCTTAAAAAGCAAATAATAAAATAGCAAAATACTAATACATTGACCACACGCTTTTGTTAATTAAAAAAAGTACTAAAATTTAGTTAAAATGGGGATATTGATTTTTGTCCAAAGATTCAGCTAAGATGCCAGGTGTATGCTGTATTTTGGCCTTCTGTCCAGTCCGGACTGTAAACTCCCACTCGGTCCCTTTGTTAATGGACAATGAGGCTGATAGATGAAGCCCATCCCTGATATGGCGTCACTGCAACAGGGCAGACTGCACAGGAGTAGAGGAGGGTGGGAATCATGATTTAATTGCACTTAAATCAGAGTCATGATTGCACTCTGTTTTTACACTTGCATGTGAGTACATTCGTGCATTCATCAACAACTGAGCCACAATTTATCTCTGTGCTTGACTCAGAATTATATCACTGCTAGAAGCCGTGAAGAATATTAATTATATTTATCCTTCAACTTCCAAGCAGCAACAGTTTACAAGAGTGTGACTGCTCTGGAGTAACAATGATGCTGGCGGCTGAGAATGACATTAACATTTTATCTGGTGAATACAGTGATGTGTGTAACAAAACACTTCTTCTTTTGTAAATTCAAAGCATTTAACAGTTGCTGAGCATGACACACGTGCATACAGGTTATGCTTGTAATGATTCTTGGAGCTTGGAAGGGTGTGTGTCTTTCTTAGTTCTGTAACATGAGGGCTTAAATCGAATACTTCCTCTGTGCATCACCATACGCATGCAGATTATTACCAGTGGGCTAAACACTCATGTACTATATGTGTAATTAGCTGTGTAATATCTCCTCTGTATGTCACAGAGCTCATTAATTCTTTTAGGAAGGGATGCATTGAGTGTCTCTCAAACAGTGTGCCCAGGAGCCCACCAGTATGATTGATGGCTACAGTTTCGATTGAGGCAGATCAAACACACCCTCGTCTTTAGCTGTTCATGTAAAAAGAATAGATTTCCCCCTAAAATGTAATGTATTTGAATCAGTAAAATAGATTTTTGTGAGGCTCTGCCCTAAAGAAATGTGCAGAATCTGTTCATCTACACACAGTAGCCGGTGTTTGGAAAATAAAGGAAAGAACTGGCCTTACCAGGGGCAGCAGCAATTTGTCATGACTCACTGACCACACACTGAGCCACACATACACTCACCCACACACACACACACACACACACACACACACACACACACACACATATTGAGCGTTAAAGCTTTGATTTCACTCTTAATTAGTTCACTCTGCTGATAGAACAGCATTGAAAGCAGTGCCTTTGTGAACCCAGATAAGCAAAAGGCCAATAACTTAACAAAAAAACACTTTTAGGTGATTTAAGATTGTGCTGACATTGTGAAAACAGCCACAAAACTCAAGCTACACAGGGCAATTACACTGAATCACCAAACCACAGGCTCTGGAAACGGTACTGTTTAGCGATACAGTGAGCGGGAATAATTTTGGACTCTGAACTCTAACAACCTCTGTGCCTGAGCTAAGCCCCCTTGATTACATCCATGCCAACCTCCCAAACTTGGCCTCCCTCTCTCTGAACGTCTCTTTACTTTCCAGTTTGTGATGGATTTGTCCATTTAGGAAAAAAACACCTCTCCTCTTTTGTAAGGGATCACCTGTCAACATGGTTTCTCGCTGGGTGTTTGTTTGTGTGTGTGTGTGTGTGTGCTTGTGTGTGTGTGTGTGAGTGAATCTACTGCCAGTGTACTCAGCATAAATGAGCTTGGAGGGGATTCAGAGAAGCATTTTGATGAACCTGAGTTGCTCGCTAACGCAGCAGAATTTCACCACAGTAAGCACAGCTCAAAGAGTTCTAGCTGGTCAGAGAGGGCAGATGAAAGCAGAGGAGTGGTGACAAAAAGAGACAGTGGCGGAGAAAAAACTGCGCCTGGGTGAATGTACTGGTTCAAGCCTCAAATGTGACGATTAACTATATATCAAATATCAAGCTCAAGGACAGATAATGGAGATAAATGGGAAATAAACATCTCCTTTATTAGAGAACTTTAGCTACTTAGCTTGTAATGTTTTAGGAAAAGATAAGGTGGCATTTTACTATGACAGTTGTTTCCCTCAGTAGTTTCTGCTTAATTTCCCATGCTAGTATTCCTTGTGGGCTGAATATGAGTACAACTTGACTGAATATGACTTATGCCCAAATTCTAAATTTCCCTTATGGGATCAATTAGAGCCTGAGCCCCTTCCGGGAGAAGGGCTCTAATGTTATTGCTCCGTTTCTTTCTTATTATTATTACGCCACTTTAAACCTTAATTTGACCCCCTGAACACGCTCAAAAA
>JAQNCA010000024.1:21325862-21341651 GCA_029783725.1 Acanthurus tractus | reverse complement strand
ATAATAATAATAATAATAATAATAATAATAATAATAATAATAATAATAATAATAATAATAATAATAATAACAATAATTCTTCAAATGCAGCCAGAAATTTATTTTAAAAATAAAAACACTACTGTCAAAATGTACTTTATCTTACTACTTTAGATCTTCAATTAAATGTGACCACTGTCAATTACTAAAGGCTAAACATACGTCAAAAAAGAATCTCTGTACAAAAAATGCTCAAGTTTCAGACCTTTTTGAGCAGGTTTCCAGTGTTTTCTTATAATGTGACATTGTTGTATACCTGTTGTTGACAGGTTGAAAACAGATTTCGATGTTTTGATTATTCGATTTTCAATTTTTCCTAATGTCCCCTGTGTAAGGATTTCCTCTCTTGCTGATTTGTGGAGTTTTAAGATAGCTTTCCTTGGTTCTGACTGCAACTGCAAGGCTGTTGACGGCTGCTAAAAGTAACTTGTTTTATGTCGTCAGCAAGCTTAGCTGACTTACTTGTACTGGGAATTCAGAGCACAGGGAAAGTGTTGGTGTTTAATATAGAGAGTAAAAAGATCGACAACCTGACAGTTCCTCAAGAGTAAGGCCAAAATATCTTAGTTTGCCCCCTGGTGTCTGGCTACAGAATATATCCACTCTGTGTTAGCAGATGGGACATTGGCCTGACTAACTTAATAATCAAAGTACACCAAGATTATCTCTATAATTTTTTTCATGTTTGGTTTTAATGACTTACCAAGTTCTACAAAGGGAGGTGAAGTGTCATGATTGACAACCCACTCTGCGATCAAGTCAGGCATGTGTAACCTAATACTGCAAAGACTCTGGCCCCAAATGACCTCAGCAGTGCAAGAAGCACCTGTATCAAGGATGTTATCACTTTATGTTTGTACAATGAAAAAACTCTTGTGAGATTTGTATGAGATGAGAATGTGTTGTTTCTTATGTGGACATTATACAAACTTCATATGTTTTATAATGTGGTATTTCTGTATCTAAGAATTGCTCAGAGTTAGGGACAAAAAAAACGTCAAGGAAAACCTTTTATCAAGTAAAGGTACTCAAATTGAAGTTCTTTTTTTTAAAAATGCTTGAAAAAAGCTTTTGGGGCCCCTTTAAATGATTAAAGAAAGGGAGTTTGTGTACACTTACATGCTCACAAGAACACACACACTTTATGTAGCAGAGATTGCTATTGTTCAACTCACACTCATTTTGACAAGCTAATTGAATATTTAGAGAGAGGAGTGAGAGTAGGCCCTTTGCTATTAGTCGTTTGCACTGCTCACTCGGACAAAATTGTTTGTATTACTCATGCCAATACAATACAATAACAGAACTGAATTTAGTTAACTATATTAAACTGGGACAAAAAGATGAGAAAGTGACACACAGAGACACTCAGACACAGAGACGTTATTGTTCTCCCTCGTATTGTTTTTCAACTTTGTGTGAACGGCTAACTGAAACTGAATTGCAGTGAGAGAGAAAGAAAGAGATAAACAATCGACTTGTGGGTGAGTGCCATGCAGCAGTAATCTGCTCAACAAAAGACCAAAATACATATTTTCGCAGAGTGGTTAAAAAAAAACAAACAGTCACAAAAATCCTTCATTATTTACCTGACAATAAGAAACCAAATAGAACTGTTATTTGAAAAATGATTTGACTATTTGACAACCAGTAATCACTCCTAGACAGTAGGCATTTAATCAATTGAAAAATAAATAGGGTTTAATTTGGATATCATAAAACCTGGACAAAGATTAATTTAGACCAAATTCAAAATACCTGTTTGCTTTATGTATTTTGCCATTTTACCTTGGTGCTCTATATTTTTGCATTACCCGTGGCAGTGATTTGCTGCAAAAGAAAAAGCTAATAATTGAATCAAAGACAAAATGAGAAAGTACAACTAAACAAGATGAGTAACAGATGAGATGTAAGTTCTGTCATCTGGTAATCTGGTAACTTGTCTTGTTATTCAGCTGTTTGGGTTTTGGGTTTGTGGAGATACAGGGCTGAACAGTTGGCACATACCCATTCCTTCAAGAGCGTCTGTCTTTAGTTTTACGTAGGAAAGTCTTGTTTTACAATTTATTAATCACAGAAATGTATTAGAGATAGAGAGAAAGAAAGAGATCTAGAGAGAGAGAGAGAGAGGGCAAAGTATTTTTTTTCAACAAATTTCTTTCTTTTATCAGCAAGGATGTTAGAGGGACTAAGAACAAAATGAAAACTGGCCAATTTTTTTTTTGTTTTCCTACAATAATTTATTGTACTACATTTTTTTTAAAAAATCATCGCTATCTATCATATAGAATCTTCTCAAATGTCAATTTTCTCTTAGAGCAATGCAGTGAGAAATTGTTGCAGCTTTGGTCCAAACTACAGGAAAGAAGAGAAATGAAACTTTTAAAAAAAAACTTTTAACTTGTGTTGTAAAACGGTCTGTCATCATAATGTAGCGTACATAAGGATGTGAGCAGCATCCAGCCTGTAAAACGCGTGGAGGCTTTCCATTTGCTCAGAGTTTTTGCAGCCTTCGTTGCCAGGTGACGGCGCACAGCGGCATTTCAGGAAATGTAGTAAAAAAAAGATCTCGTTTGCTCTTCTAAAAGAGCATGGGCTGAGATAATAAACTACACGTCCCAGAATGCATATTATGCGGAAGTACCCTCCCATTTTTAAGCACATGACTTGTGGTACTGAGTCACAACAACAGAAACACTTGTGGTGTAGCCCTCTGCTACATTTTGGAGTTGCTAGCGTTCTTTCTTGGTGTTTTATTTTGTTTTTTGTCATTAGTTGTTTATTAATAATTTTTAAAATGAAGCTTCAGTGTTTGGTCGTTGCTTTTTGCTTCGGTGTGGGTGTAATGGCTGGTAAATATTCTCGTGAAGTGAACGAGCCAAAGCCGATCGGCTTTGATGGACAGACGGTGGAGTTCAGGATAGCTAAACTCAACCAGGTGTGGGAGAAGGCGAAAAGGGTACGTATGTTACGTATTATAGACAAAAGCTATAATATGTAAACTATAGTATGTTAATTTGAAGCTTTAAGATAGCAAACAATTGTCCGCAGCAGCACGACCACACTGACACCAATACACAGCGTTTGCTGAGCCAATCCATGAGAAAACAATAGGTGTAATTTTGTTCTTTTTAAGGACCCACCATTTATGGCATTAAACAAGTGCATTTTCTATCTAGTCGGCCCTTTAGTCTTTTGTGGGTCACGGTGTTCTAGTAATTAGAAGCATCTGCATAAACAAACAGCACTCACTTTTTTCACTCACACACTCAATGAGGTACAAACCAGTGAAAGCTATAAATGATAGTACACAATGGAGTGCACCAGTTCATCAAGACTGACCAAGTGCTGCAGCTCTTCTATAGTCTGCTAGACTTTTTTCGTCAATCTTGCTTGACACAATCTGAGTCTTCATGCTCGTTGTCCGTGTCTCCTCATGCCCTACTGTTTTCCCCAAACTATCTTCCTCCATTTGTCTAATTAACGTCCCTTCTAATTTTTTATTTTTTAATAGATGCAGTTGTCTCCGGTGCGGCAGGCTGAGCTGCACAGTGATCTGAAGATCCAGGAGAAAGATGAGCTACAGTGGAAAAAAATGAAGGTGGAGGGGCTGGATGAAAATGGGGAGAAAGAGGCCCAGTTGCGACGTAACTTCAACGGTGAGACGTTTCTGCCAGGGATAGGTCAAACCATGTTTTTCCCGAATCTACTGTAGTTGATCTGGAGTGTGGCTAAAATGCCTCTATATGCAATTTTCTGTGGTGTTTTGAACTGGTTGTTGTTGTAAAGTTGCTGATTTCCTATTTACAGTTATATGTGAGCAGCAAATCAACAGATTGCCATGTTCCAACATCTCTTTTACCCCAAATAGTGTGTTTTTTCAGACACACAAGAGATTGTTAATGTTATGGTTTTTAAAGAACTTGCCATGAAATTTTCCAAGGCACCATGTTGTAAATGTGTGCCCTTGACGTCTGGAAAGTACAGCAGGAAAATGCCTTTCACTTTGTTAAACCACCTAATTTAGCCATGACCATGCAAACTGCCTGAAGTTTTTAGATTTCCAATTTTCAACACTGTGTGTGAGACTCATCTTTGATTAATAATTACTTTGAGCCTGGCACATTTAATTGTGAGACTGCTGTGTGCAGTTTGCACCTTCTTGACAGATAAACACTGAAACAGTGTTGATCCTGTCAGGTGTGAAACATCATTAGCGGTGCCATTTAAAGACGGTAGTTTAAAGAAATAGCTGCTTGAGGATGAGTTTTATTATTAGTCAAAGTCATTTATTTATAGTCAAAATTTATAGTCAAAAAGAACAAAAATTTAGTATTCATCAAAAAAGAGACAGAGGATACAGCCTATGCTAGAAGAAACAAATATTTTTTAGAGTTATTGTAAAAAACATCATTAACCATATAAAGCATATAAAGATAAAAAGTGAGTTATACTGAAGCATATCAGGATCACATAGTTTAAACACTTTACACCAAGGAAAACATAGTTCTGGATATGATTTTTTTATACAATAAACTCTGCCCTTTGGCTGGTAGAATGACTAATGTGTTATCTTCAACTGCACCAGCCAGGTCTCATAAGAAATATAATAATTGGTCCCTTTCAAGGTCAGACTGTTATAAACATCCCTAAAACCTCCATTTGAAATGAAGAGCGTATCCGCACCACTTACCAAAGGCATGAAAATTTCATAATTTGCTCTGTTAGCAGCAGGGCTGCATTGTATGTAATTTTTTACTTTCAAAGCTTCTGTTAAAGTTTTTGAAAAAACTTCGAATTTCTGCAGTCATATTTTATTATGTTATCAGCCCACCAACCGCCTCTCAAATGTCAGTTTTTTGTTACTTACATTGCAAATAATTTTGACAGCGGGATTACCTGAAAGTTTAAGTCAAATTAAGTCCTTTTTTTTATTGCATAAGTTTAAAAAATTAACTATAGGCTCCTCTTCTGCAGATAGAGGAGACTTTAGGTTTTTCCATAGATGCAGTTATCAGCAGGTGTCTGCTGAGTCCATTTCTCTTCCCGACTCATCCAGCCCAAACACTACTCTATAAATAAAGTCCCAAACTATTTGGTCCAGACCTAGATAACGCACAACTGTAGAGGATAAAAATTCATGAGAATATATTAACAGTGGCAACAAAATAACTATTTTATTATGGAGCATCTGGTCATTAGAGGTTTAAAACATCCCACAATTCTTTGCTGCTATTGATTCATTAGAGAGAAATCAGGAATCATGTCATACATTTTATTGGGAATTAGGCAGAAATAAAGCATCAAGTATTTACCAATTCATGTAAGCATTTTTACAGTAATGTAATGATTAAATGTTTGATTAGTTTTGCAGACTAGCTGAAGTACAATTCATCACTTTTGGATGTGAGAGTACGCTATGCACATTATATTCTTAATACTTAATCACATGCAACACTTTTATCTTATATCCATATTTTTGACTGTGACTGATGTATTAACTATTCAAACACAGCCTCTGTCCCTGGGGTTAAAGGAAAGCACAAGCTCCTTTTGAAGACCAAGCACTTAGTCCAAGCCTGATGGTAAAGCCAGTGAAGTAGTGTGTGAGGGGATCTTTGCTTTAGCACAAGTAGACAATGACCCAACCACACACACACCAGTCTGTGTAGCCACTCGCTGCCTCTTATGCAGGTTAAATTTATATAACCTTTTGAGAGGTCCCCTTCTGCCCAGTGTATCATGTCCTTCTGCTAGAGTCGTTCTAGAAGGACGCAAAACGTATTTCTTTAACTTGTTTTTCATCTACACTCTCCATGTGAGACACCAAGAGACAAATCTGGACACCTTGCTTGTTGCCGATCCCATTACATGAGCTTGTTTTACTGCTTGAACTCACTGTAGATCACCTGGGTCAAGAGCATTAGCTGAATTCATAAAATGTGAAGTATACAAGCCCGACACTGCTGCAGAGATTCTCTACAGGGTCTTGCATTCTGTTTATGAGGATTTTAAAGAAGCTTACTGCATGTTGACACACTCCAAATGAAGCATCAGGAGTTAATAAGTGACACTGATGAGTTACCAACAGCTTGAGATGATGCTGAATCAGCTGCTGCAATAACAGTTTACTAGAGCAGAATAATGAGGGTAGAGCTTCTTCAGAGCTAAGTCCAGCTGTTTATTTTAAAGCAGTCCGAAATGTTGAGACAAGACTAAACTGCCAGAACGTATTGTTCTGCTCAGTAGTTTTTGCACATAAATAATGATATCAAACAGCTGAGTCACAGAAATATGTGACAACATCATCCCTTATCTGTCCTGGAAAATGACATCTGCATCATCATCATCAAAGTGTTGTTTTAATCTTTTCAGACCTGCTTCCAGGTCTGCTTGAGTTAGTAGCGCTCTGTCGAGTATGTGAGAGGTAGGGCTGAGCTATGTATTGATATTAGACCTAGATGTTGATGTTGATATGAGACAAGATGTTGTCTTAGATTGGATATCAATATGTGATGATATTGCATGATTGCAGCCTTTTCTAGGTTTAAAAGGCTTCATGTACTGTAATATGATATAAGTTTATGGACTTAACAGGCTGTTCCAGCTGTTTTCATATTTACATAAACCTTTGAAACAGCTAATCTTCATCATATCCACATTACTGATACTATGTATATATTTTTTCAATGTTATTGTGTTGATAGTTTGTGAAAGCACCAGTAGTGATCCCTACATTATTGTAGCTATATCAAGACTGAATTGGGTCAAAATATATTTTGCTTCCTCCATGTCAACCAGCCCTAAATTCATGTTTTCAAACAGAAAAGGAAACCTTTTCCTTACACTGGATTTTATTCCCAGTCCGTTTTAATACCAGTGGCACATGTAGCTTTGCCTTACAATTGAACATTTAGTCCAAAGGCGTGGGTAAGGTAGCGCCATTTAGTCTAAAGATACACAGATGTGATTTTTGGTTCATATCCCAGAGAGACATTTGGATAGTTTGGATCCTTTCACTCTCTCGTCTTTAAAACTTTTTTAAGATCAGCACAACAAAAAGCACTTGCATTTCACCCACTGTGGTCTACTTATGTCAAGAATAGGCTGAATTTGATTTGTTTTGATAAGCTCTCGTCGGTTTCTCAAATTTAAACCTTTTTGTTGGCAGGCTGAGTTTATTTTCAGCAGCTGATTCATTGATTCAGTGACGCTACCCGCATTTGCTGTTTCTTTTAAAATGGTTTATGGCTTAAAAATTAACGAGTTGCTGTCAAGTATGGCAGGCATTTAGATAATTTTTGACGTGAAATATTTTAGAGTCTTCAGTGATGGTTTAAATGATGAATGTATCTCTGCCTCCCTCACTCAGACTCTCTGTCAAACAGCTTCATTTCATGACAGCCCCAAATAACTCATGTCATTTGTTGTAACGATGTGCAGTGATCCTGGCCAAGTATGGAATGGATGGAAAAAGAGACACTCGACCACTGGAGAGCAACTACCTAAAGGACCATGACACCAAAGAAGGAGACGTATTTGATGATCCCAGGCTGGACAAACTCTGGAACAGGGTGTGTATGTGTAGAAATGAGGGAGGAAAAATAAGGAAATACAGAAAAATGGAGTCTTGTATTCATTTGTTTGTTTGCCGTGTGAGTGTAATACAATCATGGCTCCTAGTTGTAGCCGGTGGATGAAACTATTGATGAGACAAAAAGATTGCTAGTTGAAAATAAATGGGAAACAAACTGAAAATCAGTAGAAAAAGATTTGTAATAAGATTTAAAATGTTTTACAAGTTCACAAGTTTATAAGGCCGCACTGACTGAGTTCTCACCCAGCAGTGCTAATCAGCTTTGAATGCAGCCTTTATATTTAACACAATAACTGCACTGTTGGGCTCAGAAAACAGATTTTTTTTGCAGCTTGTTAGTCAATTTAACTACTTAAATACACAGTTCTTAGCTCTGCCCATAGAGGTCATTGAATTAAAACAATAAAAGCAAAACATGATGTGGTGAAATAACCTGAGATCATGGGATGTATTCATTTCATCATTTATCAGTTGCTAGTGCAGATGGAAATTTATCTGAATGACCCATTTACATAAGTTTACAAATGAGGTATTGTGTGAAAGTTTTATCAGGTTCTTGCATTTAAATTTCACGTTCTCCTTCCTCATTCTCTGACTGATGTGGTTTTGGAAGTTAGTGACAGACAGTAAAATGAAAAAATCCCTTACTTAAAATAAAATGATAGATATCTAGTTTTAACTTTGCTGGGACCTATGTAACAGTGCAAGTATACAATAAAATGAAAAAAATACAACTTAAAATATATATATGTATTAGAAATATAACGTTTAAATTTAGCTTAAAATCAAGTTTAAAGTTGCTAAATGATCAAAGCAAAAATTATCTGTTGTGGTTGAGTTTAGGTTGTGCTTTAAGGATTGATTTATACTAAAAAGGCCTAACAAACATCCTTTTGAGTTTGTCCATTTTCTGATTTATATATTACAAGCATTACCATATATAATGCCACCTAAACCTTCTTAAACATCTAGTCAAAGTGTTGCGCTGTACCACTGTACTGTTGTCATGCCTCCCCGCCTGTAATTTGTCTCCTGCTGATCCTGAGTCCTTTCTGTCTCCAATGACTGTTCCCCCACCAGGCCAAGAGCTCAGGGAAGTTTTCCAATGAGGAGCTGCTGAGCCTGAAAAAGGAGTTCCAGCATCACAAGGACAAAATCCACGAGTACAACATTCTCATGGACACCATCAGCAGGACTGAGGGTGAATCTTTGCTTTGCTCTTGCAATTTTGATGCTTTTTTTTTTTTTTTTTTTTCCTGAGGCAGAGTACATGAGCACATTAGGCCCTGCCCTCCTCTCCACTATGTGCTCCCATGCAGTGTGTCAGGACACCTTGCAGAATAAATTAATGCAAAGAAATACGCCTTCTCACAGCTTTTTTATCCCTGTTCGGCTTATACCACTTTTGCCGTTGCCTTAGTCAGTTGTCCAAAATCAGTCTGAAGTGCTCGCTTTGTGTCTGTTCTGTTTTCTGGTCATGTACGTAGGTGGCAGGTATTACACTGCACATGTTGCCACCCACTGCTCCGCGCTCTGTCGGAGCTTGTCACATCACATCAAGCTGTGAGTTGTAAGTTGAGCTGACACAAAGCATTGTGTCAGATAGACACAGGAAGGACAGTCACATCTCCCTCTGATGTGAGTGACACTTTGCAGCTGTTTTATGCCAGAAGTTTTCCGTTAGCTCTCCACACCGCTACATCTCTGCCGAGCAGGCCGGAGGTGTTTTTCTGCTTGTCTGATGCATTTAAATATTGAGCCAATCACATGTTGCTTTAAGGAGAGTTCTCCGTACTCCTCCACAATACCACCATCCTCCGTGCACCATTCGTGCACGCTTTTACTGCCTTTCAAAATTCCCTTGTCTTTATATAAGCCTGGTTTTGCCCTTTTGTCTCTCGATCCAAATGTCAGCCATTATCATTGAGTCCATGTGGAGCTGTCCAGTTGGCCTTTGTTTTTTTTACTCTATAACCTCCTTCTAGGGCGAGATTAGGCCACTGAAAGGGTTTTATGAAAAGAAAAATGAGAAAAAGTCGGGCCGCCGTTTAACTCAGTCGGTAGCGCGCGCGGCCCATGTATGGCAGGCTCAGTCCTCCACGCAGCGATCACGAGTTCGATACCGACTCCGATCTTGTCTGCATGTCACTCCCCCCTATCTTCATCCCATTTCCTGTCTACTCTTCAGCTGTCCTATAAAATAAAGGCATTAAAACGCCCGAAAATAAAAGAAAAGAAAAAAAGAAAAAGTCAGTCCTTTTTATAAATAGTTTGCAGGTTGTTTTTTACCTTTCATTTAAGTCTTTCCTGTACATGCTGTTTTCTATTATTCAATAATTTTTTTTTCAATGTTTCTCTTGTTTTCTTGTTTCATCACTTGTTTCATTTTCTCTTGCTTCCATTTAAACTACCCACTTCACCTTAATAGCATTTGACCCCTAACCTCCACCTGTCTCTCTTTGTCTCCTTGGCTCAGCAGAAATCCACAAGAATGTGATTTCTCCCCTGGAGGGGGACACAAAGGAGCACGTGCTGCATCAGAAGCACATGGACCTGAAGCAGAAAATGAGCGATCTTAACCAGGGCTTTGAGCGCCTCCGTAAGCTCAGCCACGAGGGCTTCACTGAAGACAGCGGTATGAGAGAGAGAGAGAAAACACACACACATCCACACACATACAGCTTGTTTCTTTTTGCATCTCTGTCTTACTCCACATTTATCTCATCGGATTAATCACTGGGATTTGTAATTACAATAACACAGTGTATTCTGTCACAGTTGGCTAGTGTTCAAATAATAACAGCTTCACTGAAGTGTTTTGTGTTTTTTTTTTAATTAAACATCTTTGCAGTGGATAGGATGTGAAAAGAAATATTAAAGGTTAGATAAAGAAGCCCACGTCGCTGCATCCATCAAGTGACATTAACCAGCTTGTCCTTGTGCTATTGAAATGAAAGTAAAAAACTCAGTCACTCTCCCATGTTTAATTTTCTAAGAATTTGTAGTCTTTTAGTTCTTCTTTTCTGTGACCGGTGGTTTACTGAGCTGCAGAGTTTGCATGAGGTCTCAGATGTGCTGGTTTCAGCGGGAGTCTGTATGGGAGTTTAGATGAAGGTGATGCTGCTGCTGCTGCTGATTCATACCAGAATCTTTCATTTCATCTCTCCTGGTTCCCCTCAGGTTGTTTCTCTCTCGGTCACTCATTCTCATCCTCTCCTCTCTGCCTGCCTCCTCTTACACAGACAGTCTTAATCTCCTAATCCCTTTTCTCTCTGTCTGGTTTGTCTTACACATGCAGGTTTCTAGTACTTACAGAGTTGTGCAAGAGGAAATAGATCTGTAATAGCACCTCAAGCTGAGCTGTGAATGCACAAAGTTTCCTCCTCTTTCATATTGGGAGTGTATACCAAATGATAAAGCTGCTAGGGAAGCTTCTTGTTGTTATGATTGTATTCTAAAAGGCATCTGCTGTAAATGCTCATCTCTACACTCACTCCCTCTTGAGCGGCCATGTATTGTTGTGGCTCCAAACTGATGTCAAGGTCTGATTATCTCGTCATCTTTCCCTCCATCGGTTCTCCCCTCGTAGAGTTTCGGGAGCCGCGTGTGATTGAGCTGTGGGAGGCTGCCAAGAGGGCAAACCTCAGTGATGATGAGCTGGACTCTCTCAAGGTAACTCTTCTATCACTTGTGAAAGGTTTTTTGACACTGCATTTTCTATTGATTTGTGCCTAGAGAAAACTTATTTTATCAGAGTGATGACTCTTGGAATACAACCCTCAAAAACTTTCTAATCAAGCGCTCTTTTTGGTATCACGTGTATAAACTCTTGTAGTGTACCTTGCAGTCAAGTATCACTTGCGTATGGTAAGCCGTAAAGCCAAGAGTGCACATTTTAATGCTCACATTTTATGCATTACTCCGCTGGATTGCATGCAAAAGCATTCCACTCTCCTATCTCTCGTATTGCTCCTTTAACCCTTTGTCCCATGAGCAGACAATCACAGTGAACAACTCAATTTAAATTTCAATTCTTTTTTAAAGATATCTGGCTTCGAGATCAGCGGTATCACAGAGAAACATTCAGCTCCACTCTTCTCTGTGACATTTACTCTCTAGTCACTACTTGAGATGCATATCAGCTTCCCCTGTTCAGCTGTGCGTGTAATCGACGGTGAACTGAACTTAACAACCCCCCTGGCATTCGCTGCCCTCCTTTCCCTTTTTACCTAGGAGGAGCTCCGTCACTTTGAGACCAAGGTGGAGAAGCACAGCCACTACCAGGAGCAGCTGGAGCTTTCCCACCAGAAGTTGCAACATGTGGAGACTTTGGGAGACAAAGAGCACATCAAGAAAACCCAGGACAAATACAACACACTTGCTGAGAAGACAAGGGAGATTGGCTACAAGGTAAGGAAGAAACAAAAGGGTCATCTGTTTCGCTCTGTGCAAAGGCTGACTACTCACCTGCAGTAAAAGCTTGTAATGTTGTATAATGGGCAAGGAATAAAACATTGTTATAGTACTGTGAAAATGCTGTTACAGAGAAATAGAGGACAAAGGTCAACATCACCTGCTGTTCCCGTCACAGGAGAGCAGAGCGACAGAGTAGAGCCTCTTATATCTGCAGCTGCACACAGCAGTTCTCCTCGCATTGTTGTGATCATCAGATAAATTCTAAAGCCTTTGTATTGCTACCAATGGGAAGTCAATGAGTAGATTTCAAAACTTGGATTTTAAACAAGGTCCAATTAGCAAAAGCCTCATAATTTGTTCTTTGGTTTGCCAATTAATGTTTCAGAATTTTCAGTTTCATTCTGACTGATAAATGCGTCTGATTTTATGTTTTCTTTGGATGGTGCTTATGGTTTATATTAAACCACAGCACACTGATTTATTATTATGCCAATTAAGCTGCAATAAATTATCAATTATCATATTTATAACTTTGAAAAATTATATATAACTAACACTGTGAGAATGTAAATGAAGATTCAACCTGATCCTTTCAAAAATAAACAAAACCTTAATTTATCATAAAACATTTGCTGGAAACTACATGATTCTGATTAGTTGAGTCAATGCCATTGTAGAAGATGTTTGGTTGTAAAATCCTCAGAAGACACACAGACTCAACAGATCTACAGTTGTCTCGCTGTTAAATGGTCACACACACACAAACACGTCTTTTGTACTGTCTAATTTCAGATGAAGAAACATATGCAGGACTTGTCCAACAAGATCTCTCGTCAAGGACTTGCCCACAATGAGCTCTGAGAGACTCGGATCATCACTGCAACAACTGCTGAATAAACTGAACAAATTCTTTCCAGCAACACACACAAGAAAAACTAAATTTCCCACATTCACAGTCAACTACTGTATCAAAATCAGTGTTTTCTACTTTTCTAGTGTTATTGTTTGATTTTTTTTTTTTTTTTTTACATGGATGAATGATAAATGGTTTGTACATATTAAACAAAAAAGATTTCTTATAAATCATCTGGATTTTTAACTGCTTAGATTAACAGTCACGGTACAGATGAAATAAAGGTGATATAGCTTAAATACCAGTCTGGTACTCTGTAGCAACATTCATTCGTACAGCCAGTGGCAGGCAGGTGTGGAAAAAACATCTGGCTGAGAATGTGGCAGACAGCTTTTTCAAGACAACTTGATTTTTGCGGGGGTGTGGATGGTGAGGGATGGAGAGTAGCACTTGAGTCACTCTTAACCCCATTATGTAGTTCAGCTGCTGATAGATGGTTCAAGTCCTGGGAAAGAGCCAAATGACAGCATGAGTATTTCATCCTGTAGGAATATTGGCACTTTGATGGCCAGGCAATCTGTCCACACCTGTCTGTTGTTTGCTGTGCAGGTAATAAATGCTACATCATATAGGCTGCTATTGCTGTAGTAACTCACAGCTTGGTTTGCTGAAATATTGTATTGTCACTGCTGTTGTCTCAGTCATAGTTAATGAAGAACACTTTGTACATATAAGTAAGAAGCACTGAAACCCAGAAACCTGAAAATGTAACAGCAATCTTTAATATTCAGTAAGATACAGGTGCAAACAACATACAAACAGAAGTATTTCAAAAATAAAGTTTAATATTATTCATACTGTCTTGGCATAAATAAGAGCAGTTGCTATTTACAAGCCTGGTGTAGGAAAGCAGTCCCTGTAGTGACACTAACACTTGATTTAAAGTAGAAAGTTTTTCTGACTCATCTTCATGCTCTTTGTTTGTTATCATCTCCACCTCAAACACACGGTGGGAAACTGTTACCATAAAAATAAATATGAGTCAAATATTGGACAATTTGTCCTAATGATATCATGAGGGAGCTGAGAAATTGTAACACACCCATTGTGTTTCTCCATTCATCAGTTCCTATCCTCTCACAGAGCCGAGGCAGAGACATCGATTACTGAGATGAATAATGTAACTGAGTGGTTGATGACTGATTACTCAGTCATGTCCTGTTTGGGCCACATGGGCCTGGATTAATGTAATTTACACCTGGGATATTACTCTAAGCTTCTTATTTCAATTGAATGCTTTTAAGCTCTTGATGTGGAATGATAGCCAAGCGAGCTGGGACTCTCAACAGTTGATAGTAAAGCTTCAGTGCTGTGAGAGGGGGGCTTGATCTCGTTGTGTGCTCATATTCTGCTCAACCCGCTTAAATTAAAATAAGCCAGCAGTTGGAAACCCTCTTGGTAAGAGGGCGATGATAGATTGAGCCATGCTCAAACAACCCAATAAAAGTACATTTTAGCTTAGCAAATTAGAACTTGATGCCAAGCAAACCCACCGTTCACCTATGCCCCTGTAAAATTAGTGGTGGGCAGTCTTTGATGCCTTTCACTCATACTTAAGGCCCTGTATACCAACACTCAAAGAATCTTAGAAGAGGCAGATAGTATTTCCTCTGCCCCAAGCCAATGTGCCATGCAGCAAAAAAGCCACCGTTCTGTGGTAAGCTCTAATGTAAATATTACTATATGAGAAGTTACATCACAGCAGATTACAAATCAAATCCAAAGAGGCAGCTGCATCAGAGACTTTGTAGACATTTCCTATTTTCTTTGTAGTGGAATGGTTTATGGGTAGTAGCTGTATGCTAACACAACTGTGAGTGTGTTTGAAGCACAATGTTAATTGGTGGTGATGATGAACAACTGCAACCAAGAGCTTCAGCTTATTTAGAGACATGGAAAGAATCTTTAAGTGTCATCAAGTCAAGCGCTAGTTTCAGAGTCAGTTTAGTGGCGCTGCTCGCCGTTTGCTCTCCAGCTGACTCAGTCTGTCCTCCCTGCCCTGAACATGCTCCGCCCCCACTCTCTGAGCTGTTTCCATGGCAGTAATGTCCAGGTGGGCGTACCTGATAGAGCCCTCTTCTGGTCAGAAAATCAATTGGAGAGGGGGAGAAAAGAGAAAACAGTGTTTCTATTTTGTTTCATGTTTTGTCACATGCAGAAAAAACACGAAACACCCCTGAGATACATTGTACAGTTACTTTGACCCTTTTTCAACTGAATAATACACTTACTTCTGGAAGAAAACAGTTATTTGCCTCAAGTTCTGCAATGTAACTGTGAACCTTTAATTTAATTAGATTGTTAAAACGCATAAAAATGTTTAGGATGCCCTCTTTAATTTACCATAATTTGCACATTGCTTTATGATCACTGTTGTTTTAATTTTTCATTTCAAAACTATTTGATTATACTGCATCATGTCTTTTTTACATAAATATATTGAGTCACCCCATGTACTTGGTGCACCCATCCATTTGGTACAAACTACATGAAAAACATTCCTGTACATGTTGTACAGTTCTAGTGAAGATATACATTGAGGCAGAGGTTAGCCAGAAAGTAAGCAATAGCAGAATAGTCTGTACCAAACCAACATGTAAATAAATGAAAGAATGAAATTTGCTGTTTGTCTCTCATTATGGTAGCAGTTCATGTATTGCTTTTCCTGTATATCAAAAAATGTACACATACTCTTAGAATGGTTAAATCAACCAAACTGGCAGTAAAAAGTAGGTGCATTAGAAGGGTTAGGGTTAGGGTTAGTTAGTGAGATAAGATATAAGATAGAATTTGGATTTTAGCCTATTATACAGCATCATAAACC
>JAQNCA010000024.1:21275820-21294073 GCA_029783725.1 Acanthurus tractus | reverse complement strand
GGGGGCGCTGCCCCCTCCGCGCTCGGCTGACACTGATACTGCACCTCGGGAAACATCACCCTGAGGAAAGAAAACAGTGAGAGACAGTGAGAAGAGGGTTTAAAAAGAATCAAGACAATGACAATGAAAGTGGAGGTTAAAAGGAGAAAACTGTGTTTAAATCAAGAGGAGGTGGGCGATGATAAAATTGCTCCATGCTGAAATGAGTGTTTATTAGCCCATCAGTAATGTCTGAGCTAATTATGTGGTGATGTCTGTTTCCAGACTGACCTCATTCCTCCCTGACCCTGACGTCCCCAGCTCCAGACTGGCTCCTGAAGACAGCGAACCCTGTGATTCACGGCGACCATTGCTGCCAGAGAAATCTGATATATAATATAACCATTAGTAGTGTCCCTGAGTACAATAGGAGTGGCAGTATTTATAATCTCTGTATCAAACATGAAAAATTCTATTAAATTGAATATCGTAGTCTATTTTAATTGAAGAGCAGTTTAAAATAGTTTCTGAATTGAACTGTTTGTAACTAGTCAATTTTGCAATTATTTCATTTTTCAGGGGGATTATCAGGGAGGACTTTAGCTTTTCAGTTGAAAGATGCTTAAAACTACTGACTGTAGTTGAAGTCGGCCAGCTCTCGTTTCTTTGGGCCTTTGCCGAAGCTCCTGTTGCGCGACCAGGAGAAGAACATGCCTTTCCTTCGGTCTCCTGAATCATCTCGACCGTCCTCATTTAAGGACCTGCCCGACTTGCTCTTTTTGTCCTCCTGTAAGACGCAGTCAAAATAAATGATAAGGGCTGGACAAGCTCATAGGAGTTGGCACAAAGGTTAAGACAAAGAAACCCCCCAAAAGATTATTGCAACCCCCTTAAGAAACATTTATTATTTTCACAGCCAAGTGAAGTGTGTGTAAAGACTCTGTGTTGTTCTACCTTCTTGGGTGTGGAGAGGTTAGAGCGGTCAGAGCCGGTGGTGCTGTGTTTGGAAGTAGGGCTGCTGGGGATGTGGTAGGGGTCAGGCAAAGGCCTCCCCTCCACCTCTGCCAGCATACACTCCCGGTACAGCAGAGACTTCAGGAATCGTGTGTAACTGTCGAACTTCATCAGGTTGAAGATCTAAAGGGGTGAAAAGGAAGGAGAGCCGTAACCAGGGGGCAAAAGAAAATGTACAAATGGAATAAACCAACAAAAAGGAAAAGAAAAAAAGGCTATACAAAAAGGGGGCAGGAAGATTAAAAAGAAAGAAAAGAAGTAAAGGCAGAGGGATTGAAAATGTAGAACAATTACAAATAAGAAAACGAGTAAAAGGAGGAAGGCAGAAAGAAAAATGATCTGAAAAGATTAGGACAGGAAAACTGAGGAAAGGAACAACAGGGAAAGACTAAAGAACGAGAGAAAGATGATAATAAGATGTTTGAAGATGTTGATAGCAGCTGTTTTTCTTGTTTACAGATAAATATCGGCACAGAATTTATTTTTGTTTTCATGGAATCCTAAAATCCTTTCTCCACAGAATGATGCTGAAGGCCACAGGGTTATAAAATCAGATCTGTCTCTTGTCTAGGGAGGAAGAATGTGTTCAGAAAACTGCAAAGCTTGATATTTCTGGTGCTTGAGTGCTACTGGTCAGGCATAAAATATAATAAAATAAAATGATTGAGGGCACAGATAAAAAGGAGGACGAGCATGGCCCAAAGGATGTCTTTGGTTAAGTCCACATGTAAGTGTAAATCTGACCTAAAATCTTAAAACAGTGGCACGATGAGATCTTGACAGGCCCAGGGTATTTTGGAAAGCTCATCTCAGGCTTCGAGGTGTGTGAGTATGTGTGTGTTTTATGTGTGCCTTGGGAATTTATGCTTAAATTTTGGATGTGTTAAAAGAAGGAAGGTAATGGTGAGGATATCCTCCTAGTCTTGTGACTCTTATCAGAGTTTGAACATCTGAGCTCAGCTGTTGAAATCAATAGAGCTTTTCAGCAAATTTCCACCCTCCACGACAAGCACATCTAAGAAGCCATTCACACCCACAATGTTACAAAGTAGGAGAAAAAGAATAGTAGATCCTGTGTTTTGCAAGCACCACCTCCTTTGGTACTGTTCTATTTTCAATAAACACCTGGTTTGATTAAGTAATAATTGGGGAAACCCCCCTCTCACCTAAATGGTCAGCAGTCACTGTCATCTAAGCACAACCGACGGGGTTAGATGCTTCCGGTAGAACAGAGGTGATTGCAATTCCAATAAAAGGGTTAATGGGTTTCAGTGTGAATGCTACCTGCAGTTGCTGCTCCTTAAACATGTCAGGTCGCGGGGCGTTGAGTATGTCATCAGCGAGCTGAGCTTGACTGTCGATGTTGACTGGTGTGGTGGCTTTACTGGACAGGAAGCTGTTGTAGATCTCCCTGGCACGCTGAGAGAGCTGGAGGAGGTTCAGACACAATAAGTGGCAGTAGGCGAGGTAGAGAGTGGAGGTGATGCACAGACAAAGTGATGGGACAGAGTAACAGAGTAACTGATTACTGATTAGTAATCAGTAGTAGCAACAGAGAGCTGATTTACACATAGAATTTTACCTAATTATTGCTTAATGGTGGGTTATAGATGCATGTGTGTCTGTGAATGAATGTGTTACCTGTTTCTTGTCATTCTCAGGGACATGGCTGAAGAACTCACAAGCCTGCCAGAACAGGATATTCTCCTCACTGAACTCTTTCTTCAGGAACTCCTGCAGCACAAGAATGTGAATCAAAAGGAAAAAAAAGTCAGACAAAGTTAAAAGACAGACCTGTCACCACGGTAACACAGCAGATTTTGTGTGAGGTACCAGTTATGTCTGACCACTCCTGCTCTTTTCCTTAAGCAATTTTTGAGGTTTTTTTTCTATTCTACGTTTTGAATATATTTGCCAATTTTTATTACTATAGATGCTAGACAAAAAAAATCTAATGATCTAACTTGTCAAATAACAAATGTTCAACCAGACATGACCAACCAAATAACAATAAAATAATAATAAATAAATAAATAAATAAAAGTTGCTTCTACATTACACATAACTTTTCTCTAGAGAGGAATCTTCAGAATATATTCATTCTCAACCTTCCCAACAATACTGTACATGACTTTCTAGTATAAAAGGCCTTAATTAGGTCATTACAGTGCTGCCAGGTATATTTCTGTTATTTTTATTACAGTGTGAAATACAGAGAACACTTGGAAAAAAAACAGCAATAAACATTTATGTTTGATAAACTCCTAACAGAAGCATGGCTGAGTATTTAACCCTGCGGCATTAGAAAGGTTTGCTGAAAGCCCTTTTGATAGTTGGCAGGAAACATGGCCTGTTATCTGTTATGTAAATGTGTGGGCCAACACCAGTCATGTGCTGTTGGAGTACCGAGAAGTAGCGGACTCCCACGGGGTCCTGCAGCAGTCTCTCGAAGCAGACGGCCCAGCTGGCCACTCTCCTCTCAGTGTGGCGCCGGTGGCTCTGAACGCTGGGCAGGCTGGCATTACTGTTCAGACTGTTATCGCTGCTACAGCCCTGGAGCTCCTCGCTGTTGAGTTCTGTACACACATATACACACACGCACGCACACACATGCACACACACACACACATACCAAATAGATGTAGTGGTAGTGACTTCAGAAAGACAGTCATTGTCTTGGTACCTCCAACTGTCATTTGATTTAGGGTGAAAAGATTAAAAAACATTTTCTTTGCTTGCTTGCTTGCCTTGTATGTTACTTTGTTGTTTTTCTCTGTCAACAGGGGCTTCCATAAAGGAACCATTAACAGCATCAAAGTTTACATCTGAGCATGCTGTATTACTTTAGGATATTACTGGTATATTCTGTTTCTGTTTCTTAAGAGTGAACTCTCTCTATCTCTAAAATAGGACTTTGTTTCAAAGACACAACTTTGGATATTATGTTGTTCTATTAGTCTTTCAAGCCACACATGTGAAAACATGTGCCTTAACTTAATAAAGAACCTTAACCACAATGGAAAAGTATGCTCACGAGGGAGCATTTCTGACCCATGTGAACAAACACGCAGCTGTGACAAGCTTGTCATTTTTCTATCTCAGAATGATGCCACAAGAAGAAAGGTATTAACAAAGCAGCATATAATGTATCAAAATACACTTTTCTTTTTCCAAATTAAGCCAAGAAGTTGTCCAGCCAACAATCAGTCAAGCCAGACTGAACCATCGTTCAACAGTTCGCTGTGTGTACATTTCACATATTCTCACTTTTTTATCCTAGTAAAAGTTAACTATACTGGCACTTAACAGTTTGAACAACTTTCAGATACCATTTAAGAATTTTATTAGTCCCCATGCAACAGGTCATTTCATGACATGCTCAACACATTTACACTTTCAGAGACAAGGTGTGAACAACTGGCCAAAAAACTGGGAAGTTCGAATTTTTCAAATTCCCTTTTGAAAACTGGAAATCTTTCCGCTGACAGCATTCTGAATTGGAAACCCCAAACCCTCAAAGTTTAAATTATCTACCCTAAAATCCAAGATGGCTGCTCTGTGTATTAACAGTAGTGAAAACTGCATTTAACAACATACTGTTTATTAGCACTTCTGCCATTTTGTATCTAACAAGAATCCATGTACACACAGTTTTCTTCAACTGCTACCTGAGGACATGTTGCTAAGATGTTCATACGTGCAAAGTACTGCTTAACTGTCATCAACTTGTATTGCTAACAATGGCTAATGACTACAACCTTTGACATAATACTGTATTCTATTTATGACAACAGAACAAATTTAAGCACAATTATATATTGATGAATAAAACCAATGTCCTTTACAAGCTAAAAGTGTTAAAAATTAAATCAAGCAAAACCCATGTGTGAAATAAAAAATAGTTTAGATCTGGAAAAGAAAACTGTGTGAAATAATAGTGTGAAATTATTCGAATATGACAATACAAATCTACAGTACGTCAATATATAAATAGTTTGAAAAAGATCAAGCACTTCTACTATCATTTATTAGTGCAACAGAAGTTTCTCATATAGCTGCAAGCGGCCCTGCAACTCCAAACTGTTAAAAGCAAAGGGCCTGCTCTGTCACACATTGTGCGTAAACTTGAACAACTGCAGGTATTAAACTGCTCCTAATATTTAGAACACCGTAGCTACTTCTTATACGCAGAGTCCTTTTGAATTTTAGAATGGACTGTTTTCCCCACCATTTGGTCTGAGTATTTCTACATTTCTAATGGTTAGACAGTTCTGAAAAGCAAAGGCACAGAGAGAAACTGAGAATAACCAGAAAATAGAGCTTCAGGACTAATGTACTAAAAGTGGTGTGCTCAGTTGAGATAAAACAAAATACAAAAAACAGCCAGAGGGAAGGCATAACCGGTCAGGTGCCTGAGACGACGCAAATCCTAAACTGAAAGACCAGTATGCTGCCCACAGTTAATGTTCTATGATTTAAAACTTAGGAACTTGGCTATTAATGGATAATTTCCAGTGTGATTTCCGCTTTTTCCACACATATTTCAGCAGTCTCTTGTCAATGAAAGTTTTAATACAAAAGATATTACATTTCTTTCCAACTGCTAAGCTCATTCACACTCATTCAGTTTCAAACAGTATTTGGACTTTCTGCAAATGAGAGGCAAACAGTTTGAATCACAGCTAAGTTTGAATTGAGAACTGTGATCAAAAATTCTTGCATATTATGCCTTTAATTTACTTTAGGATTACTGAATAATTTAGTACTTTTTGATAGTTTTATTTTAAAAAGGGTATATTTAACTAAACACGCGAAATATAATCAGCAGTTCAGAGAGATATTACTGTGAAAACGCGAGGCAGAGCCCAGAAAGCAAAGTTAGATTTCCAAAAAGCAGAGCAGAAAAATATGATAAGGGGAAAAAAGTTGCCTTTGTTCTTTTTTCTTTTTTCCTTGTAGCATGACTGACTTACTCCCGACTTTTTTTTAACATTCAGCTCTCTTCTATCTTGTATTGAAGATAGGGAAAAGGGACAGCAGAGTAAAGGTAGAATTATTTACCATCACACCACACAGACTAACATTTCTGAACACACAACTACTCCAACACATTCACATTCACACTCTGCAGTTCAGACTTCAAAAACATTTAGCAAATCATGTGCATCTGGGGATCAGGGGATTCCTTTCAAACTTGAAAAACTTTTAAAGAATTTCAGTTACTTAACTTAAGCTAGTTAATATCAAAGCATTTGCTGCCAGCCTGTTAATTTCATTACTCTGTTGCTGCTCTGTCTTTAGCGAAGGTTTAGCATCAGCTGTATCCTCACCTGTGTAGAGCTGATATGAGCCTGTGTGGTGCCAGCGAGGCAGGTAGCGAATCCTGAGGGGTAACCAAGCCCCTCCATCCATACTCACCCTCTCAGGGCCCCCTCACAAACTCAAACACACCAGGTCAAACACAGAGTCCAAGACAGAGAAAACACACACACACACACACACACACACACACACAGATGACAACATCACAGGATGACAACGAGAAAATATAGATAGAGAAAATGGACAAAAAGATAGGAAGAGCGAGGCTGTCGGTAGTGAGCAACCTCGCTGACAACCAGATAGACCACAGAGTGTCAGGTCACAACATGCACACGCATCTGCATGAGCATTCACACACACACACACACACACACCTCAATTGGCTTCCAGGTAGGTAAGTGATACAAGCACACACAGGCTTTGAGATGATGAATAATTCAGAGGCGAGTGGGGGGAGGGGGGAGTTAAAAACGTTGGAACACATATGTGTGCACACAGACACACACAGATACGCAAAATCTGCAGTATTGATGAGAAGCTTGTTTCAGGAAGGCCACTACAGAGACTAATGAGGCCTGCAGCCCCCATACAGCTTTGCCTACACACGCACAGACACATGCACACATCTGAGAAGCTGACAGAGGCAAGGAACGAGACGGAATATCTACCGGTCCTCTTACGTCTTTTCTGAGCAATTAAGTTCAAATTTCTGAGATTGGTTCTCAAAAAAAAAGAAAACTGTAATATAATAATACTTGAATACAC
This sequence comes from Acanthurus tractus, assembly GCA_029783725.1. Classification (NCBI taxonomy): domain Eukaryota; kingdom Metazoa; phylum Chordata; class Actinopteri; order Acanthuriformes; family Acanthuridae; genus Acanthurus; species Acanthurus tractus. The sequence goes on along the minus strand of JAQNCA010000024.1, from coordinate 21,286,993 downwards.
CGGAAATATTTACCTTGCAATTACAGTCTGATTGCTGTATTCAGCATGGCCTTTAGTAGACTATGCATACAAACGCCTAAAGTTATGCAATAAATCATAAAATACTGGTGAGGATGTAAAATCAAATTCATAATAAGGTCAAATATATTTAAAGTTATTTTCACAGAAAATGCCTCTTCATTTATTTTTAAAATAAGTAATTAATTTAAATTTTTTATTCAAGGGTTTGTTATTATAAGCAGTTTCCTGATGTCACAATAACAGTAAAGTGGTTAATTATGTGGTTGACACTGAACTACGAATAAATATGCTGAATATACTGAATAAACTATCATGCTAAAAAAATCAGTAACTGATTTCAAACCAGACAGACACTTCAAGCTTGCTGTGTTTATTTAATCTACAATGTATCTTCCAGCAAAAATTAACCATACTCCTGAACAACTGATTGAACAACTGTCAGGTAACATCAAACACTTTCACTAGCCCTTATATAACTTGATATCTTCATGGCATACACACAAATGTGAGCAAGGTGAGCTCTGTTTCCACTTTACTCAAAGACATCCTCACCTCCAGAGACACATGGTGTGTATAAGTGGCCACAGACACGTCAGACACACAGATTTGAACTGATTTTAGACATCATGCCATGAATTCGACACTCCCTTTTGTCCTGTTTCTCACCTCCTCTTCCTCCTTTTATTTCACATCTGCCATAAATTGTGTCTTTCATGTGCACTTGTGAGGTGTTTAAGTCCCCACCTGTTGTTGTTGTAGGCACATGCTAATTGCACGAAAGACACCACCAGTTTACTTCAAAAAAAGGCCAGGACAACAAGAAATGGCACAACAAGGGTTACATAGCACGGGGCCAATTAAAATGAATTGTGCTAATTCATCAACAGAAGCATCAGCATATAAAGGAATATTGATATTTGTCTTATTTACAGTTACAACTAAGCATTCAGAGACTGAATTATGACATTACATTCAACTACCAAGTGCTGTGCCACTAACAAACCCCCACATATTTAGCCTTTTATTGTGCAGACTGAACTGATATTTGGTATCTCATGCTGTCTGTATCCATTATCTTACTGTGCAGCTACAGTTTATTAATTTGGGACCATATTTAGATTACAGCCTGCCAACTTCAGCGCAGCAGGCAGAGGTGGGGCAGAAGTTAAGCAGGTCAAACCAGACTGGCTGTTGTCTCTGTGACTGTAGTAAAGGCAGCTAGATATTCATGAGGGGGGCAGTTTATGAACTTGACCATAACCCTGCACTTATGAACAAAACATCAACACAATGAGCCATTAATAAAATCCCATTAAATGCTATTTAAAGGAAATTGCAGCAGCTTAAGGATGAGGAAAGCTAACTCAACAGGGGTCAGGGTATGTCAAAAGTAAAAATATACCAAAAAATTTAGACAAAAGAATAAGTAGAGATAATGAGAAAAGTCATAGGTTATTACAACAAGTCTTTAAATTGTCAGATGATTGTAAGACATATGTACTCACCTCCATCGGAGACTGCAGTGGACTGTGAAGAAGCAGAGAGAGACATGGATTAGGATATTCCCTCATCACACTGATGACACATACAAAATCACACAACACACGCGAGCCAAGATGCAGCTGCCCGGGCACGCACTTTTTTGCCACATGGAGACACAGACAGATTGGCTGTTTTCTCACAGGACCTGGTCTACTATGACACACACTTTCACATCATAACACAGTCAGGTTAGCGCCTACACTCACGTCTTTTGTGTGTGTGGGCGAGTAATCTGTGAACTGGCTGTGCAGGCTCTGCAAGAAAACCTCCTCAGAAGGGCGGGGATAACTGTGTGTTTGTAAGTATGTGTGTGAAGAGTTAAAGAGGGGAACTTTTAGAGCCTACCTGCTCCTGATTTTACAATAAAGGGTAATGTTTTCTAACATATCTCACAATCAACAAAGACAGAAAGCTAGAGTTTAACATGTGGAAACAGTTACATCGTCATCAAATCTAATCAGCATATTTTGCACTCACAAAAACACAGACACAGACACGTATTAAAACTCAACCTACTTGAAAATTCCTATTTCCCTAGCATAGACACAAAACAGCACACAGAAAACACGCGCGCACACACAGCAATAATTTTGATCCCAGACATGCTGAGCTGGGATGAGATCATTCAACACAGACATCAGTACTGTAGCCAACTGTGGAACATAGCTGAAACACTCTGTGACTTAGTAAGAGGAGACAAAAGAGTAATGAGAAAGAAAGGAAGAAGGAGAGGGAAAAGCAATTAAAAACGGCGCAAAGGCAGAATACTAAACTACCATCAGCCACACTATGGGTTGGCCAGAGGAGAGACTACTGATGCTGTTAATCTGACCGCTAATCTTGCTAATGACTGTCTTTGTGCTCTTTCATATGATGGAAGGACGGCTCTGGAGTAGCAATGTGGGCAGATATGCTGGTCTTAGAGATGTTTCTTAAGAGATACTTGCATTTGAAACTGCTCACTATTACTCATCACAGAAACATGAGAGTCTCCCCGATGACTTGATGTTTCTAAGGAGTTATCTCATGGTCATCAGTTAGAAATGTTTCAGATTCTCTCTCATTACCGTTTGCTGGATGACACTTAATACAGTGACCATGATTTTCATTGGCAATTGTTTCGCAAAAGACGCCAAAGAAGTCATTTTATGGGAAGCTTAGCGTATTTGGAACATTTTGTAATTGCAAGCTCTCAGCAGAAAAAAAAAAACATTTAATGATATGATATTTAAACTTAACACTCAGCAGCTTTTATACAAGTGTTCCTGATATTCTGCACCCATTCAGTGTCTTTACCCACAGAGTGAAAGCAGACAAATACAGAGAAATGATCAAGAATCTAGGCAACACAGTTACTCTTAGCTTCCTGTCGTAACCTGATTAATGTAACATCATCACTGTATGACACCCAGTTTACACCCAATGTATGTCAAAATACAGCTGGTAAATAACATAAAGGCACGAGAATAAAAACAAAAGCCTCTAGTACAGTTAAATAAGTCACTTTTTGAGCTGTAGAATTAACATGTATTCACATTCCAAAGAAAAAACTATACTCTGAACTCGTACACTATGCCAACTGTCCCGATGTGCAAAAATGAAAAGGTTTAAACACAGCAAAAATGATCCATCCTTGACTCAAAGTAATAGAACTGCACTCTAAGGTTTTGAAACTCAGCTTTCACTCGTCCTGTAGCTTGCTCTTCTAGTGCAATCGATCAAGTCAATCTCCATTCAGTCAGTTTTCAAAAATATGAACAACTCTCAAACAACTACTCATATTCAAGACACAATTATATTGCTGCACTCACAAATGCAACAACATCCTGACTCAGACGGCACTTTTAGGTAATCCAATCTAAGAATGCTGACCCGTCGTGCAGCATATGTGCCTGTTTGATTCATGTGCATCTTGGCCTTTTTTACCCACTTGAGCCAGGCTGTCCCGGCCAGATGGCACAGCAAGCGTAATCACTGGGATTAGCCATTTCAGACTGTCCCTGGCAGAGTCGAGATTGGCACCAGCGCGTGAAAAAAGATTTGAAGTGACTTAATGGCAGCTGATTGTGGTCAAACCACCAACAAGACAAGAGAGAACAACAACAAGGGAAAATGACAGAGGCAGAAACCTCACAAGTGGAAACCTAATACCCCATCCTTGCACCCATTACAGCCCCACACATTTCACATATATAACACATGTCAAAAAAAGTGTGTATTGGGCTCTGATATGAGTGTGTGTTTGGACATGGTGCGTGTATTTAAATTGATGAGGCCTATAGATTCATGTGGTCAACATCTGTTAGAGATGTTTTTGTATATAGGGATCATTCTTCTGCATTTCCCTATGTATGTTCAACCCCCCATCCCCATTCAGCTCTGGTGTGATCACTTCCAGACGTACTCTGTGGCGGAGTGGTTTGGCCCCTGGTTGAGGCCTCACCTCTCCACCCTTTTCCTCCCCGCGCTCCCCTTTAACCCATTTTCAATCTCCCTCCTTTTGTTTGTTCTTTTCCCACTCTTTCTTCCCCTGTCCCTTTTTTAATAAAGTTATTCGCTTTGTCGCTCCTTTCTTTCTTCAACTCTTCCTTAGTCATCAGGTGCCCCCCCTCACCCCCCCTCTACTGGCAGATCCAGGTCATTCCTGACAGCCCACAGGGAATGACTGGGGTTTTCCAGATTTTCCCTCATCGAGCTCGTCTCCCCAAGCCTCTATCCGCAGAGGAGCATGCAGCTGGAAAATGTCTAAGTAATAGAGAATCATTATATCACCCGCAGTATGTTACAAAGATGCCACTTTTAAAGACCGTGTGATCTACTCATGCTCAGCTTCTACTGCTTTCAAACTTAGTTAGCTTCATTATCTCAGTTTTACTCAGTAGGAATTTACCAATATTAATATGTCACAGCCCCCCAATGCTATCTGCTGCTAAAGTGATGGGGTTTTACTAACTCTTTCTTGTGCAGAAAATGAACTGATAACATCGCAGATATAGGTGACACAGTGGCATGACTGATGGCCATGATTATGGTGAAAAGGAAGAAAAAAGTTCAGAGCAAAACCTCAGAATGTGTGTGGCAAATGGTTTCTTCTTATCATTTGGCATCAAAGTGGAATTCATTTACCATCAATCTGTCTCAGAAACAGTAAATTAAGATGCTGCATGACAGTCATTGGTTTTCATTACAGCTCAGTTTGCGGGCTTGGCTGAATTAGTGATGATTTTTTTCAGTGACGACAAAAAGCAAGAAAAAGCAGAAGCAGAAGCAGAAAATCTTCCATGTTCAAAAATGCCATTTAAGATATGTAGAGGAACAGCAACTTAGTCCTGTGATAAGTAACCAGTGTGTAAGATTTACACACTGACATTTGCATCAAAAGGTCTGACCGGAATATTTTTTCTGGCCTCAGTTTCAGGAACTGTTTCGGCATTGGTCTATAGTTTCAAGTGGGCTCAAAAAGAATCACTTCAGTGTCTGATAAAAAAAAAAAATTGCTACATGTAGCTAGAGAAATGCAGATATTAATTCATTCAAATGTTACCTAACGTCCTACATGTAACTAGTCCTCGTTTGCGGCTTCAGTCAGTCTGTGAATGCTTCAAAATTAGATCTTTGAACACACAAACAAAACAATTTCCGTAAATAATGATATAAGTTTTGCTTTTCTGAGAAGTTGTTTTCTTTGACTGGTGATACAGTGGAAGTGTTGTAGACAGTTATAAAATGAACACGCATCATCCTCACACCCAATTTAATAGAAAAGAAAGCCACTGAATCACATGTCTCTGCACATTGGTTTGAGTCAAGCTAGAGGAATTATTTTTTTTTTTTTACATTCATTGCTGCTGGTACAAAAGGCTCATCAGGATCCGCAGATTTACAGGACAAAATGCAAATGATTAGTATCAGTGAATAAATGACTTTGTGCATCGGTAGCACAAAAATAACCTGTTGGATTATGAGTAGTTCGAAAACATGATTTCGTTGTTTACAGGTCAAAACATGTTTGTACACCTACATCATCCCGCCTTTCACTCAATACACATAAGGCCACTGTGTAGCCACAGGCCATTCTTGTTAATGCTGAGTTTATGTATGCGTGTGAATGTGTTTGTACCAAGTGGTTGGTCACCGTGTCTACAGGTCCCAAGTGCTTTATTAGCTGTGACTGGTGGGAGCGGGTGGCTGACATCATCTGTTATGAAGCCTGGACGTTGGGATCTCACTATGGCAAAACACAAGGTACAATTTACAGCCATCCTGTCTCCCTGTTATCATAATATTAATACTCTGAAAGCCATAAAAAGTCTCCTTGCACAATCTCAAGTTTCCAAGATGTTCCCTGTCTGTGTATGTGTGTCTAGGTGGACTATTCCTGGAAAATGACACCGTGTTTCACCGGATGAGACACAGAACAGCGAGTTACACTTGACAGGGTGAATAAAAAATGTCTATCTGTGAAGAGAGAAACTGTCACAGATAACATATGCACTCACACACGCACACACACACACACAGAGTATTTGTAGCTTCTTCCTGGCTCCATCAGGGGAACTGTAACTGCCACCTTTGGTAAGGAATGAGCTTCAAAACTTCTGTGTGTAAGTCATAGATTAATATAAACTGCAACATGGAAGATCATTAAACATAACTTTTAAGTCTGCTCCTGTGTCTGTGAACACTGGCATTGCTGGAGAGAGACCATACCTAAAAGGAAACAACTGACACATATATGCACACGCTGTCCTTAAAAAGGTGACTTAGAATTTACAACACAGATTTCTCTACTGCACGCACGCACGCAAACACACACATACAGACTTCCAGCTGAGGAGGAAACTGTTGCACCAACAGTCTCAATGTGTGCGTGCCTCTGTGTTTACTTTTGAATATGAGGTGAATAGTGGCTGCCATTGAGGAGACTTGAGTCATCCAGCCAAGAGTGGCAACCGTGAAACCGCTTAGCCTTAGCGTAGCTTAACTCAGAGAGGATGGGATGAGGTGAACAAGCTGATTAGGTTCGAAAGCTCCAAAACTGAGTTAAATTAAGGCTACGCAGGTGCAAGCATTGGTGTCACTGCTCCCCATGCAACTTTAAGATAAAGCCTGAGTTGTATTACTTCCCAAAAAGCACACATTTTTCTGAAAGATTGTTTAAAAAAAACCTAACTGACTAAATAAATGAATAAACAAACATACAGCAAACAGCAAACTTGCTTGTCAATGGACCCTGTGTGTTCACTGTCTCAACGTACCCACAAACATTTCAAAACTTCACTTTTTTAAATCCCAAAGAGAAATCCTCTGTGGCCGTCTCAGGAATTCTGGGATAAAAGCCTAGATCCCTGTGATGCATTCAGGAATCAATATCCACTCTCTATGAAAGGAAGGAATGCAGATAGTGTTTGTTTCCCTACAATAGAGCCACACAGGAGATGTGACTCAGAGGCTGGGTCGCTGATAAATGTGTGTTTTACTTGGCTTCTTGCCTTAAACACACACAGACACAGCACAAGATGTAAACACAATACAATCTGATCAAATACCCTTGTCTGACACACTCACAGCTGTAAGCACACATGCTAAATTAAGGGATATTTCAAAGGAAATGAGACAGCTTAGTCAAATCACCATACCATTGTCTTACAGCTGTTTTTCTCCTCACTTTCTTTACCACACACATACTACAAGTCTTTGAGGTGAAACATACAAACCATATGAGTCACAGAGGAAAAAGCACCTCTTTCTATCTGTGCTTTCATTTTCCTTAATCTCAGACCCCAGCCTCTACCTCTGTTTCTCTTCCTCTCTCTCTTTCTCTATGTCCTGCTTTGGCCTAAAACACATCTGGCTTTGAGAGGAAGGGAAACAGCCTTCAGCTGTCTCAAACTCTTGTTTGTCTTTCGTTCCTTCTTTCTCACCTTCACACATACTTTTCCAGACTTCCACCACCTCAACCTTTCTTTCTTTCATTCTTTCTTAAAACATCTGACATGATGATTTGTTCAGTTTAATTTCTGGATTATCTCTTTCCCTTCTGTCCTCTCCCTATTTTACTTTTTCTTCATTCATCTCCATTTGTCTCAGTGCCACCCTCCCTTCTCTGTGTTTTCCCTCTCAGATGGCTTAAGGTAATGGATTCCTCTCTCCCTCTGTGTACCTTGCTGTAGGTAATAGTCCTCTCTTTCCTCCATCTGTCCCTGTCTTACTCACTTGTAACGAGCAGACCAACACTGGTATGCACTGTCGCTTGCACTGAAAGAAATTTTCACTCATTTTTTTTTTTTCTCTCTCTCTTTCTTGGTTTGTTCTATCCATTTCTTATTCTAACTGTGCAGAAGGAAAACCAAAGCCAAGGGAGAAAATTTATGTCAGGAAAAGTGCTGCTGAATTTTGGATGTGGCTGCTAAGTTTTTCCACTCATCGCACATCTGCAGCTCACAGCCAGACTTTGGTTTGTTTTTAAAAACTACTTTGGCTTATAAATCAGAGAATGTTTGAATATTTCATAACCAACATTACTTAGGTCTGCTTCTATGCAAATAAATGAGTAAGAAAGGTTCTCCTTACATTAACTTCCCCCTACTATAAAGAAAAACACGGCAAGTGTGTGCGTGTGTGTACTACTCACTGTATTGAAGTTCCAGACCCGCTTGAAGGAGAGCCTCTTCCTCAGGCTCATCCTGCTCTCCTCACCCACTGTCTGTTCAGTCTACACATCTGAACCACACAAACACACATGAATATGGCCACACTCACACACACATGTGCACTAATGCTGACAGAGCTTCTTTGGGAGTATCTAGAGCAGGAAATAAGTGCAAACCGCTGACTTGCATGGAGCCATGCCTCAGTACGTCTGTCACACAGGTCGCTGTATCTGACTGTTCTTTCTCACTGCATTATATACGTCTGCTTCTCTTTCTCACAAACTCCTCCACACACTTAGCTGACAGACTGACTAGGAAGTTCCATTCTCTCGCAGACACACACACACACACACACACACATACACGGCTCTGTTTCCATAGTGACACGCCCCCATCGAGCAGCAGTCACATAGAAGGGGAGGGAAAAGACGGTCAGCCTGCCAATCACAATACAGCACGGCCCTCGACATTCCGTCCTCCTCATACTCCTCCCTGTTCAAATCACAGTCAGGCAGGTTTAGTAACAATCAAACTTGGCTGTGTCAGATGTTTTATGATGATTTAGGGAAATAACTGTCATCCCTGCCATCAAGCTTGTCTAAGCTAAACAAGAAAAGGAGGACTGAGGTAGAAAAAGAGAAAGTCTTTATTCTCCGCTAGCTACTTTGATAACTTATTGGAATATGGAATAGGTCAACTGAAGCAAACAAAGGCACTTTACAGGACAGAGCAGCCTACTTCAACGCATGCACACAACCCTCACTCACTCACTCACACACACAAACAAAGGCTGCAATTGAACTTATGCATATGGCTATAAGCCTACACCTAGCTCCCCCTAATTTCCTGTTTTAGCAAAAAAGAGTAAGAGTTTCTGTTACACCTTCTTCCACACCAACACAGTCTGTCTTATTGATGTGGCTGTCTCTGACTGTGATAATTCACTGCTGTTTATTTTACAGTGACCTGGAAACACATTGAGTTTAAGTATCTGTTTGACCTGGTCAGAGTTTGGCAGATAGTAGCGCCTCTGAACTGCATTTTGGTCTAGTATCATTAACGTGTTAGTGTGTTCACGTACATACTTGTAGATGTTCATGTACACATATTGTCTTTAAAAAATGAACACTCTCATTGCATTAATTCATGTGAGTGAAACTCTTTACAAACAACAAATTGTCCATGAGTGTTTCCCACTGTCTTTTCCTTGGTAACCTCACACGCTGTAGCTTCAGTGAGTCTCAGTGATTTTCAATTTCATGTAAAGAATTCAGCTAATTAAAAACTGTCTTTTGTCTTTGCACTCCAGAAGAATCAAAAACAGCAAAGACATTATCCACACCCACTAAAAACTTCTGAAAACTGGTAAACATTAATAGCTATGTAAGCTATGCTGACTACCATTTTCTCCCCATTATTTCTTTCACTGTGAAGGCAACTGGCCCAAGACAGGACATTTTTACTGCCCTCTTTTCAGAACCACAAGCGTCAATGGCAGCAATAGATCTCCAAACGCAGTGCCATATTGTTGTTAAAGTTAATGTTAACCTTCCATGTCCCTGTATCATAGCAACCTGAGGGATGGCTCCAGCACTGAGCCTCCCCACTAACACCACACACACACATTCACGTACATTCACTGAGGCTGAAGGTGCTGCCAAAGCCCTGCTACTAGAGCCTCTAATGCTTAAGAGGCTTCCTGGTGTAGTGCTCAGTTTTAACATTTTTAAGCTTACCTAATTTAGGTAATTTAGTAAAATACATTTGAATAAATCCACATTGTTCAAACAGTTGGTAATAAACTTTAGAACTGGGCTCAAATTCAGCCCAAAAAACATCAGTTAATGTATGGTAATATATTGTAAGAGAGGCATGTGTCACAGTTTTATTTGAATTAATTCACCTCCAAATGAGAAAAGAAAAGAGCGAAGAGATTTCCCATCTAACTCCTCTTTTCAGCCTCATTCCTGTGGTCTAGCCAGCTGTGTTTCCATTGTGTTCGTGTGAGTGTGTGTGTGTTGTGTTTTTGTGTGTGTGTGTGTGTGTGTGTGTGTGTGTGTGTGCATGCATGTGTGTACATTAGATCACAGTCTCATCTAGGGCAGGTCAACATAAAAGGCAAACATTTTCTTCTGCAGATATCAAATGGCATTAACACAACAGGGTTACGAACGAAAACAGACACACACTTGCGAGGACACACACATGTGGGACAGATGTTACAAGTTAATACCGTGTAAATGTTGTGCCTCTAGAGTGCATTTTTGTGCAAAAACCAGAAAACCATATATATAACACATGAAAGGCTAGTCACATATATACCCAGTGGCTTCATGTGTTTGTGAGCATCTATCATGTCCCCATTGGTTATATCCAACCTGATGCTAACACATCAACTAATGTCTTTTTTTGTCTTTGCAGGTGCCATCTGTTTGTGTATGGAACATGTTAACATGCTGAATAATAAGTCAGTTGCACAAACAGTTCAATATTGTAATGCACTGAAGTCCATTTCCAGAAAATTTAGTTAGGAAACCATTTATGAATAAACGGGCTCTGTAAAATTAACACCAGACAGGAGCTTTATTACACTGAAAGATAAATCATGTAAAGCCAGTATTGTTACCAACAATCCTGCTCACTGATTAGAAACATTTCCCTCTATTGGCCACTACAACAAGAGCTAAAAGGCTTAGCTACCTTTGTATTGACAGTTAAACAGAATTCCCAATAATTAATAGTCATATGACGTCAGCATATTGCCCAAAGCCATCTCTGGCCTAAACCCATGAAATTTGCTTTTCGCTTTTCCACATCATGATCACTCTGAATAAAGGGCTTTTCAGGAGTTCAAACCTCAAGGTAATTAATAGAGTGAAATGGAAATAAGGTCTTAAATCAGGTGAGCAAAATAAGGCAGAGAGACGCTGGAGGAATCAACAAGTGGTTTTCTTAAC
>JAQNCA010000024.1:21252304-21275720 GCA_029783725.1 Acanthurus tractus | reverse complement strand
TGGAAATAAGGTCTTAAATCAGGTGAGCAAAATAAGGCAGAGAGACGCTGGAGGAATCAACAAGTGGTTTTCTTAACTGTTCAATTACCAGTTAAATAACAAACACATGAAAATGGGGGCCTGTATTAGCTCACGTTAGAACCATCTCTGTCAAAAGAACTGTATATTTTTAAGCAGAAAATGGATAGTTCGCTTTCTGTTTCTCTTTTTTTTTTGTCTTGCACACAAACACTAATTCAAAAAGCCTCAACATTGCCCTCTGCTGCCATGACGGAGGTGAGGCATCAAAGAGAGCAAAAAAATGATTCCTTCAGATCATCCGTCATTTTCTTTTTTTTGGTTTGTTTTTTCTTTTGAGCCGGTAAGTCAGTGATGAGGTCACTGATTAACTTTATCCAAAGTCTGCATAGTGTGTTTGCAACGACAGCCGATGGAGCTTGAGAACACAAACGCACACACACAGGCAGACATACACACTCATACCTGTGATGTTTTTAAGAGCTTCGCTTATGTCACTTCATGTGTGCTTCAAAACTCACTGATACAACTGATGACTGTCAGATCTACATAGAAATGACACATACTGCTGCTTATAATTCAAATGAAGATGACTGGCAAGTATTGCTGCAGTTTAAAAGTTGGTACTTTGTGTAATGGCTGGTGCGCCGGTCACAAACACTGCACAAAATATAAAAAAGGAGGGAAATCTTGAGGATCATGATGACTCACGTCAAACAGGAGATCGCACCAGTAAAGAAAAACAGGGGTCAAAAGCAGACATTCACCAACAGCTGCTTAACAGATGCTACAAACTACAGCCTCAAACTAGCGAGCTTTTTCTCTCCTATTTTTGTACACTTTATAAGTTAATACAAAGTGCCGCGACTGATTCATCACAAGATACTGTTTGATTATGCTGATGTGGTAAACTGCACCCATCTGGCACTTGATGAAAATGAAAAGAAGCACTTGTGTTTATTTGAAATTGGAGCTGCGTCTGATGTGACTCCTGGCCTCCTGAGGTGTTTCATGTACAGGAGCAGCGTTGATTCTGTCTCATCATCTGATTTTCCTTCCCCAGTGCACTCTGCTCCCAGGGGATATCACGAGGGACACACAGAGTGAAGATACACACATACACACACGCACACACACACACACATAATACACACATCCCCTACCACACACACGGAAGAAAAAGTATGTGTGCAAGTTCTTATCTTTGGTTTTCTAATTGTGTGCCTATTGACTTTTTCACTGTGTTCGAACCAGTTTTCTGCCTGTGTTACTTTGTGTGTTTGAGTGTGTATATATGAGTCTATGTATGTGTGTAACTTTCTGTATGAGTATGAGTGTGATGGGTCAGAGGTCTTGCAAGTCAATCTTTTCTCACTGCTGTGTTTAGTGAAATAATGTCCTGTACTGCTTTTCACCAGAGTGTCAAAACCCCCTGCCCCAAAATTGCATGTACCGCACACACTCACACGCACACATACACACATACACCTATTAAAATACTTAAACATGATATTGTGGACACTATAATCACATTGCATTTATTACTGTATATACCGTTACTATATACTGCATATACGATACATATAACTATATTCAACTATAATCAATTGTAGATCTGATTAAACAAATACTGTATTAATACTTATATTTGATACTTACATTTTGATTTTTCAATGAGACATAGTTATGTTTCAAAAGATCACATTACACAACAGCAAAACCTAAAAAATGAACACATCATCAGACTAAAGAAAATCTGTTTAGGCAGTTTAACAGAACCAATGGATTGAATCAAAGAATCAACAGGTTTCTCTTTAACTTAACAGAGCCAAAAAGACCCATGTGATTGGCCTACACATCTCACATGATCTGTAATTCCAAAGATAGGTCTCTCAAAAAGTTTCGGGGCATTTTATTAAATTTAATCTCAAAATATATACATATTTGATAACTGGCAACTAACTGACAGCTCTACAAGAACATCAGAAGACAGAGATCTGATATAAACCAAAGAGCTTGTTTAGTATTTTATACTTTTAAAGCTTAATTAGGTTTTAAATTCAAGTTGACAATAAATCCATGGGAATTCTTTCTTGAGCACACTGCTCCAGCAATGTTGATCTAAAACCTGATTCAGTGACACAGCCTGCATGCCATACGTGACCGAAGCAAGGGAGACATCACTCGGACTATATATAGGCTGCATCAAATATAGGAGAAAGCAAAAACACACACACAAATTCCTGTGAGCACACACATGCACACACAGCTTGATAACTCACTGGATCAGCGGCCGTTTCAGAATCCAAGCTCAAAGTTTGCTGCTCCATGAAGGAAGAGACAAGTAATCCTCAGCACTGCATGTGAGACCTTCCCTCAGTACACATTGTCATCAGCTATGAATGTGTGAGTGTGAGTGTGAGTGTGTGTGAGTGTGAGTGTGAGTGCGTGTGTGTGCGTGAGTGTGTGTGTGTGAGTGTGTGTGCACACACAGAGAGTCAAATCGTGAGCTTGATGGTTTTCAGATGTCCAAACCGCTACAGAATGTCGCCGTCGCTAGATTCCCCTTTCCTCTCGCCTTCTCTCTCTCATCCCCCCTCCTCTTCCCTCTCCAACATCTCTCCCTCGCCCTGCTCCTCCGCTCCCCCCCCCCTCCTCTTTCTCTTTTTCTATTCCACCCACACTGCTGTGGGCTGGGAGACATGCATATGCACACACACACTTGGACAAATGCGGAGGCATGGCTGCAGAGGGAGACCCCTTGCCATTGAGGAACACACCCCCCACATAAAATTGGTGCTGAGTTGAATGTGTTACCCTCAGAGCTCCTCTGTCATCTGCTTAGTATGCCCCATGCATGTCAGGAGCACAAAGAGTAAACTGACATTTGTGATGGTTTGGGGGTTGGGGATGATGGGGGGGTGCAAAGGCAGAGCAGACAGGAAAACAGAGAAAGAGATATGTAGAGAAAACAGGAAGATCCTCCAGCTGACAGCAAGGATTGATGTTTGAAGTCTACGTCCAACTGAACTAAGAGGGAGCTGCATTCCTCAACATGCCTTGACACACAGTGGAGGTACACAGTGAAAGTACACCCCCTCCCACACACTCACACACTCACACACACACACACACAAATACACCCCTCCTGACTGTCCTCTGCTTGGCCCAGGGTGAGCACAGCGGGTGAGGTACCACCTCACTCACACTCAGAGCCGATAAACCAAGAGAGCATTATACAGACAGGAGGCCACATCATTCAGTAACAACCCACAGTATCACAAAGTTTTTACAACATGGCTCATCAGAATGTCACACTAAAACAGCTATGTGGAAAAAATTTCCTTATTTAAGCATAAAACATAAAGATCATTTTTTTTTAAATAAAAATAAAGATCATTTTTTAATCCTCGTTAGTGGTTAAGTCAAGTTGCATTACTGTAAAGGGAGCTTCTTTCGTAACAACATCTACAGGGTTATGGCAGATTCTTGAGACTGTCAATATTTGATAGGAGATCTGCAGTGGGTCTGATAAATGATGCTATTGAGATGAAAAGAGGAAACTATAGAATCCTGCTGATGCTTTGATTTCACTTTGGGTCTTGTGATATAAAAGCATTGGAGATAGTTATGATTTTTAAAAATTTAATAATGCTGTCAAGTTGATAAAACATGAATGAAAACAGTGTAAGTCATCATAGTGAAAGTGGCAGCAATGCTTTAGAACACTTTTTTGAAACATGCCATAAAGGTGGAAAAAGTCATTATGTGTAATTGCTTTTTTATCTATGCAAAGATCAATATGCTCTTAGGATTGAGCCTCTCTCCCTTTTTAATGGTGGTCATTGTAATGAAAGCCATGAGTATTCAGTGTTAGTGACAGCGTGGTTTAAGGAGAACAGCATTTATCTGAAGTCTAATGCACTAATAATGCAATTCTAAAAAAAAAAAAAAGGGGTCAAAATTTGTTAGAAACTGGCAAGAAGGCGACCATCAGCACTAATTTACTTAGACCAGTAGTGTGTGTTTCTCAGACCACTTCTAAAGATATCAATAAGTGTTCGACCTTATTTTAACTAGCTGTTGGAATGAGCAGGAGACTGCTGAAACAGCAATAACTAACATGAAGTTGTTTTTTAAAAAGGAAATATCTCTTCAG
The DNA here is from genome assembly GCA_029783725.1 of Acanthurus tractus. Lineage (NCBI taxonomy): Eukaryota > Metazoa > Chordata > Actinopteri > Acanthuriformes > Acanthuridae > Acanthurus > Acanthurus tractus. The sequence goes on along the minus strand of JAQNCA010000024.1, from coordinate 21,271,543 downwards.
TTTGTGCAGCATCCATCCACAAAATTCTTACAACGTGGCTGCCATCAGAATAAAATTGTTTCTTTGTTTGAAAGCAGAAAATTGTATGTCTGACAAAAACATGTGGAGAGCACTGCCTGAACTGGTGAAACATCTTTGTTGTGCTGCAGGGATCTCATTGAATTTGTCTCTCCCACCAACACTCGAGCTCCACTAGTGAGAACTTCATCTTTCTCACTGTCATTATGTTGCAGTTCATGGAGCCAATCAGTCTTGCAAACAACCTATTGTGTGCACAATTTAGCACTTATATTTGTGCATTGAGGCTCTGAATGATAATTCTATCCTAGCCTGTTTTCATTTGTCAGTCTTATTTTGGTAAATAGCTCACAATGATCTTGCTGTTTGCATTTAAACCTTTGAGGACAATCTGAGTTTGTGTCCTTTGAAACGGGTAATTTACTTAGCTGCATGTGAGCCTGTTTTCGATCTTGTTGGCATTTGTCACAAAAATAGCTTTCTGTGGTTTTATGGTTTTAAAAATCAGTGCTTTTAAACTAAGTTGTGCATATTTAAGTGTCACTAAGCCTGCAAGCATAGAAGACTCTGATGGAGGTTCTGCAGATGAGTTCTTTAGACAACTGGAATCCAAACACACATCTGGAGGACAGAGGATGTGTACAGTCTTATATTGTTCCCCTTACCGCTGTCGAAAGACAGTGTCTGTGTGTTAGCATTTTTGTCAGCATGTGTGTGAAAGTGTGTAATCGTTAACCATCAGAATACAAGATAAGCTGCAAGCCTCAAGCTCTAGTAGACATATACACACATGCAGTGCTAAGCACATACATGCGCACTCACATGCTCTTTAACTACAGCATGAAATCTGAAAGATGCTGGAGTAGCTTAAATGGCACAACTAACAAGATGGCTGAAAATGTGTTTGTGTGTGGGTGTGTGTGCGTGTGTATGTGTGTGTTTGCGTGTGAGTGTATGTGTGTGAATGTAGCTATAGTGCAATCATGCTTATATGCAGCACTATGTTTGTGTTACTGTTTGTATATCTTCCCTGGGTGTGTGTGTGTGTGTGTGTGTGTGTGTGTGTGTGTGTGTGTGTGTGCGTGTGCATGTTTGCGTGTGTGTCTATACACTGTATGTGCTTTTGTGTTAAAGCCTCACTAACGAGGAGAATGTCAGCTTGTTGCTCATCAGAGCTCATTAAAAGTGCAGGCTAACACTTCGAACCCCACTACCCCCTACCACTACCACCACAAGCACACAAATGCGCACACACTCATGCTCACCCACAAACACACACACACACACACACACATACACACACACACTCACACACACCAATCTCCTTCTCCTCCCCCACAGCACAAAGCCCTCTCTGTTTGTGGACATTACCGCATGTGCAGCAAGAGAAAAAAGGCTAACGACCGGAAGAAAAAGGTAGAATAGAGGGGGAAGGAGGGCTGAGGGGGTGATGAGGAGACAAGATGAGAGGAGCTCTGCCATGGGTCTGTCTGGCAATGGGAGAAAGAAAGCTTTAACCCTGTTTGAAACACACAAAATCGTTGGCATTTGAAATGTATGCAGAAATGCGTCTCTGCTTTGGATGTTATCACTGCTGTTTCAAATTTAAAGAGAGTGTGTATGATTTGTATGAAAGATACAGGTGGACTGATGTACATGTGCAGTACATTAACACAATCATATACAAAGTGTTATCCCACCAATAAGATTGTGAGTAGAAGATAATTGTGTTCTGAGGTGAAACCCACCAAAAACTGGAAATTTGGGGCATTAAAGCTCATTTGAGACACAGAATGATCTGTAGGTTATCTTTTTTAAACTGTACATCAGATTAACTACAGCCAGTACAACCATATATTCCCAACCTCACTCTCTCTCTCTCTCTCTGTCTCTCTCTCCATATTTCCTGTCTCTCTCTCCCATGTGCTGTCCCATAAAGGAAATATGCCAAAAATGTTTATTAAAAAAAATCTGCTGGTAAAGCGACAGCGTGGGATCTACTTATCAGCTCCCAGGGCACCTCAGTGGCCACTAAACGGCGGAAATATTTAGCTTTCTTCTGATCATTATCTCAGGACTGTTATGAAATGTGCTCACAGACAGAAGGACTCTACTATGGTCTTACCAACCTTCAAATACACACACTTACAGTCACGCCATGATGAGGTTAACACTTAGTATGTTCTGCTTTAATTTAATGTAAAATAACATTTTGTCACTACGTACTTGTTATATGTGTATATTGAAAGTGTAACCTCATACTAGCATGTGTCACAAATACGGCAGAGGACAGCACAGAACTAAGACTGAAGGGGTGTGGTCTTGTAGCTCTATAGTGTGTTGCACCAGTTGCCAGCCAGAGCGACAGTTTGACCACCGCTCTGTAACTTGAACAGGCATACACACCTGGTAGTCAGAGCTCACCAGTCAAGGCTGCTGTTTTCTAACTCTTTGTGCCAATGCTAAAACATAGAGGGTCCTTACTCTCTGCCAAGAATTCCCTATATAAAAGTTTCTGTGTGGTACCTGTTGTTGTACAGTTCAAAGGCTCAGGGCGGCTAGAGGCCCTCTGGTGTGTGTGTGTGTGAGTGTGTGATGTCTGTACATAGAGTAGTTTTGCTGTTCATCATGGGATTAGATTAACAGTTTGGTGGTGCTTCTACAGCCTTCAAAGGCTCAATTCTGAACCACGATGGCAAAAATGAAAAACTACTTAGTAGAGGTAAATATGGCATTACCCCCTATGAACAAAGAAGCTCAATCAGTATATATCTGATAAAAGTCTGACAAAGTCTGACAAACAAAATCCCCCACCCACCCACCTTTGGTAAGGTGTTATTCATTTACCAATTTATTTAATGTATATACATTTCAATTATGTACATTACATAACAGTTTACCATTTGTCAGCATTTTACCTGCAAGGTTCAGTATTAACAAAAAAAATATGAAACATTGAGTCATTTTTAACCAAGTAAATGCAGATTGTAAAATATAGTAAATATGGCAATGATACCCATGTTTACACCAGCACTGATGTGTTTCATCAGAGCTAGGGGAAGTTATTTAATTAACAGCCCAAAAATGTGTTTGTGGACTACCTCCTTAAGTCCCAATACATTCAAGATGAATATAGCCTTCTGCTATCTTTTGCTTCAAGGGTTTGCACAGCTATAGCAATGATAGCAGTCCATTGTATCATTCTTGCCTGAGTAGTACAGCAGTTGCTGCAGACTTTCTCTTTAAAAATGTTTTAAAGTAGAAATAAAAAGGCATATTGTTAGGCAAAACTCATGGCTCTCAAATGACTGGATACCAGGTTATTTCTTGCAGCTATAAAGAAGAGCAAAAGTGCAATTTTTGCAACAGTGTATCTATACCGCAAACAGTCAACAGTCAGAACACTTTAATACCTAAATGTATGACTGCAAATACAGTAAAGGTTAATAATTCCCTACCATCAAAGATGTTTGGTAATCTTAGTTCATACATACCAACTTGTAAATCTGTGTTGGTCTTTTCTATGTTATGGCTCTGTTCTCAACCGTGTGGATGCTGCTACAGTAATTTGAAAAGAGCTTGACGTGTCAGGACGTAAAAGGATGAACGATGCACATCAATTGCTATTATCAGAGATGGATGGTTTGCATGTGGCACAAATCTGACAAAAACATGGTGCTCAGGGTAAATTGCAGCACTGCAGCAACACTTATTTTCAGATTTAAGTACTATACTGTATATATATATATATGTGTGTGTGTGTGTGTGTTTGTGTGTGTTCTGTATGTAGTATGTGTGCTCCTACCTCCAGGTCATCCAGAGAGCGGGCTAGGCTGAGACGTTTGGAGCGTCCAAAGGAGCGTCTGGCTGAGGAACGCTGGGGGAGAGGAGGGAAGCCCACAGTCAGACCACGGAACCGACCCCCCTGACAAGAGGACATATAAGTGTTTAGTACACATGCTCAGTGTGATACAGTACAAACAGGTAGGGGTGGCAGTGGCCTAAAAGTAAGGAAAGTAAGGAATTGAATTTTGAATCCCTGAACCAGGTGAGAAAACGCTTGAGGATATGTAGGTGCAAATTAATAGCAAAAAATGCTTGTTTGACTGTCTGATTGAATAAATACCACAAAACTTATGGATCCAGTGGGTGTTTTGGTGGTCTTGAAAGCTTCTTAGGTTCTACAATTTCTTATGTCACAGTTTAGAAAAAGTCCTCTACTCCGTGCCATGCCTGTCTTCACACCTTTTGTCACATTTAACTGGCAAACGATGCCATAAAAAAAAACATTTAATATAGACACTAGAGCATGACCGATGTATTAAAAATCTAGACAACAAAAAATGTTTGTTTGTGTTACGTGTTTGTGTTAAAAAAAGAAAAAAAATAGCAGGTCATCTTGTCTTGACTTGGCTATTATATGAAAATCTGAAAAATTATAAAACACACACAGTAAAGATGTAAACAATGAGTAAAGCAATAAAATACCCCATGTATGTCATTAAACAAACTCAAATTTAATTAATTTTGTATTATTAATGCATGAAAAAATTATACTGTAGGTAAACCATAGACTGATAAAGAGTGTTTTATAATAATGCTTAATAATACTGTCATTCTCTCATGGGATTTAATCTCTACTTATCCATGGGCGTTTATAATCACAATTCTAAATAAAAACAGAATGTAATCATTTGCAATCATTAACCCTAACTCCAGCCTCCAAACAAACTGTGTTTACTTACAACTGTTTTACTGTGTGATCATGGGCCCATATAGTAATTTTCTTTGTATTATTACATTTCAAAGAGGGAAACGCCACATCCTTGCCTGTGAATGACTGAGCCTTTCAAAGAAATTGTCTTTGTACCAGTTTTAATAAATGTCAAAAGAGATTAGCAAATTATGCCATTTGATCATATCAAAACAAAAAACTAATGTTTTTCATTTTTTTATCCAAACTCTCTTGTTACAAACATGATCTGATATAAAGAGGTTTATATTAATAACAGGTAAACAAACAGCATTCCACTATTTTTTACACCCTATGACTGGTGCCTTTGTATATGTGTTTGGAGGGACAGATGTAACAGACAACTGAAGTATCAATGAAATCAATAAAGACTCAACAATACAGTAAATATTACATGGAAGCCTACCTGAAGAGATTATTGCAACTTCGCCACAAGCTTACACATCATATCTGTTAAAGATGTTTTTTTTTTTTTTCCACTCAAATGTTAAATTCCACATGTTCAACGCAGGCATGTACAGTCCTGTGATTCTGCCCACAGTACAAGATAGTACTGCAGTCAACCCCTCAACCCCAGCCAGAGCACAGAGACACACACTGACACACAAACAGGACAGACATGAAAACAACATTTTATCTGATGTTGTAGTATGCGTGTTCACTTACCTTTCATTTAATGAAACTGTCAAAATGTATTCAGAGAATACTTAAGATGGTTTACTAATTGTGTAAGGACCACTGAAGTAGAAAGCCACTAACTTGAGTGAAGCTAAAACAGACCAGCTGTTGCATGATGCCATAAAATTGCTGGCTGGAATGAGCAAGTGAGAAAATTTGTTATAGGCTCATCAAGATTTATTGCTGAGACCCATTACGGAACACAGCTAAGCAGTGTTATAAACCAAAAAGGAGAAGAAGCTTATTTTTGTGTTGCCTTCATACGTCTACAATTAGCCTTTTAACAACCCCCTCTTCCACTCATCTTTAGAGAACAACATAAATATTCTACTCCGTTCTTTCCTCTCACAAACAGTATTTTGTGAATCTCTTGTGTTAGAGTGCACAGGACGGAGCGTATCTGCGGTCCTAATTTGACTAATGAGTGATTAATCAATGCTAACTGGCTCCAAAGGCCAAACTGTGACACATGTTGAATCAGACTGGCTGATTAGGAGCAGGTCTTGTTGGAATTTTATCAGGGGGATGACCAGTGGTGTTGCCTGGATACAGAGTCAACCCTGCATCGTTGTGCGTGTGTTCGGTTTGTGAGAGAGAGATAATATCAATTTGCACACTTGATAACATGTGTAGACACAAAAACTCTCACATGACCCCTGTTTAACCTGATCTGTTAAAAAAAATTTATTTGTGATGGCAATATATCAGACAGTACACAAAGGGAGCTGAGAATATGGTTTGAAAGGAAATGATAAAGTGTTGATGTGACTGGTGGAGCTGTGGTCTTCTGGGGTGTGGCTGCACCAGAGGTTTTCAAAGAAATGCTACTTTTTAGTAGAAAACTCAGAGCTCTTATCCGAGCAATTGATCTTGTCTCTCTTTTACACACACACACACACACACACACACATATACACAATCAATGATAAAGAAAAGAGGCATCCTTCCTGTTTACGACAACACAGCTGTTAACATAAAACCCAAACAAACACATTTGTCCCACACACAGTAAAACTGGTATTTGCAACAGCATAACAAGGGCAAAAACCTAACAGGCATAAAAAACACAACTGAACGATTATCTCTGTGATTCAACAACCAAGGGGAAAAATCTTGAACAACACTGTAACACCTCAAGTGTTAGGATTGCACAGCTTATTTGTGTTTGTGTTCAATAGTTTAATTCCAGATTGATTTACAGTTCATGCTCAGTTCAAGTATCACATATAAGGAGCCTGAACTCATGTTGATGAAAAAATAAAGACAGATGGAAATTAAGTTCCAAAATGGATTCATATCTTCCCTCTTGATATTTAAGTTAATGTTTTGGGGGGGGGGGGGGTTGAGTTTTGGATAGTGAAACAGTGCCACCATGTGGCAAACAGCAACATTCAATTAGGGATAATGCATAATGCACTAGGTGTCGAGTAAGTTCTGCCACAAATTCTTATAATACAATAACATTTATGAAAGACAGAAGAACCATCAACACAGCAAACTCTAAATTTGTCACAAAAGAGTCCGAATTGTATTGTGAATACCAGTAGTCATAGCTTACCATGACAGTCGCAACCTCCAAGGCTCTTTGTCTCCAGTCAGAGAACATTGTTCAGAGGGGTTAACATCCACCTTCCTGTCACTGTCAGCCTCTACCCTAACCCTGGCCTTGTAAACACTTCCTCTAATTGTCCCCATGGGGTCCCTGAGACCCTGTCCCCTGGGAATTTTGAAGGGCAAAGCACCAACCTCCTTCAGTATCAGAGAAACAACAGACTATAATAGAAATGAGTAAATGTAGACAGAGACAGTGCAACTGCATTCTACATACTCCTATAACCATTTAACCACACTGTGGAGAGGAATCCAGTCAGACTGGATATGTCTTTAACTCTGTGTCTCTTCCTGTCTATCATCTGAAAACAATAAACAGCCACTGTGTACTGTGCTGTAGCTTAATACAAAAGAAACTGTATTCTCACAAACCAAACGGGCTGATGTTTTTAAGAGTATCTTTATCTTAATTGGAATAGTTGAAGAGTCTTCATTGTTTGATTCTCTCTAATACAAACACGTATAAATGTAAGAAAAAACATTAAAAAGCACAATGTAAGCACTTTTACATTTACTGCAATAAAACTAGTCTAAAACCATCTCTTCTGCTACAGTGAGTTTCATTGCTGGGGAAACAGGTGGTTTTCAGGTGAAGGCAGATGCTTGGCTGGTGCATAATACATGATCTGATACTGGAGTAGTGAGGATGAATAACTTATCAATCCACTTGTACTAAGACTGGGTAGAGAGCCAACTTCAGCGTTGGTATTATTTTTAGTGTGGTACAAGGATGTTTGCTGTGGTGAATGAGGCTCATCACAACTTTCAAAGCCACTGAGAGGTTTTACAGTTGAGTGAGAAAGAAACTTAATTGAATGGGTTAATATTGGGTCTCGTAAAGAAGAAGGGGTAGAATGTGATGGAGGGCAATGGGATGAACACACATGGATTTATAGCCTCAATAAACTGTTGTCTTGGACACACTCTGGTCAGAGTAAATTTCCACAGCAGGGGTGTGTGATGGGGGACGCAACCTGCTGCCTGGGCTTCTCATGTCATGGTCAGTTTTGACACAACTCTTCCAAAAGCCCACAAACTGGCTGAATGCAGTATTGTATTAACTGAGAATTGACTGGGCTGAATGTTCACAAAAAGTAGTAAAAAAATATTCGACACAAAACTGATAGGAAAATCAAGGTTTTTTTCTTATTAATACACATGTACAACTTTATCAAAAACATACCTTTTTCTCTCCCTCCTTTGCATTTCCTTGTTTCTTCTCTCTTTCACCTCTCTCTGCTGTCGCTCTCTCTCTGTCCCCAGCACCGAACAGCTTCTTAGCCCACTCATCTTTCTGAACTGCCAGCCGGTGGGTGTGAGAGTGGGGGTGTGGTGGAGGAGGAGGCTGGCTTCCTCCAGGTGGTGGCAGGTGGTCTCCAGGGGCCAGTGGGGCCCTGTAGCGGTCAGCTGGGATCTTATTCATGGGTGGTGGCAGGGTGCTGCAGTTAGCTGATGACCATCCGTCTGTGGATTCAGCGTATGACTCTTGATCGCTGCTCAGGTGGCTGTGGTGGTGCTGCTGACGCCAGTCTCTCAGCACGTGAACTGGCAGCCACCGCTGCTGCTCCACCCCTACTCCTACTCCTCCAGCCCCTCGCTTTTCTCCTCCCCCCACAGCTCCTCCCCGCTTCCCTGGTGAGTAGTGGTGTGGGTGGATCCCTCGAGTGTGCCGGCCCGAGACATCAGGGTGAGCCAAGGGGAGTGGGTGAGGGAGGTCAGCCAGGTGTGGTTCATGACGGTAATGGCCATTTCTCAGAGCTGGCGGAGGAGGAGGAGGGGGGTGAGAGGCTGCAGCTCCAAAGGTGGGGCTCCAAGCCTGCTGGGATGAAGGTGGGCTGTCCCATTGGCGTGGTCCAGAGGTGTGGTTGTGGTTAGGAGGTCCTCCAAGGTCTACTAAGAGTACCCTGTTGCTCTTCTCTTCTGGTAAAAAGTTGCCAATCCCACTGTCACTGTTGCTGCTGGTGCTGTGGTTCTGCTGGGCATCATTGTCCGGATCGTGAAAGGCCCTAGCCCGGACCCCCTCAATGTTGTCCCCCATGTCCCGATAAAGGACAGAGACAAACTGAAGGAGAGGCTGAGAACTGGGTGGGAATTCCAGGCATCCTCCTGTGTCTGGGTCTGGAGTGCACTCAAATCCAAACCTCCTGGCTACAGCTGAATGCACCTTGCGAAAACAACAATCCACCTAGTGTCAGTCTTTTTCAACAGTAAACATCACCTTTTTCTCAATGACAAAACTGCATTAGAATATGTAGGACTTGCTTATTCTGTTCTGTTATGATTACTTAAAATGTAGCTTATAATATATCTACAGTTTAAATATTCGTATTATCATATCCAATACATAGTCATGTTACAATTAAATAGAAATAGTACAAACTACATCTATCACTTTATTGTGAATTATCACTGTCTCTCTGTGCATACCTGGTGGTGGCAAAGTTCTGGGTCCACAATGAACACGTGACAGGAAGTCCTCAAACCACCCTCATCATCTTGTCCGTTGCTGAGGTGACAATCTTCATGGTCATCAGTGGCCTGCATCGTAACCAGTCCGAAGAAACGACGGTCATCAGGACAACAGGCACTGAAGGCCAGTTTTTCTGCAGGATATGTTGCCAGAACCTGACCTCTGTCACTGCACAGACGCACACTGTCATGCATGACCTGGTAGAATACAGTGATAGAGTGATGGGATGGTCAGCAACCAGGCATCATTACCATTAACATGAAACATTGTACATATGGGTAACTTTGTTTTTACCCCTATGGCAATCCTATCAATTATTTTTCTGTTTTCCAGCACTTGAAAATAAAGTAGGATCAAATCTTGGCTTACTTCAGTCTTGTGCTCAATAAAAGAAAGTTTAGAACATATATATTAACATATCACAATCATTATATTATCAATTGGTTTACAAAATTACCATCTAAATCTTAACTTCCTTTTACGGGAAAAAATCCAAATCATTAGTCAGATTACATCTACAAATCTTCAATAACTCACTTTACATACTACAGTTACAGCAGTGTGGTTTCTGTGTGGGTCGCAGCACAGTAACAGCTGCAGATTCAGTCACTGATCACTTTGTCCTCTTCCAGGATGAAAAACTGTATTGTGCTGCTCTCTTTAATGACAACTCAAAAGCATTTGATACCATCCATCATAAATATTCTATTCTACAAACTGCAGTCAATACAGAGGGTCTACATGAAGCCACACTCAATGGGTTGCCATGAGTTGCCATAGTGGTCTAGTCTTGATTCATTACTGTTTACATTATAAGTACATACCAATATACAATTTTATAAACCCTCTACATCCTGATTAAATCAAGATCAAATTAAATCAAAATGATAAAACAAGAAACATTGAACCACACCTTCATAAGGACCAGTGAATGGATCTTTTGCTCAGCTCGGAGGCGCCTCATGCTGCATCTGATGGCTTGTAGGCTGTCATTCTCTAAGCTTGTCCCAGTAGAAGCCAACTCAATGGAGCCTAGATAACCAACAATCATACCCACATTAAGGATTCCCTCGCTTGGCTCTAGGACCAAATCTCCCTCATCTCCCACATCCAAATCTTGCTCTTCATGGTGATGAATGTGGAGATGACGGAAGTCTGAGTCCAGGAAGACTGAGTCGTCATTTAGAACTTGGGCCATCTCCTCCTCTGAGAGCAGGTTGGGGTTGCTCTGGGAGTGGGAGGAGTTCCGATATGGAGGGTACTCTGGATCTGACAGTGGCCGTGGCTTTGACGATGAGCTAACCCCAGGCCTGTCCTTGTCTGAGCTGCTGGAAGAATGGCTGGAGTTCTCAAAGATCATGTTAAAAATCCCTCCTGACTGCAGCTCTGCCACAACTCTCTCAGCTCTGTTGATGCCCAGCTGCTTAGAATCCAGTTTGGGTTTGTACCAGCCCCCCCGGGCTCCACCACCTGACCTGCTGTTATTGTTGTTGTTGACACTGTTATCATAAAAACCATCCAACTCATCATCACTAGAACATGAGTCCAGGTAAGATGCAGCCATTATGCTGCTGCTATTGTGTCGACTTCCTGAAGTTCGTTGGTGGTGATGGTGCCTCCTGTGACGTTCTCCCTCGGCAATGACCAGTTTCAAGACACCAGAGCAGCGTCCAATTAGTTTGACCACATCTTCATGGGACGCCTTGGAGACATTGATGTCATTTACAGACAAGATGTAGTCTCCTGAACGCAAACCCACATAGTCTGCAGGGCTCCCTTTCAGGATGCAGCTGAGGACACATGGACTCTGGCCTGACAGAGTGAAGCCATACCCTGTTCTTCCTCTTGCCACTTCAACAGCCCTGATACGGCCCTGCTGGTTAGAGGAGGCGTGAGGTGGAGGCTGGGGCAAATTTAGCCCACTCCCACCACAAGGGCGTCTTTTGGATGTTGCGTCCACTTGCCTGAACATTGTGCCAGGTAACTTCCTCTTGTCCATTGATTCAGTAAGTTTCAATCAGTCATTATTAGTCTCCAGGCTCTACTCAAGCTGGAACAAGGGACATAACCAATGTGTGCTGCCTTGTAAACTGCTCTGTTACCAAGGCACTACGAAAAAGTGAGTAGCAGTTCTAAATGCAGCAGAGGGGTGAAAGTTTGGCTGCAGTTCTGGCACAGCCTTGCTACTGTAGCATTCCCATCCTGGTGTCACTCTCCACCTCGGTTCACAGGCTCAGATAACTGCAGCAAAAATGAACACAACCATGTCAGTAAGGAAAGCCTTGCTTCCCGCATGCTCTTGCTTTCTCTGCCTAAGTTTTCGTACTTTTATTCCATTCAATCGTAAAGCGTGCTGTTTGTCTGATCTAAATAACATATATAAGCTTGTTAATTGTATTTAAAATAAAGAAAAATGTCACTAGATGTAGCAATTATATCACATCTTTATGGCAATATTACAGAATATAGCGCATGGTGAGGGGAAGGGACTCGACTCACAGCCACACCTGAGCAGGGTGGAGTCTATGCAAAGATGACCAATGGGAGACATGTTTTCAGGCAGAAGCGTTTCCACACCTGGAAGGCATGCAGGTGGAAGTACACTGACCCACCTACAACAACGGCAGGGTAACTTCAGCTTTTTATTTTTTAGCTTTGCTTTTCGTATCAAGACTGACTTTGGCTTTCATTTGTGTAATATAAATATTTGTTCATAAATGGTCTAAAATTTTAACAAACTGTTACGTTGCTTATAAGAAAATGTTAAGGCTAGCTGAGACTAAGTTAGCTGACGCGTTCCCGTTAGCTTAGCCGTCTGAACCAGTGCATGCTGGTAAATCTAATTTTTACGGCTTAGTCGATGTTGAAAGAGATGAATAATTTTGTGTTTATCACTCAACATCTCAAAGGGCATGCTTTTTTCTTTCAATACATTAGTTAGCCTACATAAAAGTTTCTTGCCGTTATTTGCTGTTCAAAAGTGCATCCACCCGTGCTTAAACTTAAGTCCCGCCCTCCGATTTCCACTTTTTTGGAATGTCGGTCTGTAACTATGACAACGGCGGTGTACACAGACTTTTATATCCTGTCATTGGTTTTCCGAGCTGTCAGTCAGGCAGCGAACAGTTATGCGGACAAATTGGCAAAAGTTAGTTTGAGATGTCACAGAAAAAGTTAGGATAGTAACTTATTCTACAGGTGTCAAAACTTCGTATCACAAAAGTGTCCGTTTATGCCAGCTTTTGTAATTATTGAGAGTGTTAAAGTTAACATACTGCATATTTAGACCTGTATTTCACCTTTACGCAGCAACACAGCAAACGACAACAGCAGCTGGCCACAATACGTCTGACTTGTAAGGCAGGAATAGCTAAGTAAAAGGTGGATGCAGGTCTTTTTTTCTAAATGTTCCGACGGAGATGTTTGGTCTAACAGGTTCAGTCGGCGTGAGATTAAATAAATGACTTACTTGTCAGTGTCTGACGGTGATGGCGCTCCGGCAGTTCCCATAGTTTAGTAGCTAGGGTTAGGTAGGTAAACTCAGAGACGATGAGTAAACAAAAGAAAAGGCTGCACCATCTGGCGAAGTAGCCTTAAGAGGAGGCGGACTGGAGGAGAGGGAGGTGTGCTCCGGGCGGGCAGCAGAGGGGGGGTGTACAGAGGAGGGGGATTCTTTTAATAATACAATCTATATATATATTAACTTGACATAGGCTGTATTAGCTGTAACAGCAGTCTATACGGGAGACAGAAATGTAGCTTGGTAGCTGAACAGTGGTGTGAGTCTTATGTCCTGTTTCTAGGGGTCAAGGACTTGGAACTGAACTACAGCCAACACTGCTGCACACTTTGGAAAGCCACTTTTTTGGAGGAGCGATGGAAATCTCACCCAATATTTCAGTCTAATTGTTATTTTTTGACGTCATCAAATCAGACAAACTACACTCAAGCAAGAAATCTGCATGTCTTTGCAACCTGATTGCCACATTAAATATTTGATTTGTAAGAAATATCGTGTGTAAAGTTTTACCAGAGTAGCTACACTTTGTCGTTTCAAACTAGGAAGGAGACCAAAAGAGTAGGCACAGACAATACACATAGCTTTAATTATAATGTAGTGGAACAGAACAATGTATCATTCATATATACATATGGAGATATAGAAGTAAATGTCATCTTAGACATTTGATATCTTTATATCATGATGTTATCTTTACTTGGTGATGAAGACTGCATTACAGTAAAGTGATGGGATTTTTTCAACCATTCACATGGTCATTACATCTGTGTAATGAATAATTGTCTATCAAAAAACTTATTGTTCCAACATTTCATCCCTAAAAATTGTCCTATTTCAATATGAAGGTATTAGGTCAAATAAATCGCTTGCTTGATTTTGTGCATATTGGCCAGCCTTTGCATTTATTTTTTCGGCATCAAAAGGTTGGATTTTGCCATGAAGTTACATGAAGGCTTATAAAAGATCTAAAAATAAATGTCCACTGTTTAATTTAGTTTTGTAAATTAGATGTTACGTGTTCTGGTTAGATTACATCATAAATCATACATCATGCAGTCAGACATGGTTGATCCTAAAGTTTCCCCATACAGAATGTTTGCCATGTACATTTGCTTAATACCTGTGCTATCATGATTTCAGCTCAGCACTTCATGGACCATATGGCAGCTGTCTGGTAATCTTGTTAATTCCTTTTAATCATGAACCACACATCTTAATGGGTGCTGTAAAACAAGAGCAACATTTGTTTTCTTACGGTGAAGTCTATAAAAGGGAATTACAGCCTGGCTAAGAAAAGTAAACTGTACAGACTGCTACATCTTAATCATGCAAGAGCTCAGAGTTTCAGTTTAAGTTTTAGCTAACAGCCTAAAATGCCATACACAACAATGGAACTTAAAATGAGCACATGGTGGTGAATACTGCATTTTCTCTCAGTGGTTTCTGCCCAACTAAGCTTGTCCATTTACTGCCTGTCTGGCTAATCAGAGCTGACCTGCAACAGCCTGTTCTGTCTAACGAAGGTGAAGAGGCAGAGAGTTGCAGAGCTTTTTCATGATTGCATCCTCACAGGTTGAATGTGTTAGAGACTCTTAGTGGATCCTGTGTGTGTACCAAGCAGTCATGCAGTCATGTAGATATATTCACACATAACACACCTTTTTTTTTATCATGTTAGCTGTTAAGCCAAATTAACACTGTAAAGGAAATTATGGAGAAAATCATACAATTCCAAACATGACACAAGGTAACATCTTTAAATAATTTATTTTTACAACAGACTATATGCAGTGGTTCATCTCTTTGAAATATTAAAATGAACAGGAGTACACAATCTCTATTTTTTTATTTTTTTTTACAGTCAATCATTTACAAAAAAAAAAAAAAAATGGTGTCATGGAGGCTTCAGGGTCCTTGTGAGAATCCGGACTGATGAAACTCCAGTCTCTACTTCTCCTGTTAACAACTTCAGAGAATCACTGGATGAATCGCAGCCGTTGCAAATGGTCGCCCAACTGTATTTTCCATTAAAGGGGGAAAAAAGTTTTTTTTTAAATCCAAGCACCAACATGCTAAAAGTGGACAGTTGACAAAATGGGGCATGTAAAGAACTTGGCAAAGAAAAGATGCGACTCTAATGATTCTCAGCTTTCATCAGACCAAAAACAATATTATCCCCTGAGTTTCTTCAGAGGAAGAAAAATAAAGTCTTTAAGGGAGGTATGTTAAATCAGCTGAACATGACCTTTGTCCATGACCCCCACGCCCATCCTCTGGAACCACATAAGACTTCTGGGTAATCGTATTAAACCCCTGCTGGGGTCCCCAGTCAGTCTTTTACTCATCTTATGCCTGAGGAAGATCTTAAGACAAGATGAAAAGCACATTTCCTCTAACCTGTTTTGGAAGAATTTCTTTAAAAAATATTTTTAGTGCTGAAACAGAAAAAAAGTTTGTTATCCTCCATTTCTTTTCTCAGCACAAAAAATCCATAGTGACATTACAGAAATGGTTGATGTACTGAGAACACGGGACTCGTCCAGGTTCATTTGATCTACTTCAGGGAGGCCTCTCATTGGAATTTCAATAACAGATGCAACGGACTCAATCATTTATAGTGTAAAGACATTTAAACATTGTCAAAAGAAGACTAATCACATTGCTTTCAAGACTGGAGAGTACTTACATATTTAGCATACAAGTAACTGATGTTTATACCTTTGTGTATTGTTGCATATCAAGAAAGCGCCTAACATCAACATGAGAGGAACTTCAAGTTTTTCAAGTGCTAGGTGTTTTTAATAATCTGCACAAAGACAATGAATGATGAAATCTTTACCAATCTTCAACAGAGACAAAACAATGTTCAAAGATCAACAAAAACAAAAACCTCTCGCCGTCACATGGCATCACTACGCTACTTGTCCTCTTCTGTTGATTTGTCAAAGCTGCTGTTGGTCGCTAAGGTTACAAGGCTCCCTTTGGATTGTGTTGCATCTCCTCCTATCAACTCTTAACAGCAACGGTACCAACGGAAATACAGTTTTAAGGATTATGCAAGAAAATAGCAGTAATGCTAAGCATGCTTTCAAGCTTTCAGTGTACAGGACATACATATATTCAGTCTTTATCTAAGGCAAGTGTATGTACAAAGTAACAAAGCCCAGCACACTCCCAGGCAACTCAAGGTCAAGTCTTCAATAAAATACTAGAAGCATGTAGCTTTCTGCATTCTGTGGTCTTCATTTTCTGATCATGTGTGTATGTGTTAAGACAGAAAAGAAAATGACATAACATTATCTTACTGTCTATTTTGAGATCTCATCTTTACACAGTTCTTATTTTATCATGCATCATGGCTTTTTACAAGAAAAGGAAGGTAACGCCATTTAAAGATAACTGAAAATTATTTCCAGTCTTATTACAACAATAGTCACATCTTACATCCTGAGAATTAAAAAAGTACAAGAAATGGACAGGTGGAATCATACAGGTGTACCGGGGAGCATACAAGACTTGGATGAGACTGAAAAGAAAGGACTAGACAGACAAAGTGATAAAATCATAGGAGAAAATGCTTTTCTTCCTGCTACTAGTTTTTTTTTAAAAAAAGACATCAATGCAATTTTGGTATTTTTCTTGCTTGACAGTTTTCATCATCTTTAAGTGTCAGTGTATGGGCCCTTGCACAGTTAAAACTACATATCATTTGAAAACAAGAAAATGAATCTCTTCAAAATGTATTTCTATACCTCCCAGTATTTGGCCTGTCTTGTTCTCTGTCTCCTCATTTCAGCATCCATAACAGGCCACTACACAGACCCAGAAACTGTAGCTGAAATGGCTGCAAACAAGTAGCCATTTCTGTCGGGACAAATACAATATCAACATCCATCCCCTGCTTCTCATCACTGGGAAAAAAGAGAAACACTATGGCTATTATTTATCATTCTTACACATAAAATATTTAATATAACTTGAGTCAGAACATGACCATCATTAACTTAAATATAAAATCGGTCTTCAAAGATACCATCTGACAACAACAAGCAGGTATGTCTCACTCTTCTGTCAGCCCATAATCAGTGTCCTAGCCAGACCATAAGCACTCTTTAACAAAACACACTGAAAAATAGATGCATTGGAACTTTAAATATAGTAAATACTTTGCATTTTCTAAATTTTTTCTATGTTACTTCACTGACATCACAATACTCAAGCAAGTCCTCACAGGAAAATAAACAAATCCAATTTTGTGTTTGAGTAATGTCATTTTTTTTTATAGGTTTTTAAATCAAGGTGCTGGGTAGAAGGAAGTGTTCAAGGTGCTGTCATTCATCTGAGGAATGGTCTGTTGGTGGGTGTGGAACCACAGTTTGCAGTCTGTTTTCTTCATATTGGTGCACTCTTCAGACAGTCCTTTTACATTTAACATACACTCTAAGCCTGACATGAATTCAGATATCCCCGTGGTTCTCTTTCCTGCTCACTCCACTGAACTCATGGTGATTTCAGTAGTTTCACTCATTTCATATCAGTGTAAAAGGAGGGAGGGGATGAGGTTACAGTAGATTTTCTGATGAAACATTCTGTTCTTTCCCTCCATCACATTTTAATGGGGAGGTGCACATGGGGATCTAATATCTCGCCCTGCCACATTTTTAACTATAATTTACTTCTCTCACTATGCTTCACCCCCCCTTCCCCACACCCTTGCTCTGCTTTCTTGTTCATCTCAGTCCGTTGCCCTCAGAGGGACGTGTCCTGGTGGATTGACTGCAGACAGCCCAGCAGCTGGTAATAAGGGCTCCCTGGCAAGGCCACGGTCTCAAAGACGGACTGGAAAGCCCTGCGGTCCAGCTCCTCGTCAATCTGGTGCCGGTAGAAATCCATGGCCACCAGGCAGAACAGGTTGACATCCACCACCTCACTGGAGCCCATTCGGCTGATCACATGTGGCAGTCTGGTTGAGGGCACAGGGGTTAAGGACAACAAACCTCACAAATTGGCAAGCTGTTCTGTCACACATCACTGACGCATCCAAACACACAGTATAGATGCTAAAAACAGAATCAGCATCATGGGACACTCATGTAAGGATACAGGGCTGAGATCCACTGGGAGGTGGAAGCAGAGACAAAGAAACAGGAGAGACTCCACATGGCCATGGCCACTGGTGTCCTCTGGGTAAAGTTGGACAAGGACAACAGCACCCAGTCTCGCACCATAGACGACTGGCCTGTGGCATGGAGTGTCTGGAAAACCTGGAATTCGATGCAGAGCAAAAAGAAGAGCCAGAAAAAGGAGAGAATTTAGACAGACAGACTGATAATGTGACTGAAATAAATAACTGGATGTGTAACTGTTAAAGGCTAAATAAAACAGACATCAGAACAGATTGTGAAATTGTCAAGATGTTTTATAGTCTTAGCAATTATCTCCTCAAAACAATCCTTTAATTTAGGTTTTATTTTATGAAGTCTGGCAACAATACATGTGCACTCTCAGTGAACAGGCGTCAATACAGGTGCGTGGTTCAACCGATGACTTACAACTGCCTTCCTTCCCACTCGATCACTGTCAGTGTTCTTTGATTATAAAAGCTAGGCTGCTATTCTGGAATTCTGTTAAATTACCAAAGTGGTTTCTTAGTCGGTGCAAGGCCAGAAATGCAGCACACAGGTGCAGATGCTATTATTTATAGAAGTTACATTTTTACACTCCATACTCTTACTGAATTGATCTAATTTATTCTTTGTTTTTACGTCTGAGAACAACCACACAAAGGTTACCCACTGTCTTTGTTCCAGCTTGATGTTGCCTTGACAACCTATTGTGTCAGTAGACAAGAGCTGGGCAGTGCAGTCAAAACAGAGGTACCATGTAACAACTCTAATGAGACTGGACTGGATGTGAAATGCTCTGGAATGCTTTGTGCAAGAAGCATGCTACCAGTAAGACAAACAAACACAACAAAAAAGCATAATGTACAAATGCTTTTGGTAATCTTTATTGCTTAGCATAAAATGCACTAAAATGCTTTAAGAATTTTTCACTTGTTACAGAGGCTGTGCCTAGTTGCTGACCTTGTAGACGACAGTGGCCATGAATTGTGGGTAGGGTTGCTGATTGGACAGGAATTCCCCGATGACCTTGTTCATAACATCCTGCGGTGGGAAGAAGTCGTCC
>JAQNCA010000024.1:21232624-21245251 GCA_029783725.1 Acanthurus tractus | reverse complement strand
AATATATTAATGTATAAGAACTAAAAGCATAATGTGGTTTACACAAACTGACCAGTGGAGGAACTCGGGTGTAGCTGTTGACCAGAGGCAGTCGAGACAGACTGATGACGATGTTGCACAAGGTTGGTGTGAGGAAAGCTGGGAATGCACTGTTCCTATGGTGACCCAAGGCAAGGACACTCTGCAGACCTTCCACCAGCTCCGCCATGATCTCACATGCTTTCCACTCCAACATGTCTGCAACAGAGGGTTTTTGACAAGATCGTTTTTCAACATATGATTTTATTGCTTCAACCTGAAATCTTCTTAGAAGAAATGACACCATTAGACATTAAATGAGTGCCAAAGCAAAGCCCTGAAATGCCAAACATAAAAACAACCAGTTTCATGTACTCACGGTCAGCATGTGCAGAGTCCACTTGGTCTCCCTCAGCATCTCTCTCTGCCTTTGTTTTTTTCTTCTCTGGGTGCAGAAGCTGGTCGCCAGGACTCACAGCCACTGGGAAGACAAAAAGGTTTTACCAGAATTGAAACGACACCCAAAAAACTCTCAGCCTTGAAATGTAGAAATATTAAATTAAAGGCTATGAACAAGTGGATCCTGGTAGTCCCTTCACCTGCAACAATGATGAGGCGTAGGCAGTAGATGAGGGAGCAGGTGTGTGTGGTGTATTCAGGGGTGGAGAGTTTGTTCCAGACGCTGGGCTGTTGCAGAGCCAAACACAGGCAAGATAGAGCCCACTGCAGGTCCACACTCAGGGGCAGGCGGTCCTGCAGGAGACGCCAAACTACCACCTGGGCAAAGACACATATAGTATACTTAGGACTTTATAATTGATATGCTTTATTGTGAAAGTAGATATTAAGATACTTTACTTGCATTGAATTGAACTCTCTAATAACCCTCCAATACTTGAGGTTTTGCACTCAAAGTATTTAGGTATAAGCCTGCAGGGTTTCTTTAAGTTTTGCCAAATAAATAATGGAATTTTACACTGGACATGGAAAAGTTAAAATTCACAAGTACATAAATGCACTGCTGATAAATGAGGCTTGAGCCAACACTTAAACTATATCTAAATGTTAAACCTACATATTTGCAGATCATAGAAGTGTGGCCTTGGTCTGCCCTCTCTCAGAGCGCTCTTCTAGTTTAAGTCGGATCCTGCACTACAATAACCCGGTTTTAAGACTAAAGCCTTGGAATCTTGAAAAGCTGACTAAACAAAACATAACAGGCCAAACAGAATGGCATGTTTTGTTTTACCTCAGCAGCTGTGCAGGTGAAAGTGGTAATGAGGTGTTCCTTATCAGAGGAGATATGAAGAGAGGAAGGCAGCTGGCTCACAGTCAGCAGGTACTGGGACAGAGCTCTGCAGAGGGACAAAACTCTGGGGTAGAAACCTGCCCCCCCTGAAAAACAGACAATGCATACATGTAAACACAATACTGAAGACCCAGAACACATTTCCTGCGTTAACCCCCTTTGACTAAATTCCAAACCAACACTTTTCCTGCTTGTAACAAACAATTCAACCTTGAAGAATTACAGAACAATTCAAGCTCAGTACAGTTTAAGTTGCAGAGGGTCAAACTTTTAAAAAACTTGATAAAGAATCTGATAGTAAATTAAAGACCTGACTCCTGTAGGACATAACTCACCATAAACATCTGCTAGTTGGGTCCAGTAGGGCTGTAGCTGTGTGGGCGGCAGGAAGGACTGGTGAGGGACAGGAAGCAAGCTGGTGACCCCTGCGATCTGCTCTAGGGTCACTTGCAAAGCCGTCTCCAACAAGAGAGAGCCCTGACCTCGCGCCAACCGCTGCATCCCCATGCTCAGGCACGGACAGAGCAGACTTAGGTTAAAATCCTGGAGGAGGAGGGCAGATTCAGATAAGTTCAGCAACATATTAATATGTTGGACAATATTTATTTTGAGATCTATGGCTTGGGCCTGCAGTCTGTATCACCTTGGAGCTCATGATGTTATGGAGGTCAGTGGGAGGTAGTTTAGTGAGGAGTTCTGTCGTCTCCAACAGGGAAACATCTCCATGAAGACAACACTGAGACTTCACCAGAGCCACGTACCACTCCTGAATAACAAAATTGAATAAATACGATGTATTGAAGGTTAAAAAACACAGTAAAAAAGAAACATCAGACCCAAATATTGCTCACCTTATCTGCAATGACCAGTTCAGGTGCAGGTGGTGGATCCCCATCCAATGGGTGTGATGTTACAGGTGGTGTTGGGCTGTTGGTGTCAGCAACAGTGGTCCTAAACCTGTCCAGCAGGGAGTAGAACCTCTGATGTCTGTA
Organism: Acanthurus tractus; assembly: GCA_029783725.1. Taxonomy (NCBI): domain Eukaryota; kingdom Metazoa; phylum Chordata; class Actinopteri; order Acanthuriformes; family Acanthuridae; genus Acanthurus; species Acanthurus tractus. The sequence goes on along the minus strand of JAQNCA010000024.1, from coordinate 21,242,932 downwards.
ATGAGAAAGATAAAACTGAAGACATGACCTCTGACATTTTTAAGCAACTGGTTGGAATCTGCATGAATTGAACATCAGTAATGCATTAAGTATTCAAGTAGACTGCAATGCAGAAGAGTTACCTCTGAGCCAGGCCACTGGTTTGGAGGAATTCCTGGATCCTGTCCAGTTCCTCCACAGGCAGCTGAGCTACACTGTTCTGCAGGGTGAATGGACAGAATAATAAATGATCTGCTTGAAAGAAGTCAAAAGTAAACCACATACTTGTAAAACATACTGACAACTTCTCTCAGAGATTCACAGAAAAGGACGAAGCGTTGATCGAGGTTCATCTATTTGTATCAATGTATTATGAGCTCCTACTATTATGATGCCTGATAGAATGTTTAATGTACAAAGAAAATAAGGAAACCCCATACACAAGCCGTACCTGCAGTGTCTCAGCCAGCAGCATCTCTACCCTGCGACATGCCAGTGTATCCACCATGCGAGCCAGGACCCTGAAGGGTGTGCTGAGCAGCTTATCCACATAAAGCATCAGCAGGGAGCCGGACTGACTCAGGTGGATGCCCTCCAAACACTGCAGAGTCTTCTTCAACATTGTGGGCTGCAAAAGAGGAGAAAAAATTGGTCAGTGAAGTAGAAAAGGGATATCAGGAAAAATGAAAGGAGACAGGGAGGTTAAGAGGAAGGGCAGTGAAAGTGGAGGAGAGGAAAGAAGGGAAAGTTGTAACTGCTCAGGGATCGTACACCGGGAAACCTTAATAAGATAGAGGTCTGACAAAATGAAATGACTAATCAGGGATGATAGAAACAGACAGAATGGAATCTCACAGTAGTGAGGTTGTCACAGCGAGACTGGATGGCCTGGATGAAGAGACCACTGGCAGCTGAGTTGCGGTGCACAGCGCTGATGAAGTCCTGCACTGGGGGCTCATGGGAAAGGCTGATCAGATCCCGCACATGGTTAACAATCAACCAGGTCAGATGTTCTGAGTCATGGAGGTTCTGGCACTGCAGACAAAAGAAATGATCTGGTGAAATACTGCGTAAATATAATGTGTAATGTGAATTATTACACAATTTTTTTTGCAATGGTCATTGTTAATTTAAGATTTCAACAGTGTTAAATTACTGCATTATCCAACATTCAGTCTCACCACATAGTCACAGAAGAGGATGAGTGCTCCCCTCCGTACGATCTCTCGGTTGATCATTGCTAACTGAGTTTCAGGCTTGTCCTCTTCTCCCTCCCCTGAAGAGTGAGGACTCAGCAGCTTTGTGCATGAGAGGCTGTGTCTCCTTGGGAAAAGATGAAGACAGGGTAGATCATGTCAATATATACCGCTCTGCTATACCACAAAGATTTAATCTGACAATTAGCTGCACTAAAAATTCAATATACACATTGAATTTTATAGATTTTTAGCTTGGTACATTAATATGATGAAGAAAGTGCCTTTATTCTCATCTCGTCCTGAGCTTTTCCTTTTTGTGAGTTTGCCCCTGTTCACTTCAGGCTGGATGGTTAAAGTTTAAACAAACAAACTTGCATGGATTAGTTGCTAAAACTATTTGTTCTTACCTGGGTGTCTGGTGCACCTCAGCCCACCAGGAGTAGTTGGTGTAGTTTATAATGAGGAGGACCTGGCACCACAGCAGCACCAGGGAGGGGTGGGTGGTGATCAGGCACTGCACCATGCTGTTCAGACCCTCTAAGGTGTAAAAGAGGCCGGCATCGGTGACAGTCTGTCCCCCTCCGCTCTCACCCTTCAGAAGACGGCTAGCTGCAGCTGTGATCCTGCGAAACATTCCTGAAGTAAAAGGAGAGCAAAAGAGGAAGAGAGCTGTGAGGAAAAAGTGTATTACATTTAAAATGTTCAATTCAAGGAAACATCGTGCAATCAATTTGGTAGATTTAAGACGTTTTTTGTAAAGCTTCATATCAACTGCTTGAAGAAGCCGCATGATATCTAAGAGGCAAAAATGTATTGAATAGTATCAACTCACCACTTTTGAAGACATGTATGAGACACATGAGCAGAGTGCCCAGCTGCTGGCAGTAGAACGTGTGCTGCTGCTCTGTTATGTCCACTTTAACCTGTCTGGTGGAAATGTCATCCAGCAACACTCCGACCAGCTGGAGCAGGAACCTGGAACAAGGAGACATAGTTCAAGTGAAGGTGAGAAGGAAAACTGCGGCAGCATGAAAGACAGAATCAAGCTGAAACATCCCATACTTCTTAAGTCAGACGCATCCTAAAAACTACAGACAGTGGACACATTTTACCTGGCAAAGGTTTCCTCAGGCAGGGCTTTCTGTGCCTCACCATTAGGTTCTGGGATACCAACTGTGTCAGCACTGGGTGGGTCTTTTGGAGAGGGGCTCTGCTGATGGAGGCGACGGATTGTGTGGCAAGAGAGGAGATGCGGGGAGAGAGACAGTTCATGCACCCGGGACAAGACGATGTCCTCGGTGGACTGGGACACGAGGACCCTGAGAACCGCCAGGATACCGGACACCCACAGCTGGACTGTAGCTACTGAAGCCTGGAGGAGCAGAGATTTGATTTGCCGGATATCAGACGATTGTGAACTCTTTACACCGTATCCAACTTCAGCCTGGCACTGCTTTTACTGAGCAATCTTTTATTTAGGGAGGGGGTTGATTCTCTAACCAGTGAAGACAGACAGACTGGTCCCACCAGATCAATGACAGCCGAGGATGGTAGGTGACGTAAGTAAGATGGTGCTTGTTTTTGACTGCTTCCATTTTCAGGATGGCAGACGAGACAAACTCATTTTAAAGCCAAACTAAATTAAGGGGCTTTAACTGAAATGTTTAAGGCAAGAAAAAGGCAGTGTATAAACATAATCTTGATTTAGATTCTATTTGCACTACCTAGTTTTACAGTTTTCACTTCGGTTTCAGCAAGAGCATTTTTTCCTACTAGGATGGCAAATGCATTATCAGCTTTGTGCCACAAATCATGTTTTTGCCTCTCTAGAAAACAAACTTTGTGTGTCATACAGTTTATAACATGTATGTTTTTGCAATTACTTAACCAAAAGAATACAAAGCAAAAATCTGTTCATATTCTGGATTTTCAGATATCAGAAGAGAAGTCTCACCATGGTGACCGGGGTGGTGAACATGCTCTTAAGCAGCATGTCCACAGGTCTGAGAGAAGAGGGTGCCACAGTCTCAAACAGAGTGTTCAACACTCCCAACGCCTCTGGAGAGTCAAGATGCATCTATGAAGAAACAACATAAGATTTTTTTTGCTTCAGTGCATGTCATGTTTTATGTTTCTGTATAATTGCTTTTGTATTTTTAAAGCAAAAGAAATTACTCCCAAACTTGTAGACTTGCATGCCTTTTTTTTTTTTTTTTTTTTACCTGCTGCTTTGAAATCATGGGAAGTATGACATCAGCAATCTGTCTGGACAATCTCTTCCACTTGTCTTCATTCTCTTTGTGACACTGCTGCAGTACGAGGATGAACATCTCCAACACCTGCAACACACATCTAAATGTCAGGCAGAGAAAAGACTGACAGAAATGGCATACTGATGTCAAAAGTAAGTAATGTTCCTATTTGTATCAGTGACTGTACCTGATGGTATTGTACAAGTCTGAGCAGCATTGAAACCACCACTTCCTTCTGTGTATCCAGCTCTTTGCCTGCATCCGCTTTGTTTGAGCCCCTCAGCACAAACAGGTCGTGGACTATTGGCTGCAGGGCTGGGACGGCTATTGTGGAGAGATAAACAGAATTTAGTAACCTCTATATCAATGTATGTTCTTATGCTTCACTAAATTGGGATTATCTATGTCCCTCCAAAAGACAAACAGGCTACAAGAAAGACTAACTTTTTGGGTTATGTTTTAAATTGAACTAAAATTTTGTAATGCAGACTGAAACTTAAGAAAATATTTAAAAGAAATTATGATTATATGTAGTATGTATTTCATGTATTCCACTCACCATGTGTGACAGCCTTCCTGCCACTCGCCATGATGCCGTCACACAGCTGGATGATCTTTGGGATGCTGATAATCTGCTTTGAGTGGTAACGCTCATAAGACAGCAGCACCAGGAAGAAGAAGATGTTAGGAATGATGGCCTCCGAATCTCTGTTTGAAGACAACAGATGTTATTTTAATGCACTCTAACCAACACACACACAAGAAGTCAAGCACAATGGAAAGGCTTGAGAAAAATAGTGTCTACAAAATGCAACAGTTCATTTTTCTTTTGCAGAAGTCCCTAACAAAGATAACTTACCTGAACTGTCCCACCTCAATGTACTCAAACTGCTTGAGGACAAATCCAATGAACACCTAGAACACACACACACAAAAAAGATTACGCTAAATTCCACAGGTAGAGGACAAGCTTTTGCAAAGCACTTGTGTTTTTTGTTCAACCTGGTCTGAGTCCAGCAGGCAGTAGTTGACTCTGAGCTGCACAAGCTGTGCCAGCAGGTCCAGCACTTGTCTCTGCAGAGCCACAGAGGTGCTGGTTGTGTACTGTTTCAAAGCTTTGATCACCAGCGGCTCAAACAGACGAATGTGGTTGTGGATGGCATTCTGGGGAAGTAAAGATGAGGCCACAGCTTTATGAACAGCGACACCTCACTTAAGCAAAAGAGCTGGGAAATCCACACTGTAAAATACATTTTGGTGTATAAATCTACAACATTTTTTGTTTTTTTACTAGAAAAAATGGTAAAACAAAAGGTTACCTTGTCTCCTCTGTGGCGTGTTGCATTTGCAATGTTGGACTTCAGCTGGTTTGAAGCTTTTTGCATTACATCAAACCACCTAGAAGCAGAAAATGAAGACAGGATATGTAATGCTCTGGACTTCTTCTTTGCATTTATATGATAGCAGGCCAGTTTATGCACACAGATATCAGTGTCTGCTCATTTGTATAATCTGTGCATTGCCACAACTCACCCAGAAGTGTCCTGCTCCTGTTCAGCCTGCACCATGTTACGGAGACTAGCATCAGCGAGAGCCTGAGTGAAGTGAGTGTACGGAGCCATGAAGCAGTAGTGATAGAGGCCTGGTCGGAGGCTGGAAGAGCCAAGACGGAGAGCCTTGCCCTGGGAACGGCTGGGTCCACTCAGGACACCTTCATACTGGGAGGCCAGGTTGGTGCCAAACAGGGTCTTTAACAGCTAAAGAAAGACAAGTCTTCATTCAATAAAAGCAAGCCACAATTCAGAATTTGTATATATTTAGGATATTTATTATTTTCAAATGGTGCTCCGATTTTAAGAATGTCTTGTAAAATATTCCCCGTATCCTACAATTTGTGATTGACAACCTTTTTTAATCTTAAAATGTGGGTTTAAACCATTTACCTGTTTAGATAATTTGCGTCTAAAAAGCACATGCCTGATGACATCCAGCTAGTATATTACTGTGTGTGTATATAAGATGTATGGAACCATCGCACAGGGAGACCAATGCCTTTACAGGCCCTGTCGGCAGGAACCAGCCTCACTCTGTGTGGAGTCACACCGGTCGCAGCACACCGCTCAGTACTGGAACCATACAGACTGCCACACACAATAACTACCAACAAGACACACGCAAACATCTAAAATCCGAGACAATTAAGGTTTACTGACCTGCTGTACACAAACTGTGGCCATGGTTGGTTCTCTGGAGAAGCAGGACTTGAGGTAGCCCAAGATTTCCTCCACACACTGTCAAAAAATAAAGAACATAGTTTTTCTTCTACTGACTGACTACAGTCAATGCTTACATGAATGAAAAAAAGTCTATTTTATTTGCTCCAGTCCAATCACTGACACCCTCATCTTTACCTTGCTGATGTCATGTAGTGTGGCCAGCTCCAGCAGCTGAGACAGAACATCTAGAGCAGCACGCAAGAAACCTCCAAACTTCTCCTGGCTCCCATGGAGGTCCAGCATCACCTAAGGGATGACATGATTAACTGTCAAACATCATTTAGGCTACAAAAGCGCTTTTCTTGTTTTGACATAGTAAAAAAGTAGTTTGACATGAATTCATGTTCTGACCTTGTAGTTGGCATGTGTAGCTTTGAGGACATCGTAGAGCTTGAGGTAGGGTGGCAGGTGGTAGAAGCTGCCGAGGGTGGTAGATTTGTTTATGGCTGTTGACCCTGTGCTATCTGCCTGCCTGCCTGCTCAAAATGGACAAAAACTTGTTAATTATTTTCAAACCTCCCAAAGAAGATAATTTGCATCTGTGCTAGTGTGTGGTCCACTGTGCATGTACCTGTGGTAACCTCATTGCCTTTCTTTGGGCTCATAGGGGCAGCACTGGGCTCTGCAGCCTCTTTCTCCTTGCCTTTTCTCCGGATGGGACTGAGGGAGGGGGTGTTGCTCAGGGAGGGGAGGGTGGCCTTCAAGCAGGGCACAGTAAATAAAAGTGAGCTCCATGCAATGTCCAATATTTGCCAGTAAAATGTAGCTTAAAAAATAGCTTTAAAAGACTAAGAACACCTACCTTGACTGCTGGTCCAGGTGGTGTGTCATCCAGCACATGGGCACAGATGTTGAGAACCTTCAGTATGTGGGAGAAGAGCTGCTCCACCATGACCACCAGGTTGCGCTCCGACAGACCTGCCCAAGGCTCCTCCATCTTATTTGTGTTTCCACTGGTGTTTGCGCTGCCACTGCTGCCTTCTTCGTCTCCAGCCCAGGGGTTCCGCATACACTTAGGAGCCACAGCTAGGAATAAGATGAAGGGACTGGTTAATCAATAACTTGTTACTGTTTTTTTTTCTGAAAGCTATTTTAATTGTTTGGTATGTTTATGAACAGCATTGCAATGTTAAAATTTGTAAACATTCTACCCACCAGCCAGCAGATTGCCAGAAAGCAAAAGTGCATCCTGGTGTGCAGAGAGGTCCAGAGGAAACCAAGCGGAGGAGAGTAGAGAGAGCACCATGTTTGCCATCCCCACTGTCAGACTCCTGCGCTCAGTGTCTGGTGCAGATGATGAGGTGGTTGAAGAGGCTGAAGCACTGCTGGGCTGCGACACACTGCAGAACAGAGGAACAATGATAAGGACAATCAGGTGTGAGTACAGAGTAAAATGAATTGAAATAAAGGGAGATTGGCATGGTGTGGAGGAGGAATTCTTAAGACAGTACACAAACCTGAGGGTCCTGCCCCTGCTGCGACTGAGACTAGAGCGGGAGGAGAAGCTGCTGTTGGAGCTTACGTAGCCACAGTGCCAGCCTGTACTCCAATTGCACACTGGATAGTTTACAGCCAGGAGGCACAAGGCCTCACAGCAGCCAAACTGCAGAGAAAAGGAAAGGTATTAAAAAATGTTACCATAAAAAACAATAGGCACACTGGAAACTCAAACAGCACACAAAAAACGGTAAAGCCTTATGCAGCTTTGCTCACAGTCAGGGCTCTGGAGGTAGAGGAGGTGAAAGCATGGGAGACGGCGGTAACAACTCTGGACAAATTGTTCTCCAATGTGACATCAGCCACAGCGTTAGACAAGTTGAAGCCTCTGTACGTCCTAGTGGACACAAAAAAGCAGAGCTGTTATTTTGTCATGAGCTTTGAAACTGAACAACATGTCCTTAATAAGGACAGCATTTTCTGTTCAAGTGTTGGTACATAGGGCTGAAGATTAGATGGCCCAAAGCAAAGCTCTAATAGTCTGTACAAAAAAGGAAATACACTGTGGGTACTAATGATCAATGACCTTGATAATGATTTCTTAATAGGTAAGAGCCCATGTGTTGTGACACCAATAGAGAATGTGTGTCTCTGTGCCCATGTACCTTGTGATTGTGCTGACTGTGAACTGGGAGGGGGGTTGTGTCTCATGCATCAGCAGCTGCAGGTAGACTGAACTCTGGTCACGGGCAATAGCCACTACAGGATCCACTTGACCTTGGTCACAGTCATAGAACAACCTAGAAACCAGCCTGATTGGGAGAGACACACAAAAAGACACAAGGGAAAGATTTGAGGACAACCACATTTAGAAAAAAAGACAAAGTGAATATAATACTGTTTTAAAAAAGTGTTTTAAAAAAATTCACTAAAATCAAATTTAAGTGTGCTCATCTCCACTAAAGCCCCGTATGTACAAAATGTGAGACAAAAATGTATTGTATGAGAAGTGATGTGTACCTGCTGACAGCAGAGGCAGCAACATGCCGGACTCTGGGGTCATCGTCTCCCAACAGACGGATGACCACATCATTCAGGACTCTTTCCTGCAGTCGCAGTTGCTGGACAGAGAAGTTTGGAAATGAATTACAAACCAATCTCTCTGCAAGAAACAGTTGGGACTTGCATTTTCACAGAAAAAAACACAAAATTGTGAGAATATAGAACTTACCCCAGTGTAGTGATGATCACCTTTGTGCAAAGTCTCAGTTTTCCTCTCCAGGAAATTAACTAACCTAAAAAAACAAAGAAAAAGAATATTTAATAGGCAACCACATTAAAATATCACGTTATGCTGCATTATTTTTAAGAAATACGTTTCTAACAGACATTGTGTGGATATACTGATTTAAGACCCTCCCCTGCCATTGATTTAAGCCCTGAAATATCCTCCTTGATAGTCGTAATTATATATTTAAATATTATTTTCCAGGATACGAATAAATGTATTGTTTCAAAATGTCTTAAAATTGCTTAAATGCCACACTACACATTTGGTATCATTAAGTATGCATTCTTCAATTAATATTGATGGGATCTCCAGCAACCACTCCCCTCCACATCTCCATCACCACCCACTCTCATATCTTGCTAGCTACGTAATGTAAACAATGGTAGCATGAAATTTACAGTTATGGCATTGACTGCTAATGTAAAAAAAAATGAACCCCAGATTGCCTTGTTAGATGTAAAAACAATTTAGACATGTTGAGACCATCATAAATTAGATTTTCATCAGAGGGGGTCTTGAAGAAAAGTGGAGTTCACCCATTACACAAAGATGCTTGAGCAAGTAGCTCCGCAAACAAAGTAGAATTAAAAATTATCCGACCGGAAGTCCATCTCTGCCAGGGTCTCCAAGAGCTCGGTCCGAACAAGCCAATAGGAGGAGTCCCTCAGAGCAAGCAGGTTTATCAACAACTGCAGGCCGAGTTCACTCAAGGTGCTGCTGCACATAGTCATGATGCAGTGCTGTAACACACATAAAAAGATCAGACTCACACACAAACAGAGCACAGATTACAGACAAACCCATGCATGTTCATCTTACCCTCACTGCAGAGCAAGCCATCTTGCAGGTAACTGAGGACTCATCTTTGAGGGTTTTCTGGAGCAAAGGCACCAAGTCCACCAGGGAGAGAGGGTTACCTGTTGAGCAACAGGAACGGCAGGTGAGGGAGACCACGAATTTTATCACAAGCTCTCAACATTTCAGTAACACAACAAACACCCATTGAAAAGCTACTTCTCCCCACTTTTGTATGCACTTACCTGTTGCATTCTGAACACTGGCCAGCCAGGTGTGTATGTTGTATCGGGTTTTAGTGAGTGCTGCCTGTATGATAGCTCCACAGAGGATGGCTGTGGCCCCTCTGATCTGGGGGTCCCCATGGTCAATGAGGCCCAGAATGTCACTGATATACTGCTGCTCTGCAATGGGACCAAGAAAGACAGAGGGGTCAATTACACTGCTGAAAACACACAAAGTAAATGCATGCATTTCGGAACTGACCAACACCTTCACTGCAATACTCGAAAACAACACTACTATTTTCATGTCTCAATAGGAAAGCATAGCTGTATGAAAAATGACTGCTAAATTCCATTAAGTTGCTTCAGTTTCAGGGTTCTAGTTATTGTGTATTCTAGTTCACTTTCATTCACACAGTTCTTGATTGGATACTTGTACACCTGTGCTTTCCCTCTTTGACAAAATGGCTGCTATGAAGAGGCCTGTTGCAATTTAACAAAACTGTGAAAAGTCCCAATTCAAGTGAATGTGGAAGACCACAGATCAATAAGAACAGCCAGATATTTTAATATGGATATCTGTATTCATAATGAGCATTTGTGTTTATAACAAAGAGGCTTTTTTTTCCCACAACAGCTCACATGTGCATCAAAATTCTCAAATCAAGCTGGAATATTGCTGCTCATGTCGAAGAATATCATATAGATTTGTCTTACCTCAACAGTAACACTGTCCTCAGGCTTTACATTTTTATACATTTGTAAGATGATATAATCAAAGCAGGACAAATTCCTAAAAATATTGTTCACATTTCTCCTGTCTAATTCCCTGTCTACACCTCAACACTGCAAGCA
>JAQNCA010000024.1:21220009-21232524 GCA_029783725.1 Acanthurus tractus | reverse complement strand
AAGCAGGACAAATTCCTAAAAATATTGTTCACATTTCTCCTGTCTAATTCCCTGTCTACACCTCAACACTGCAAGCAGAGTTTGAAAACCTCACTCAGGCTGGAGATTTCCAGTAAAGTTAGCTTACTTTGACCTGAAACTGAGTTTGTGTTTGGAAGAAAGGCAAAAACACCTTTAAAATTTAAGCTTTGAATGATACTTGTGTATGTGGAGTAAGCTAAAATTAATGCCACAAAGTGAGATTTTGAAGACCCATTGTGCCCTCACACAGGTGTACTTATTTACTGCCTTGTTAAGACTTCTCTCAGGACACCTCTTCCACTCTCCTGACAGTTTATTGGTTAATCTAGTTGACTGACATCATTTCAATTTAGCTCCACCTCCCATTAACCCAAGCAGTTAATCACCTCTGACTAAACAAAAACACCTGCGTAAGTGTGAAAACCCTCTACATATGATGTAAGTGCCCGATACAGCCATATTATACTACTTTTAATGCTAATCTCGTGCCCCCACCTTCTACTGAAATGCCGTCCAGCGGCTCCAAGTAGAGGGAATTGAAGAAGGCTTCAGGATGCAGCGCTGCTGCTGCCCCAACACAGCTGACGGCCAAAGCCTTCACACTCACTCGCACCTCTTTATCAGGGGTCAGACCTGGAAAGTAGAGACAGACACAAACAGCGAAAAACTTATTTTAATAAGTTGCTCATAGTTTTGTATTGTATAATGATGACATAAATTCATGGATTAGTAGAAAATCAAGAAGCTACCCTTGTGAACATCTCTAAATCTTTTGATTTCTTTTATTTGTTAAAAGCCTCCACACATTACAAGCTAATCTGATGATTTTGCTGATTTTGGGCCTGATTCTCCTCTTTCAACAATCCCAAGAAAGTCAAGATTATCATGAACATCTACTTATTTTAGAATATTTATAATATAGATATTAGAATATTTAGAATATCCTTCTGTTTGTGGACAATAAGAAAGATGAATTGCTTTTAAACATACCTTTGGCATATTTCGAGCAATTTCAATAACACTTACCATTCTTTTGTCCTGTCAGAAGGAAGGAAGCAGCAAGAAGCCGTACACAGTGCACCAGTGGCTCCATCCCCTGGTCTGTATAATGTCCAATTGGACCTTTTATCCGTGACGGCTGAGAGACCAGGAAATTATGTCAAAGACAGGCTTATAGAGATATTTTGCTCCCTTTACTATCCTTTACAAAAAAATCTAATAAAATGGGTGTTTTCGTGTGGTATTTACCTTGTTGTCAGGTTCAGGTTCAGCAGGTTCATCCTTTGGTATGAAGCGGTCCACACTGCTGTCTGAACCCTGCCGGTTGTGACCTCGGCCATTGAAGAGATGAGGCTTGCTCAGAGCTGCACAAAGACACAGTTTTAATATAAACAAAGCTTCGTATCAACAAGCAGAAACCTGTCTTCAATGCAAATCAGTGCATCTGTGTGCATGATAGTCAAATGTGCATACACAAACACACCCAGTGCTGAAGGCATAAAAGGCTCTGGGGGCTCCTCTTGGGAGGAAGGTGCTGCTCCCTCATCTTCCTCATCCTGAAGCGTTCCGATCTGCATCCCAGAGTACTGGCTCTCACTGCCATCCAGCACCTAATGTACGGACACACAAAGGAAACATCTACAGAAGGGAACTAAACTTACTTTACGGAAACATCTAATGCAACAAATCTGAAATGCAACCGCATGCAAAGGCTACCTGAACAATTCCAACTCATTCCTACAGAGTTGGAAATTTCTCACTTATGGATGAAGACACAGCATAACAAACAAGGGCTAAAACTTCAAGTCAGACAAACACTCAACCTTAACACTACTGAATCATGCTTGGGTCAACGCCACTTGCAGCAAATCAACTTCACACAGGAAAAAGCACAGGCTTGAGAACTTTACAGTTGTGTTTGCTGCCACCAGAGGAAGAGCAAGCTTTTGATCCAAACTCCTCAAACGAATTCCTCTTACATTAAGTTCTTTTTTTCTTTTATAAACTACATGGGGGTGCACAAATGTCATTTAAAGAAAACTACTTCTAGCTAGTACTCATAATCCACAGATGTGAAATAGTTGATTTTTCAAGTTTGTCGTCTGCTGGAACAAAAGCCTGTCGCATTATCTTGAAAAGGAAAAAGGTAACAAATCTGAAGGAAAAGATGTCCTTCATGCATCTACTCTAAACTCTTCACTTCAAGCCATCAAAATGGAATTCTGGGGCTGGTTGTTTATACAAAGGTCTTCCAAAGCATCCCATTTTTGAGAGGGAATCACTGGAAACGAGGATAGGAGGAGGGGACTAAATGTATTCACAATGACAGGGGGAGGGTAGCAAAAAGCAGGGCAAAATCTGTGCATGGGCTGTGACGGACAAGCGAACGAAAGGAGAAAGAATGAGGAAAGCTAAGAGTTTCCAGACCAGCAAGCCCCTCCCACTCGGTTCAAAGTGTCCAATCTGCTGACCTTGTCACTAGTGCTAGAGGAGGAGGAGGTGGCATAGAAAGAGGAAGAGGAAGAGAAAGAGAACGAAGAAGACGAAGAAGAGGCAGTGTAGTCGCTGTCTGTGGCATCGGGACCCTCAGTGGAAGTGGGCGAGGGTGGGGCAGGCTCAACCACCCGCGGCAATGGAGTACGTGACTGTGGCGAAGTGGGGAGAAGGATGAAGGAGAGGAGGCGAGACCGTAAAGGTAAAACTGTTAGAATGGACAATCTCAAACCAGAACAGTTCTGGATTACAAGTTAACATGATCTGCCACCCGAAAACCCAAATGATTGAACTTAGTGCGGGAACTCACATCTTTCTAATGTAGTTTAAGGAGGAGTTTTATTATGCAACACTATTCATGCACCTCTCAAGAAATGAAGAAGTGCCATTCAAGTGCTTTGCATGTTGTACTCTGTTAATTGTTTTAAACATAACTGTAAACCAGTTCCTGTTAGACAAAAGAGCATACCTAGCCTGGAGGAGAAGGCCTTAACATGACCATAACTAGCCTGTATTTTAAGTTCTGATATAAATGTTATCATTTCAGTTTCAGATGATACCCAACATGGACTGTCAAAATTGAACTCAAGCACCATGCTGCCTCAAAAGGTTGATTTTAACTCTGCACAACATGAACTTAAGTTAATGGCTGTTTGTAAGATACAAGAGAAACATAAATGAGTAATACTACGACTCGGGTGAGGGTTTGTGTTAAAGTATGAATGTATGTAATTTTTAAGTAACGAGTTAAAATACACAAAATCACTGATACAGTTTAATGTTACGAAATGGGGGAAAGGGTAGCAAGATTGATAATGTTGTCCATTCTACGGATCCTAATTCTATGAAGTATAGTCTCATTCATACACAGGGAACTAAATTATTAGGGACATTAGGGTTCATAGTTAACTAAAGCAGGCCATGGTAATGAAGTCTGTAAGTGTCTAGGGAAGGATGCTGTCCTCTATTTTACACAAACATGCAGATATATAGCACTGTATTCTCCAACCAAAGTAAACCTTACTTGCTTTCCTTTATTGTAACACTTACCAGTTCTGCTACATCTGAAGGGGTGACAGCTGAGTCTGGTCCTTCTGTAGTGGTCTGGGAGGAGTCACTGGGTGGAAATGAGCGATCGTTAGTGCCAAATAGAGTCCCGCCTTCTCCCAAGGGCCCTCCCTCTGGCGTGGCATTTTCAGGTGTGGTGTAGTCAGCTGTCTCTGGAGTAATGTTGGCCCCGCCACTGGAACTCCTACTCAGCATTTCCTCCTCATTGTCGTTGGGTGACTCGGGAGTGTCTGACGCAGAGGTCCCTGCTCCACCACCTCCCTGTTCTGAGGAGGCGCTGAGGTCTACAGAGTCGCCAGGCTGTAGGGTATGCTGGGAGGAGCGTGGCTGCTCAGTGATGATGTCCACCTGGGCTACGGAGGAGCTGTCTGCACCACCCACTGATGCTAGAAGACATACAGAAAGCATCATTTTGCAGCACAATGGGCCTGAAACATCAAGTTTTAAAAAGTGAAGAACAGTAATAAGACAACCTCAGTTATAAATTAAATTCTGCTTCCTAGTTGTGCAGCTCACCTGTGAAGGCCCCAGTGGTGACCTCTGTTCTCTCAGCATCATCCTCCAACCCATCCTCCTCACCAGAGAGCATTTTACCTGGAAAAAAAAGGTTCAGTGTCAACATATCAGCCCTAACATGAGCTGAAGAGAGGAAAGAGACTTAAATTGGTTGTTACAAATTCACCTTTAACTGACTGCATTAAAAAAGACTCTGAATCACATTTTTCTTTATATACACATTAAAAAGTACGTTGCTCATCCTTCATACGATACAGAATTGGAAAGATAATCCTCAACAATAGGTGACTCAGTCAGAGGTAAATTTGCCCAAACCTTGACTGAGACATCAGTGAGAGATCAGAGGTGAGCAGAGGAGATAAATAGACTAGTCACCTCTCTGTTTCCTGAGAAGGAGTGGACTGCAGGAAGACCCTCCCCCCGCTGCAAATGGCAGGAAACGTGAAGTAGAAACAAGAAGTGAGGAAGAGAAAAGCAGCAAAAGCTCAGAAAGAATCATAGGAAACAGAATGATTATTTACAGATGACAGATAATGAATGGGCAAGCAAAGGAAAAAAGTTACTGACACAGATGGAAGCAGCAGAAGCAGACCTAGCAAACTCACTCAGTGAGGGTTAATGAGTTAAAAGCTAAATATAGCACATGTACTGCAGTCCCAAGTGCCAGTGGACTATGCAAAGCACAGTTAAGATTACCACAATACATGATACAAAAGGGACAACAAGTCAGTGACTGATGTGTTTACCAATGAGCTCGAGGATGCTGCTGGAGCGAGCACGGCTCTCAGTGTCCTGCCGAAACACAGTGGCCTGTTGAATGCCACCGGGGGTGATGAGCATGTGCAGGAGCTCAGGTGGAGGTGTCCTGAACATCTGCTGCAGGAGCTCCAGAGATGCCGTGACCACATTGTGATCCCAGTGTTGTGTGTAGTGTAAGGTCAGCTCATACACCTTCAGGGATACACACACACACACAAAGAAAACAAACAAAAAACAAAAAATCAGCTAAAGCTGCTCCAAAATCAAAATACAAAAAAATCTCCACAATTGCTCACTTTCTCTACCTGTAGCAGTTGTTCAGGTGCTGGCTGTACATCAGCCTCCTTCCTCATGACTCCAAAGCTTCCTTTGAGACTGGTGGTGTTGACTTGCTGCTGCAGCAGAGGCATCAGGTAGCGGAGCGTTAAAAGCACCCCCAGGATTAGGTGGCTGGGGTGCTCCTCATCAACTGGGACAATCAGACCTGGAAAAAGGGCAGAGGTCACGTGTTTCTTTTCCTTGTTTACAGCTAAAGGCAGTTTGATACCAAACTGTTAGCTGCAAGAAGCTTAACTGTTAGGTAAGATAAGGTTAGGTACGTGTCTAGAGTAAGTGTGCTAGTGTGGGCCTTTGTGTATCCTACCCAGCAGTACGTTTAGGAGCCAGGTGTAGAAGTAGCTTGTGCGTCTGGAGTTCTGGCACACGCCTACGGCTGAGCTCGCTGCTGTCCTCCTGATGGTGGGGGAGCTGGACTTCAGGTTGGCCACAAATGACTTCAACAGCACCTGGGACATGAATTATTTGGAATACAGTTAAAGCAAGCTTTCAGCATTTATTGCATTGTTGCCCTGTAAAGATTTTTTACACAGTTGAAAGGAGGCAAGCCTGAAAAATTAAACGTTGATGGAGCCAAGATAAGAAATATAAGCTTTTGAAAAAGGAAACACCCCAATGCTTGTTTTAATACAGACTCCAAGGCAAAGTAACTTGGACTTAGAGAATAAATACAACATTCCCAAAGATAACAGATGAAGAAAAACAGTTATATAAATACAAAAACTATTTCTTCTTTGGATAGATACCTTGATCTCGCCATCATTGGCAAAGTGCCCCAAGGCGCCCATGATCTTAGGCATTGCAGAGGCCAGTGTCTCCTGTACAGTTTCCTCCTGGCGCTTGGTGATTCGGGCGAGGCATGGCAACAGGTTGACCAAGTATGGTCTGGACCAAAAAAATTGAAGATATTAAGTATGTAATGAGAAAAGCATTAAGTTGTACTAAGGTGGCAATTAAATTTGTGTTGGTTCAACTGATTTAAAGGCAGAAAGTCTAGAATGAAGCCAAACTTTGCAATCCTTCTGTTAGGTATAGTGTAAATGAAATATGGCTGTTGCATAAATTAAGTCAGAAGCCCATCTCAGGCATCTGTGTGCATACCTGCATTTTTGTGGTCGGATGAGGTGGGCAAGCTCAGCAAACCTCCACAAAGCTGCCCTCAGACTCCGAGAGGCACCATTCTACAGAGGTCCAAAAACACTGATTAATATCACCGCTAACACTAACATCACCAGATGTTTGCTTTTTCACACTTAACATGAAACAAACGTCAAAATTGGTCATTAATCTGTCAATATAGTGCTGTTGCATTAAACACAAAATACAACATCTTCTTACCTTTTTAACTTCTTTGTACAGCTCTAACTGCAGTCTAGGCAAGTTGGAGTCCATTAGTGCCTAAAGATAAAAATGAAAATGATTATCTTGGGCAACAAGGCTGATTTAAAAACATCTTGATGTAGACCTATAAACTTTTGTTGTTTGAGATTAACTACTGAGGGAAGAACACATCTGGTTGCATTTTGCAAACCCAAATCAAGGCTCATTATTCTGTAACTGTGCCACATCCTCAGTGGATACCAAGTGAAAAATAAACTGATTATCAACGCATTGTCCTATTACTGACGACAGACTGAAAAGAGACTTGCTGGAGGAACCCAAGTCCTGCTTACTTTGATGATTTTGTTTAGGCACTCGTCGGCTACCATCCGGACATCAGATTCACTGTCATCACTGCAAAGCAGGAACATCTCCATGGCAATGCCGAGCAGTTTCTGAAACTCTGGAGATGTTCTGCTCCAAAGACCATGGAGAAAAAAAAAAGTGAGGCAAATGTCATTACATTCATAATTTAAAAAAAAAAAAACTCAGCACAGTTTCTGTGTGCATATAAATAAAACTATTCTGAACTGTTCACACATAAAATTCCTACAATTACCACACCACATTCCCAGATTCAGATGCATCAAACTTTAAAGGTTTCCACATCATCAGGCAGATTCAATGAGATGTGATGAGACTTTAATGATTCAAAAGCCTAGCACAAAATAGACTGAATGCAGTAGATCAGCCTATTCTGATAAAGTATGCATCATTCTTACCACAAAAACTTTATATGTGGCAACCATTCTGTCTTTTTTTGCAACAAAAATTTTGGTCCCTACTGTCCAGCTTAAGGCAATAACAATTAAATTCAAAAATTTTAAAAATGCAAATGAAATTCAGATTGGCAAATATTAATCTCAGGTCCTTTTTATCAAACAAACTGTTAAATTAATTTTAATTTTAAAAAAAACAGTTCAATCAGCAATCTGCCTACCTTAGAGACTGAGCCACAATGTTTTCACATATTGTTAGGCAGTGGGTGACCCTGTCCTTCTTTGTGGTAGCCTGTTCTTTTTTCCTGTGAAAAAAAAAACATGACGAGGAATATAAAGGAGAAAAGAAAGAAAAACAAGAAGCAGAAAAAGAGACAAAAAGACAGAGCAGAAACCAGGGTTCACAGACTAAAGCAATAGCACTGCAATGAAATTCTCTCATCATTATAAGGAGCAGCTTATGTGAGACTGCAATTACCTGAATAAGTTAGCGAGGATATTGAACGGTTTTACCCTACAAGCTCCCTAATACAAAGTCTGTGTGATGTGCCGTTGAGTTCTTCTGTGAATGAAGCAGGTAGTAGTATAGTGAATTCACAGCAAGCGAGTCGCTGTGTTGACGAGACTGCACGATTACTAGCAGCCAAATACTCTTTTCTGCTTATCGGCCAAAATTCATGCTGAACTGTTATCAACCCAAAAGCAGCTATCATTAGGGCTGGGACCCCTTTTTCCTGAACATACTATCCAGGTGCCACCCCACACCTAAACTAAACAAGGTATTTCTTGTAGGTGCAAGACACAGACAATCTCCAGTGGTGAGCTGTACGTATGAAGAGAAAAAAAAAGACATTGTCCAGAGTTTAAAGGTGAAAAATATTCTGAAGCAATGCTGCTGTCATCAGCTCATCTCTACACAAGGTCCTAGTAGCAAAGTGGACAGAATAAAGAATCTTTTAAGTCAGTGTCACATCACACAACACTGCCACATCGGTCACATCTGTAGATAACACTGAATAGACACCAGCTAAAAAGATCCACATGAGGGCATGAGAAGTCAAATCTTCTTTTACTCCAAAAAGGGAGAAATTTCAACAGCCAGGCAACACAGCTGCCTTCCAGGAGCCCAATGCATGATTGGAGAAACTTGGCTTTACCTGATGCTAAGTCCTTGCAACATCTTACCATATTCAGTAGAATATATTTTAGACTTAAAAATAGGTAGGTTGTACAGTAAAATGAGTTGACAAAAATTTGATACAACAAATGCAGAAGTAATAACACTTAAATTTATGACATTAGTGTACATACAGTGCACATTTTTATGAACCATTAGACTTTCATATAAGCCTGATGAGTTCCCATTCCACAGCCACTTCAATATTGTAAATATCTTTTTTTCAAACCCTGAGTAGGCTAAATAAATCGTTTTAAAAGGTGGGATTTAGGGTACTATCACACTGAAGATCTTTGACGTGTGCTCTTGAGATTACAAAGCTTGATTCCTTAAGAAGGGACACCTAAAAAACAAGATATGCAGCCTTACTTGTTACAGCCCCCTTTGCTTTATGGAAAAAGATCAGGTGCAATGGACAGGCGTAAATGACGTCAGTCCAGGAAGACCACTATGGCGACTTAATGCACCACATCATCAGCTCAAGTGATTTTGATATCGAACCTTACTCCTCTGTGCAACTACTGACATAATATTGTCTTCTTACTGTAACGTGGTTTCCTGGACAGAATTGCTCATTTGAGATTAGCTTATTGACACTGAACCTTTCGATCGGTCCCTGGCCCCTTTAGCAGGTGCGGACGCCTTCTGCATTAGCCATCATTCAGCTAGTCTGACCATTTCAAGTCTTTCTGTCTGACAGTCAAATTTTAGTGTCGCTAAGCATTGGTGCAATGTCGTTATGGATGTAAAGTACCGCTTAAAAGCAGTTTAAGTTCAAACCGTTATCAACTCATGACTCTGATTGCTAGATTGAATCTTAGCGTTTCGAGCCTAAAGCCAGCTAACGGTTACCGGAGAGGCACTAACGTTAACGTTAGCTGGTGAGCTAAGCTACTTGGCTGTCAGCTTGTCATGCCATGGCCATTAGATAAAAAGTCTCTTACTGTCGCTGGACAAGCTCCTCGGCGGTTGGTGGTCCTTGTTGCTGCTGGAATGACTTCAGAGACTCGAAGGCCTTCATCAGTTTCTCCATGGTGGCCATTTTAGCAATCTACAGTAAGCAAGCTAGCTTGGCTAGCTAATATTTACTATGTGAGCTAACTAGCTACAACACTGGGGACAAGTTAGCGTACGGAGAGAGCAAGCGGTGCGTAGTGCGACGAGAGTGCTAACACTGCTCGCGACAGCTACCACCGGTTCTCCTCCTTCTTTTCGTGCAAGATATATCTTATTCTTTGGCAACGTTATTCCCAAGTGAACAAAATGTTGCTTGATAATAAGCCATGTTTGATGCAGCGTTGCGTTCCCCCGACAAATCGAACCAGGAAGTAGCAAATGAGAACTTGACAGAGAAGGCGGCGGTTCAAAGTCAGTGGCCAATCAGGCTTCAGTTTAATGTTGAGGGACTAGAGAAAGAACCAATGGAAGACTCTAGTCTTTTTTTCTTTTGTTGTCATTGTTGCTGTCACGGGACCGCTGAAATCCAGATTTCAAAAACATATTGTGCAACAATGAAGCCATATCCTAGGTTTTTATCCGTGCGCCAAGAAAGATGAGTGGGAGGCGTGTCAGTGGAGAAGCTAAGCCAAAGAAAGACTTGGCATGAAAATTTAACTTAAATGGCGATTACCTCCTCAAGCCTAACTGTACTGTACTTAATACCCACCATCTCTAACATGCTGCAGCAAATACTCTCTGGAGCCGCAAGTGCAGATACATATAAGTATTGTGGCTTAGACACAACTTACATAGGCCCACACTGTTGTCTGTTTTTACTGTCTAATTTATTTCTTCCCATCTATGCCAATTTATTTACAACAAACAAAATTCATGACTGAAATAATTCAAGACACAAGTATTTTTATACAAATGGCAGTGTATTATTTCATAATTACAAATGTCAGATATGGTACAACAACCAGTGATACAACTTGTACAAGAATTAACAATGACTGCAGTGGTTGAACGACATGACTGTACAGATACAAAAAAAAGAAGAAAAATCAATAAGTCCTAGGCCCTGTTCGAATACAAATGATGCAATTATCTCTCCTCCCTCCTTAAAAATATCACCTATCTGGCATATCTGGGTAGAGGAGCATGACTCCTCCAGGCATTTATCTGTGATCATCCAAAAACTAGACTTATGTGACATCAAGGAAATGAGGATCTCCCGCTTCTAAACATTGCCAGTGAGTTTTTAGGGGGTAACTCACTATCACCACCTTGGAGGAAGGCAGGAGAGAGGAAATGCTTGTCATGTAATCGAACGGGGCCAGCTCAGCTGGTCACCTTGCCATTTATAAAGTTGTCCTCAGATACCAGTGAGATATGTTGGCACTAGAAGGTCATCATTTACATATACAAGGAACCTGAAGTATTACAAACCAATACATGCTTGAGTAATAAAACATATGTATTTTTTAAAACAGGCATTACAATGCACTTAGTGCGGACATTCAAAACTGTTCAGTTGTTTAAAGTTCCTTTATGCGAAGGAATTTCTCTCAGAATGGACGGAATGATAAAGAGGTTGAAAAAGGCTGGATGTCAGAACTTAGGTTGGTAATTGGCACATACAATAAAGGCTGACAGTCTTCAGTAAATTTTTCAGATAACAAAACAAGTTGTATTTACTTAATTTTGCTTTTGGTATCATTGGCAAAAAAGTTAAAGACACTTCCTATAGTCATTGTCAAAACACACCATAGTGCAATGAAACTAAACAGAATTTCTTTACTGCTCTTGAATGGTATAAAGTCCAAACAATGACAGAGGCATGGGTGGCAAACACAGTTTAGTTTCCCTGTGAGAGTGAATGAATGTGTATTAGAGCTTAGTTACATGTTAGAAATACATCATTTACAAGGTTTTTGAGGCTAAAGAGCTAAAAGGCTAAAATCTACATAGGCAAGAGAAATCAGCTTCAAAATGTGCCTGAGAGCAACGAAAAAAATAACAAAGACACTCAGAAACTCTAGTGACAACAAGCCAGCAACAGCTAGATGCTAGATGCAATTCCTGATTTTTGATAATGGAATGTGCAACAGGGGACAACATTTTTTAGAACAAGCCAACAAAATGGGGAATTAAATGCGTACCATTTTGAATATAAGTAGTCTGGAATAAGTTTGAAATTTAACTGAGTGACATCAAGTCCAAATGTGATTTGAACTATTGTATTGTTGTACTTCAATGCATTGGATTGAACAAAAGCTGTATTTGCATACAGTGTAATATATACACACACACACACACACACAAAGCTAACATGTCCAGATTGGGTTTTCACAGCATTAAAACAGGTGGTGGGGAGTAAACAGCAACTGCCTCAAAAAAAAAAAAAAAGAAAAAAAAAAGGCTTTAAACACCTCTGAAATGCCAATGAAAACATACACAAATAGTGAACATAATGAATCCTGGTTGAACAAGCAGAGAAATGTACAGAAAAATGTATTTGTTCATGATTAGCTAACCTGGAAGGAAACACTTATGATGAAACAATAGTGCACAACTGTGGTCCTGCAAGTGGTCGAGTGTCTACAGATCATGGTTTATCTGCAGGCAGGAGTTTAAACATGACTCAACAGGTTTCTCCCTGTCTGGGTACAAACAAGCAACTGTCTTAGGGTTTGTTTTTTGTTTTTGTTTTTTTATGTTTGTTGGTTTTTTTGTGACAGAACAACATACAAAATTTAAATGGAATAGTTAAAGATGGGCACTATTATGATTAAGAAATGCTATTCTGATCTAGTACAAACATAGCTGAAGCCACAGGATCTAACTGGAGGTCTACTAGCAGGATATGTGGCCGATAGGCACCGAGCTATCTATGATCAACAGGCAAAGAGGCCAAAGCAGGCTGTATCTTGACTCAGCACAGAGGCCAATAGCTGCTGGCAGCTGAATCGATGGAGGTTAGTTTAATGCAACAGCAATTTATTATCTAGATGAAGCCCTTGTCAGCTGCAGGTCACATCTCTACTACAGTCCCATCATCCTCCTCCTCATAATCATCACAATCGTTGTCATCGTTGTCATCATCA
>JAQNCA010000024.1:21177708-21188685 GCA_029783725.1 Acanthurus tractus | reverse complement strand
ACACACACACACACACACACACACACACAGATGCAAATGTACAAAATGTGCATAAATTGTACTCTTGGTTGCAGAAAAAGGAAAAAAGAAAAGAAAAGAAAGAGCAGCAAAGATAAATGTTGGAGTTAAAGGTTGGATGTGCCATCATACACTGATAAAAACCAGTTGGCTGGTTATTTTTTAGGAGAAAATCTTGCTCACTCAAGCCAAAAACACAGACTGATTGATGAATACAGTCAAATCAGTTCAACAAAAGTAGCAAATTGTCAAAAATTAACTTTTTGCCTGTCAGACACTGATATTGTTTTGAGGGAAATTTAAGAGTTGATACAGGTACTGAAGCTCCAAAAAAGGTTCTAAGTGACAGAGCTTGTTTACTCCACAAAAGACACGAGGGTAAGCTGTCACTTAAACTTCGGAGAAGAAGAGAAGATATGAGAAAATAATGACAAAATAGACACAGACTCTGACAAGAAGAGACGGACAGAGATTTTAACGGCTAGCTATGAATGAGCATGCGTCTGTCTGTCTGTGTGTGTGCGTGTGCATGTCCCTGTCGAAGCTGGCTGGGCCACCCCACCCTGTTTAATGTCACTCTGACGTCAAAGCCATGTGTGCCGGCCCTTAATGCAGACAGGATGGAGCAAGTATTTATTTAACTTTGGTTCTCCCCTCCGAGAGAACGGGGCCCTCCATAAACACTGACTTCAGAGCAGTTTCGCTCATTCATGGCCGAGCTGCAGCCAGCGCTGAGATCATCACACAGGATCTCAGGACAGGCCTGATGAGATTTAAAAGCTGGAACATGTTGAGAAAGACCAATGTCAAGTCATCAGACATGCTGCTCCACTACAAGGACACACATTTCTTTTTCTTTCAAGATTTGAACAGAAAGATTTGGGATGTCCTGGCTGCACAGCAGTCATGCAACATCAGCTGGCCAACTTTATCTCACATCCTCCCCCTCTCTGCTGTCAGCTACCTAATAAATGCAATATTCCACAAAATGGACAATAAAATAAACTGCTAGATGGCACAAATGAATGGATAACTCAACATCACTGACAGTTCCCTAAAAACAACTTTGGTAACAAAAATCCTTTTTTTCCCTTGCAAAGAAAATCCAACGGACTGTTGTGTTTTTTAAAGGAGACACTAAGTGCAAAGCAGCATCGATGCAACACATCTGATGAAGCATTATATTAATATACAATATAATTTTTTTTTAAAGCAAATGGCAATTGCTACTCATCACTTTTATCTAACATGCAGCACTCAACTTTTTATAGCAGTGTCATTTATACTGTGTCTGAGGAATGTTTTGGTGTGTTTTCTTCATTTACAAGTCTGACCGGTTCAGCGTATTTAAGAAAGGGGAGTATGGGCAATAAAACAAAAACACACAAAGAGGTGGACTGAGAGAGGGAGTAGACAGAGTATTTCATGCAGCTTTTGTTAGTATGACTCTGTCTGGAGTGAGCTGAAGTAAGAGTGCATTAATGAATGAACACTCTTTTCTGTCCCTACTCTCTGCTTCCATGTGATCAGATGCATTTTTCACATGCTTTTAATGTGTTTTAAGGCCAAAATAAGTCCTGCACCATTCCATATATTACTGCTTTCCCCGTCCTCTCTTTCCTCTCTTTCATGTTAAGTGGGAGAAGCAGTCACACTGGTGGTCACACAGCAGGCTGTGAGGTATCATCTCACCGCCAGTCTCCACCAGTAGTTAATGACAAATTCAAACTTATGATTGTTTTTTTTAAACGCCAGCTCAAATAAAATTCAAGACTTCTTTCACATCCAATAGATGAAGAGATTATCTTAGATTTTAAATCTTTAATTTATAAACATAATGGCCATAACTGTCAAAAACAAACAAAAAAGTTTCTTCTGTCATGCAATTCTATGAACAAAGATATCTGCCAAAATGTAAGGTTTTTTTTAAAGTCTTGAATATTATTTTTTGCCTTAAAAATGCATGACCCATCTGGCTTTACTTTACTTCAGATTTCACTGAAAAATAAACAGAAATTTTTTTTTTATTATTCAAATTTACTGATTTGTATGTGTTAGATACTGGCACATTTCTTTTTAAACATATTACATACAAGCAAACCAAAAGTTATGACATTTCAAATAATAAATTAAAGGAAACAAAAAAGTACTAGTAGTGCAGGATTTACTTAGCAAGAAAAGGTCCCTGCTATGCAACCCATTTAGGATTCTCATTTATACATGTAAAAGTTTCTTTTCACATATTATTTTTAGTTACATTAACAATTACTTAATTGAAAGAGTTGATTAAAAAAGGTATACAACAATAATTTTAATATTTGAATAATCATTCATAGGGCTGCAAACAGCATTTCCATATTGTTTGATTTTCTGATCATTATAATGATTAATGGCATCATTGTTGGTCTATAAAAGGTCAAAACAGATTGAAAAAATTATAATTCTCATTATTTCATGAAGCCCAAGATTATACATTAAAATGTCTTGTTTTAGTCCACCAGCAGTCAAAACAACATTGTATTCACTTTAATTCACAAGAGATAAGAAGAAAAAAAGCTTCTCCAAAGAAAAAATATGAATCTTTTCTCAATCTGTTTTGCATAAAATTTGACTTAAATGATCAAACAACAAACAAATTAGTAGCAGAGTCATTTTTGGTAGTAAAAGCATGGCCCATTTTAAGCACATTTTTGAGCAAAATCCGATCGTTCTAGCTTCTTAAATTTCAATATTTGATGGATTTTCTATTCTTGTATAATAATAAAATTATTATCTTTGTGTTTTATACTGTTTTATACTGTTAATTGGAAAAAACAAAACAAATTTTAAATGAAACTATGAAACCTGAACTTGCTGATTTTTACGGGCAAATATATTAACCAGTTGACCCAGAAAACAATTATTTGTCACATCCCCATATAGTTATTTAGTTATTCGTCAAAATTAAAAATTTTAATCTGCTCTGTGTTGACTGGGAAAACAAAGGGTTTTCTCAGTGTTTCACACATATTACCACAATTACAGAATAAACAGTCATTCAATCAAAACTACAGAACTAAATGATAAAATTGAAACCCTTGGATGTGTGAACAGCATCACTGGCAACTTCTTCTGCTGTGATTCCCAGTTTTTTCAGATGTTGCTGTGAAACACGGAGCCATGCGGCGCTGCTGTCTTCGCAACCCATCCTTATTTTGCATCACCATATGGGAGAAGCCGCTCATCCATCTGATGAACACATGTCACATGCTGACACTCAGAATAACAGCCACAAGGCCAGAAAAATCCAGCTCATCTGTGACAGTGACAGGCCGAAGCACGGCAGCCAGTATTTACGTCTTCACACAAAGTGCTTCTTGCAGTCTGGCTGCGTACTTACACAGAGGGCCCATAGTTTTCTCACTATGAGAAGTTCCAACTCTATTAAAGGATTTAAAGAAAAATTAAAGAATAATAAAGCCAAAGGGTAAAAAGCCAGACATGTTGTTGAGTAACCCCATTACATTGTAGAAGCAACAGCATTTTTTTTTACTTTCAAAACACAGATAACACTGTTTACCAAGATATTTTTGGCCGTGGTAATCGTACCCTGAATATCTGGTACCAGCCCATGCCTCCTCTGATCTGACCCCCACCCTGCACCAGCAACATAGGTGGAGGTTCGGATAAGACAGCTGTAGTGCCCTCCTAAAAACATGACTTAAATGGAAGGAAATGAGAGAGGGTCATGCATAGTTTAGGCCCATTGTAATATAAGCATGCACACGCACATTGGCACAATGGAGCCAGACCATGATAAATGAATGGCCTGTTGCTTTCCCTGTCGCTCTCCCATACAGTGTGTGATTGGCCAGAGTAGCCCCTGATAAGGAAAACATTAGCTGCGAGTATCTGTGTTGCCTATTCAAAGCAAAGGCCCAGTGTTTGCATAAGGTAATCCATCTGTATACTTGCGCTGAAAAACACACATCAGCTGAGAGAGAGGAAAAAAGAGAAACATGTGAATATCAGGCAGCACTTCTTTCCTCTAATCACCACCTATATCACATGCCCCCTTCTCTTTTTCCTCCAGCCTCCTTGTCCCCTCCCCCATATGAACCGTTTTTCTCTCTTGTTATGCCTTCATTAATTCTTTACGGCCAGTCCTTCCTTTTTCTCTCTCTCTCTCTCTCTCCCCCTACCTCTCTCCATATGGCCCTAAGAAAAGGCCTGGGTCACGTGTAAAAATCTGAACGACATTACAACATCAGAGTGAATTCCAGGACATGACAACAAACGAGCAGGGCTGCAGAGGGGGACGCTGGGTGTCACAAGAGGTAGGATATGCAGTTTTTCACAAGCAGAAAAGACACACCCACAGCACATAAACATGAGATCTTGCTCACTCCAGCAGCACACAGTGGTGTTTTGCAAGACCTTTCCCTCCTTTGCCCCATCTCAGTGTTCAAGATCTTCCATTAAGGCTCGCCGAGACATGCTTGAAAACTGACCCCTGTTTTCACTGTGTCTAGAGGGAGAGGCGAGGGAGGGAAAGACGACGAGGGAACATGGTGAGACTGAACTTGAGCAAGACGCGCGGAGCTGGGTGTGTAAGAGGACAAACTGAAAGGTTAACCATCTATATGTTATCTCTACAGCTGTCTCTCAGATAAAAAGCCCACTGTTTAATTTCATGGCCACACTGAAAGAGCAGGAACTCACGAGATCAGCTCCTCCAACCCCAAGATACTTGGGTAAGAAAAACATACCATATATTTCACCTTAAAGATTATCTCTGATAAGACAACACTTAAGGGTCATGATTAAATTCAACAGAGAGCGGGTGCCATTATTGTGATTCTCGGAATATTTTAAATAGGCACACTTAATAAGTGTAGGAGACCTTTGACATTTAATACACTTGCTTCATGACTTTGACTCCACCAGACCACTGAAAACTTTTTAAGACAAACAAAATCTTTATTTGAACCATAAAAACTTGTAAATACTCTCAGCAATACACATTGTTAAAAATCAGACTGACAGCTGGGTTCTCATAGGAAGAATGCCTGTTTAATATTTAACAAGGCAGCTGGAACAATGATGTTCACAAACTGCCTCAAAAAAAGTGCCTCTTCATGCTTAGTCAGCTTGCCAACAAACTGTGCTAATGAACTTCCCAGTAGCCACCCAGCTAAACAGTGCTGGTAGTGCCATGCAGTAGAGCTGCGTACGCAACACACTGCGTCTCGTTCTCCACACAGCCCATTTGTGGGTGTAATAACTGTAAAATGAGTCCCACATCAAGGGACAGTCACAAAGCAATGTGTTTTATGAGCCTCAGCTGGAGGAAACACCCCAGAGTGATGACAACAAGTGTAAGCCCACTATGACCACAAAACTAATAAAGCTACGCTGGCTAACGTCACAGGAAAACCCTCACAAGTGGTCTGAGAGGACCTGCTAGTCTACAGCTTGAAGGGTGGTGGAGAGATGGCAGAAAGCAGAGAGAGATGACACTGACAGCAGAGGTAAACCCACTTACATCTATAATGCTTTTTGAATATTTTTTATTGGCCTTCAGCTTCAGACAGAAAATCTCCCTAGTTAACATTTCAGATGCCGCATGTATTCATCATTCACTCATGCCCACAGCAGGTCTTTTTCAAAGGCAAACATACACGGAAACATCTGTGATGTTTAATGGCAAAAAAAAAAAAAAAAAAAAACGCAGGTGGAAATGAGTTACGTAAGAGGGATTAAAGTTTCTTCAGCGAGCACTGGAGTGTCCACATTCCTTCCTTTTCATAAAGACAGTAGGAGTGATGAAAGGAATACAGCAAGAGGAGACTAGGTGAGATTTGACTTCAAGGGGAGGTAAAAGGAGTGAAACTTTCTTTATGTCTCACTCTTTATATATGAGTATGAAATTATGTGTGGAAAAGCAAAATAAGGTGAACATATGTTCACTATTTCGTACAGTTTTGCCATGAAGAGTAAAAACACTCAACTGCACAACTTCATCGTGTTTCTGTTTTCCCTTTTGATACCTCCATCGCTTCTTAGCATAGACACATTTCTTTCACAACACTTGAGTCTTAGAAAGAGAGACAAATGTCAGATCGAACTATAAAATGAGGGCTCACCACACAAGTTTGCCATTTGTAAGTCAACTAAAAAAAACTGTTTATACACCATACCACTTTTGTTCAAGATGTAGAAAACTTATAGTCATATTGATGCATTACAAGTGCAGCCTGATTAAAGCTTATCTGCAGAACTCCAAGGTGACAAAAATAGTGCAGCTGTCACATTTTGGTGACAGCACCTCAGTTTCTTACATGAACCTCGACAGATCGTAATACATTGAAGACATCCAGATGTGAGGAAGAGTTCTTTCTGTCGTGCTGCATCCATGCACCCATCACTGCTCTCTGCACATATTAGGTTTTTAACTCACAGCCGAATGCAACAAGTTAACATTAGTTTTCAAAGGGCATTCTGGGAAGTGCAGTCAATTTCTACTTGAAGGAAAAAAGAGCCAACCAACCTAAATATACACACATTATTCATCAGAGAATTAACTGTCAAGCTCCAATATCAAGTAAAAAATATTTTGAATGCAAGGCTGCAAGTTTTTCAATTAATAACTGATTAATGGCAGTAGCCATCATTTGACAAACTTGATCAGAGAGAAAAACTTGCCGGGTTTTTCAAAATATGTCTTGTTTTGTGCAGACTGCCTTTATCTAATATTGTCAGAGCATAAAGCTGTAGTTTTGTTTTTTGAAGAGGAAGAAATTAACAACTCAAACAATAATTTAATGTGTTTACAATTTCATGGTTGAGATTAGAGTTTGCTTCTGCTGACTGTCCAGGTCTAAAAGAGGAAATGTGTCTCATACTTCATGATTCTCAAGCACAGCTATTCAGCACATCTCGCTTCCCAGTTGAGATAGGACTTTATTCAACCGCAAAAATCAGTTTGTATCAACATTTGTTTCCCATTTTATGTAAACCTAGCTTTACACCACTTACTCTCAGTTCATTTTTTATTTCCAAAGGGCATGCTACTACAACCAATCAGAGCTATGAAACGTGTCATGTCGCGATGAGCGACAGACACTGTGATGGTGTAGCATCAATATGGCTATGAAGTTGCACACAATTTATATAGTTTGGTGTGTAAATGGCTAAAAAGTAGTAAATGCTTTGAAATTATTCCATCTGTCAACGGCACCCATCAGAGTATGCCACTTGTGGCTTCTTTTTGGCACTGGCAGGCTCTGATTGTTATCAGATTCCCACAGAGAAGTGAGTTAAATCCTTTTTGTTTTAAGAGAAACATTCAACACACTTCCCTCTAACTCAAATAAATAAAACTTACTAATGCAATTTTAGTTAAGCTTTTTTTAACTGTTGTAACAACCACCAACTCAATGCAATGTTTTATCAATGCAAACCCTTTATTTTTGTTAGATGCTAAAATATTCTGGCTTTAGTTGCTGTATTCTTTTGCTGCCTTCCTTATTCTCAACCTCCCTTTGGCAGCCATCTTGGTTTTTTTTTGCATCAAAACCTGTCCCGTATTAGATAAACGGTTATGATTGGCCCAACACGAACTGGGACGAATGGAAATCCGTCTAAACGGAAGAGGGAACCAGAGCAACTGCCAGAGTAAATAAAACATGAACTTGCAGATTTGTCTGGTTCCCAGGCTAATATAAACCATCTTTTTTTTGGGAAACTGATCAAAAGGACCCTCAAATTTGGTTCTTCAAGAGCTCTGTCAAATACATCTAATGGAGTCAGGATATTTTACAGCTTAAGAGTAAACATAATTTTTCTCAACTAACTTCACAACCACCATCTGCTCCTCTATGATAGAGTCCTCTGCCAACTCAGGTGCTGCAAAGTATTGTAAACAGTAGAGTCTGCAGGACAAACTATGATAACACTGTTTCTAAATCTCAAGTGCTTTTAACTGCAAGTTCTACACTACATAGGTTAATGCTGAATATGGGTACAATTTAAAGTTGAGGAGGTTTAGACTGTCAGTACAATTACTGACGAGAAACTCCTGATCCTGAGACCATGTGGAATCATAATGCTATACTGAAAAGACCTTTTCAATGCTTGGCTGAGCCTTAACATCCACATCATCTCCTATCTGCCTTTATGCCAAAAGTTATCAACTTCAAAAATGTTTAGATATATTCTCAGGGGAACTGTAGCAAAAACTTCCTCAGACTGTAGAAAACAGTCACCTCATGCAACTGTCATCTCTTGCAGTCTCAAGTGCCCAAAGGCAAAGATAGAGAGAAAAAAGTACTTTCATGTGATAGATCTCCTGGTCACACTTCCTACCGATGTATGTATACATTTCACAGATGCAGGGGTGAGAAGAGGCATGAGCAGTATCATCTCTATAACACTCAACCACTTCCTTGACATGTCATTTCAACTGTAGCTTACTGGATACACCCTGTTATAATACTTAGCCGCCCAGTTTCACATCAACAGTTGCTTAAAAGTTGACTAGATAGTCTAGCTTTACGATATGAGCATCTTCTCACAAAACTCTTCTCACAAAACTCAAGGGTTTTGTTGTTTTGTTTTTTTGTTTGTTTTTTTTGGGGGGGGGTTTAAATGTTTAGTCACGTTAATCAAGAGTCCATTGTGGGATGGAGAATGCTCCATATTGACAAACAAACCAAATCTATGATTGTTTTTGCACCTTGCATACTTATTAGCAAGGTAGGAAAGTGATTTCCTCGTCTCCACAACCAGGTCAAAGGGTTACTCAACAACCCATTTAACCGATTTAATGTCTTGCCCAAGGACACATCAGCAGGTTAACCTCATGCTGACTCAGTGGCTGCAGCTCATGCAGCTGGTATACTACCTCCTCGTACCCTTCTGCTACATGCAGCATGAAGGTGACCGAAGAGGGGACACTAATGAAACGGCTGCTGACCTTCGATCTATAAAGAGTCACTTTTGTCTGGATTTGTGTGTTTAAAAGTTGGGGTTTGCTTGTGACACTGTCAATGTTAGCTGTCACTGTGGCATACTGAAGCACTTTTGACAGCTACAAACACCCAACTCTGGAAAGACTAATTAAAATCAAATTAGGCTCTTGTGCACCTTAAAGGGATATGGAAGCCATTAGCTGTTTTAATCTGACTGCTAATTAACAGAGTGAATAGTATAGCATGGAGAAATGTGACAAAAAAATAACACTGACTGTATACTCAGCATGTTGGAAATGGAGTAAGAGGGAAAAATGTCCTTGATAAACCACCTGTATCAAAAATCCTTATGAGGACTGCAAGTGCTGACAGTTTCCTCCACTGATGATTATGCTTTCAATGACTTGCTCAACTGTATAAAACCTAACTGTTCCCATAAGCTATAAAATGTTTCAGCAGAAATAGGGTGAGTTTGGGTCACAAATTGACATCAGGCATGCTTCACTCTACATAGTTCATAAATTCACACTTATCAGTGAAGGCCTTTTGGAGTAGTAACAGATTGAAGACAGTGACAGGTTAGCCTGAGCCTGTAGATCCCCATCAGTGTGCAATAACATCACGGGCAACACTCATGGCAACGCCAAGCACCATTTAACGGCAGGTAAAGAAAAGTCCGGAGCAGCTGCTGTTATGAAATGGATTCATTGCTGCTGTGAATAATCCATTTCACAGCAGTGTTGGCGTTTAGTCTTGAACTGAAACGCAGTCTGAATACAAACCATAAGCAGGGAAGGCCTCTGCATACGCACACTGAACCGCGACCCTCGAGCCATGTATTACGCACTGTGAGCGATTTTGCTGTCGAATAAAATGGATCAACTTGCACGAAAACCTCCAAGGCCAAGACCCTTTCTACTAATATCAGATTCGATCGAGGAGAGAGAGGGGGGGAAAAAACACAAGTGGGAATCGTGGAGAAGCAATAACACTTTTTTTTTTTTTTTTTTTTACCCTCCTCTGGCAGCTGATACACTGTTGTACACCCACCCTGCGCCCACTCACTGGCTACAAAGTAGCCTTTGCTCTGCCATAGCCTGGAAAACAGATGGATACTCGCCTCTTTCCCACCTCCAGGTGAGCTGCTGCGGGATCACCGGCCCACTCAGCAGCGTGCACACCCGGGGCGATAGCGCCTGAGCCACCGGGGTACATTGTAGGCCTTCTTACTGTATCCCACCGCATTGAAAACCTCCACTGTAATAACAACCCTTTCACCCCGGCAGCCCGTTATAAACAGCCAGGCGGTGTTGCAGCGGCATATTTCTGCGTCAAACAATGCCACACGTTCATTTTACATTCCTAATTAGGCTTTGAACACACCGAAACCTGCAATGACAGGTAAGAGGAGGCTGTAACGTTGCTGAGGCAGAGCCCCACTGCGCAGCTACATTTTGGTCCACATTCAATACCTAGCAACATGTTTACCATTAAATATCGATTATGTTTCCATAATTTCTAAATACCCCCCCCCC
Organism: Acanthurus tractus; assembly: GCA_029783725.1. Lineage (NCBI taxonomy): Eukaryota > Metazoa > Chordata > Actinopteri > Acanthuriformes > Acanthuridae > Acanthurus > Acanthurus tractus. The sequence goes on along the minus strand of JAQNCA010000024.1, from coordinate 21,178,181 downwards.
CCAAAAAAAAAAAACCCACTGGTGTTTGTGTGAAAAAATTTGCTCGACATCCTCTAATGCAACGCTGCCGTCAAAAGCGCGATGCCGCAAACACTCCCTGCGTTGTTCATCTCCAGCCTGCTGGGCCTCACGTTAACCTGCCCGGTAAATATATGTGTGTTGTTAGTGTACAAACAGCTGATTTCAACGGTATATGTTTGGCGTTTGCCCGGAGACAAAAGCGCTGCGCAGGGATGGAAGACAGAGAAAGCAGAAATCCCAGGGAGGACAGCCGTGTGAGCTCAGGCTCGTCCACGGTCACATTGTTAAGGTGGAAGGGGGAAAAAAAAAAATACATTTCAATTTTAAATTTCTTTTTTTTTTTTTTTTTTTTTTTTTTTTTTTTCCAGTAAGGTGTGGTTAAAGTATATTTGCATGAGTATAACCGTGTTTGCCAAGATATTTTAAATAAAAATTTTGAAAATTTTTAAACC
>JAQNCA010000024.1:21144875-21176881 GCA_029783725.1 Acanthurus tractus | reverse complement strand
GGGGACCGCCGTGTGCCCTCCTGCTCGTCCACGGTAAAATTTTTATTGTGGAAGGGGGAAAAAAAAAAAAACATTTAAATTTTAAATTTATTTTTTTTTTTTTTTTTTTTTTTTTTTTTGTGTGCCAGTCAGCTGTGCTTACCTTCTCTTGCCTTCAGGAGAACCGTGTTGGCCACGATATTTTCAATCTCCATTGTCAGAATGTGAATCCCGAGCAGTCGCGATACATTTCACTCAGCGGAAAAAGACGGTTTTTTCGGATCAAACGTGCCGACGACGGTGGGGCTGCTGCACGCGCACAGGGCGACCGCGGCACTGGCGCATAGTAGGTGTTTAATAGTGGTCGTCGTTCCTCTCCATTGCAAGACGTTTTCTCGAACCCTACCTACGGAGCTGTGTGATTACGACTGGGCTTGTTGGCATTCACAGCCTGCCTCCCTTCCCTCTCTCCGCTCTGCCTTCCTTCCTGCTTCGGCTCCCTCCTCCTCCTCCTCCTCCTCCTCCTCCTCGCCCCTCCTCTGCACACCGAACCAGCGAAGAGTAGGAGGGATCAATTTACAACCAGTGCAACCACACAGAAATTCACACACAAGTGCATTCATACATACATGCATGTAATTTCCTGGGCTTAGTCTCCTGGAATTATGGTCGTGCCATTTATTGTGCGGCAGTTTTGGATTAAAACGTGCGTATGCGTGTGGTTTTCTACAAGTTTTCCTCTGTCATAATATTCTCTCCAACCACACCAGCAGTAGCCTACTGGAAACATCTAGAAGTGAGGAATTTCCTTTAAAAAAAAAAAAAAAAATTAAATTGCCTTTTTACCCCCAAATTACACTGATAAATGAACATTTCCTCTGAAGTACAGCTGTTAATGTGCTGGTGGCTAATGTATTGTAAAGGAAACACAAATGCCATTGCCCACGGAGTCTAGATACAGACAGACCTCTTTTTGTGTGAACAATGGTGTGAGGGTTTTAAGTTGTTGCATTACGAAGGGCCGCACAGCCTGGTGAAAAGAGATAAGACACTGGTTTTCTCCTCCTCTGGCCGCACTGTGACCCAGCATCCCTCCAAGCTTTCTAATCTGACTTGTGTATCAGCCTAACCCACAATGCTTTGTTAAGAGCCATGTGTCTGCAAGAAGAAAGAACACGAGCAGTTATGTGATGTAGAATAATGACTTGATTGTGTTATTTGTTCTTAAAATGGTTGTGGAATTCATAAATGTGATAACTGCCTATAAACAATTAACAGAAACTTCCCTTTTTATTTTTTCATTGGCTGATAAAAGCAGAGGCCTAAGGATAAGGAATGAAATCTAAGGTCAAAGGTCACCAACATTTTTCTCAAAATTCAGATTTTACTGGACATGTTTTTTTGAAAGCCAGAAGACATAAAGTAAGTAAAAAGAAAGAAATAAAAAAATTACATTAAATTAATATCTCCCTCCACCCTTCAGATATTATGGCCATTAATATTTCCTAGACAAAGGAAATATCCCAGATTTGGGAAGCAAGAAGTATAATGTGAAACTAAGCAACTCAGTTTAAGTTTACCTGTTATTAGGGGTGTTTTGCTCACCAGGAGCACAAGGTCTGTTGCAACTTAAACAAGCGGATGTTATTACTCCAACTCACTCCTTATTCATGATCACATCAGTGGGAATTTCCAAATTAAAACAGTCTGTGCATCAATACACTAATACACTGTCCATGGTCTATCAGTACATAGTTCCTTTGAGGGCTTGTTTATTGGGAACAACAAAAAGTAGATGGATAGCGTCAAAATTGGTCCATGTAACTCTAGATCCAATGCTGCCACCTAGTGGTAGTGATTCATAGATACAAAAGGATATTACCAGACTTATTCTGATGTAGTGCTGCTATACTGAAAACGTTTTTTAAAACCACTTTGAATGAAAAATGTATCCTTGTGGGTCATTTTATCTCACTGCATCTGAAATTAATTTGAACACCTAGTTACACTGAGTCAAATGGCTTGTAATTAGTATAACTACATTATTGAAAACATGTTTTAAGTGTTTGCACTTTCTTTGAGTAATTTTTTTCATGACACTTAATACTTCTATTTTATTCTGGTATCTTAGTGGGAAAATGTTCAAAATTCATAATGCGAAGATAGCTGTTTTGTAAGAATCTGATAAAAAGAGACAAGATAAACAGATATAATCTCCAAAGGACAGCTTGACTTGGACTACATCAAAGAAAGAGATAAATAGGAGATGAAGGGATAAACAAATGACAGGAACTTTTTCAGCAGGAATCCTTAAACCAGTGAACCAGTATCGTTAAAACATATATTTGCAAATTACAGTGAGCTACTAGCTTCAATTCTTTGTTGCTGTTGTTGTTTCTTTTTGCGTTTTTCTTTTCTTTCTTTCTTTTTTGTTGCAAAATTTCGATTGTTCCTGTAATGCAGGTTACATTTGAGGCACTAGATGGTGCTGCAGACATAAAGTGTCTGACTAAACCAGACTACACACTAACAAGTAATTTAAGGACTCAGTTGTGGATTGTTCATGTTCTAACCACATTAACACTTATCTATCACTTACATGCAACTGTTAGAACATCCTCTACCAATTTTGCACTGCACACCGTTTTTACTCTGTTACTCTCTCATAGTCTCGTGCACGACTGCATTGTGACTACACAGAATTAAGGGACTGGTGTGGATGAAGTATGAAGTTTGTCACCATTTGTGATCACGGTTCTTACCTTGCATATCCCATTGCTGCAACAAAGATTAAAATAAATCTGCAACATGTGTTTGTTTAATTTAAATTTGCCATATGTGATGTTTTAGATCCCATAGCAGTACAATTCCTGTGAGCTCTTGTGACTTTGTTTAAAGTCTTAGTTACAACTTTTGTTGTAAAAAATGCAATTAAATCTGATTTGACTCATTTGACCAATCTGTGGGGCCCAAAAATATAATTAAGTGCTTCTAATCCACAAGTCCCATCATCATAATTTGATTTCCCCTATGCACAGGTAAAATGCAGGTTTTAATTGTAGGGTTTTGCTTTAAAATTGTGTATTATTTGCTACTCAACAAATACCAATAGATAAAATTTTGGGTACAATCTAGATGTAGTGATATAACACTCTGAATAGGGGTATTTTGCACACTAGGCTGCTTTACGTTTCCCTCTTGCTGAACTTGCATAAGGATTTGAGCAGAGGTTTATTATTTGTCACAGGGCTGTGGTATAACAACTGAGTGTAACGAACTCTCACAGCTGAATGGTTGTCGTCCACATGTTTCAATTGCGCCAACTTTAAAGAACTTCAGTTTTAAAAAAGTTGAATGATTTAAAAAAAAAACATAACTGAATACCTCTAAGAGTTACCTGTTTTGGTTAACTAGGAACTGCATTTTAATATACAGTGCCTTTAAATGAATATCGACACGTTTTCAAAAGGTTAATGTGTTTAAACGAAGTTCGTGTGCTTGTGTTGTTATCTGCTGTTTCCTGGATGTGTGTGTGTGTGTGATTTCACGTGACCTCCCTGAGAGCCTGTGCGCCTCTAACAGCGGCTCACACTGAAAGCAAAAGGAAACAGGGCAGTTTTAAGTTTTGAGTTTTTGCCAAATTACGTTGACATAAAGTGGACGCCCTTTGAATTCGAGGATGTTTTCACTCGGGGAGAGAATGGAGTTTCTCATAGGAAACCCCTTTTCAACGCCCGTCGGTCAGAGAATCGGTAAGTTGCAGCTGCTATTGAAAGTATTGGCGCTTGGACTTGGTCGCTGTGTTAGCCAATTTTAAATCATTTCATCTGAATAATTAGTGAAACGTTGCAGCATTTATACAAGCGCCACCACGCACGTAAAGTAATTTCATAATACTTTAACTTTGGTTTTCTTATTTTAAAATATTTAATAGTGAGCTCCAAGTACGCTAAAAAAAAAACAGAAAAAGGTGTCTTTAGGGCCAATGACGTGACAGAGGCGGGACTCATTCCCCTCAATCTTCCACGTGATTGGTTTCTGTAAATTGAGCGACAACTAATTCGGTGAATTAAAGAGGCAGTGAATGTTTCCTGTCACTTCCTCAATCACTGATGTGTTTTTTTTTACAGCCACAGTTTCACACCTTATGCGTAAGTGCTACTGATCATCTTCAAAAGGCATATGTCATGTTACAAAACTTTTTGAGCAGCAGTATATCTGCATAATGGCAACAGATTGCTGTAGAGCCAAAACACATCCACATAAAGCTTGAGGACAGCTGCTGATGCTCAGAAAGATGTGTAATCAGGTCAGTCATGAGTGGTGAGAAAAAAAAACAACCCCACACCCATCCCATGCTTTGCTTCCTCTTAACTCATCCACTCACTTTCTCTCATATAAATGTCAGAAAAGGCCTCCGCTGCTTCTGAGGCGAGCGAGAACAGAAGCAGCTGACAGTCACATGAAGTGGGGAGGGAGCGGGAGAGGAGAGGAGGGAGGGAGTGGATGCAAGGAGAGGAAGGGAGTGAAAGGGGATTGAGAAAGGCAGTGGTGAGGGTTTGGAGAAATGTGGGGGGGGGGTGCTGCTGGAAAGGAATGAAGGAGATTATAAGACTTGTGAGGAGCTAGTTAGGGGTGGAGTGCAAAGAAAGCTGGCTTTCATTGCCACATAGTTTGGAAGGAAATACACCTAGAGTCCCAAACTCAATTCCTCAGCCAGTTTAATGCTGTAAACAATGAGTCTGTGCCTTTCATCCTGGTTAAAAGTGTGTGTGGACTTGTTTGACAAAGGTGATGGCAGGTGATGGGTTCCTTCACCTGTGCTGTCAGTATGCCATTTTCAGTCATTTACTTCCTATCGAACTGCACAGTCACATACATCCTCATAGTCAAGAAGCAGATTTCACCACTTAAGTGGCACAATAAAACCAGGCCTGCCTTAAGCCCACATGTAATGGAATAATCCTTAAGTAAAAAAATGGTAAACAAAGTGGATAATGTGGCAGCTACACGGTCAGATATTTCTGGAAGTAATGTGTGGAGACCAAACCTGAACTAAAAGGAGGCTGAATATTGGCTTTATCAGAAACCCAAGGGATATGTAACATAACACTGCTGGATCCGTAACAGGCAAGTGCTTGAAAACAGATTTGCCACAATAATCGCTCAAGGTAGCAATATAGTTATGTAATTACAGGGTGTTGCTCCACTTCTAAATGACTGGAAAAATCATGTTTTATTAGCTGTAAGCCATGAAACCTATAATTATGATCATGTGCTGACCTTATGTCCAGTTTTAAAAGTGTAGGGGCAACATGTTGTCATTGTCTGTCATTTTTGCCTCTATATTTGGTGTTTTATTAATACAAATCATCATCTTTAAAAAAACAGACCAATTATGCCTGCATCAGTTTTACTGATTTTCTCTCTGTTAACAGAGCAAGCGACGAGTGGCTCTCTGCAGTCTGAAGACTGGGGGCTGAACATGGAGATATGTGACATCATTAACGAGACAGAAGAGGGGTAGGGGAGCAACGCAAGTTGGCCTCAGTTTTTTATTTTTGTATTTTTTTGTAACCATGACTTCCTTCATGTTTTTTTTTATGCAACTAGCTGTGACTTAATGACCTACTTATTTTTAAGGCGGATCTCTGCTACTGTTTGTTTTGCAATGCTATGTCACTGTATGCTTTAGAAAAACATCTGTCTGTTTGTAGTAGTTGAACATATGCAGGAAAAAAGCCCAAAGGTCTTTAGCCAGCGTTTGAGGCCAGAAGAGTAACTAACACATGCCACGACACAATGAATGAACTACCTTTATTGAGGCTTCTGCCAAAGCAAACTTTTTAGTGATTTCCTATTTTCATGAGTAAATATTAAACATGAACAACTGAGCGTACTGATCTGTTTTGAAATTAGTGTTTGCTTTTTTTCCCTAGGCCCCGAGATTCAGTCAAAGCTATCAAGAAGAGAATCGTAGGAAACAAGAACTTCAGAGAGATCATGTTGGCTCTGACTGTGAGTAATCATCTGCATTGCATGTAAAAGTTGTATCTATTCTATTAAAAGTTGAGGACTGGAGGGTGTGAGAGTGCGATTTGAAAGCCAGAGTGATGGTTGAACTGATTTGGCTGGTGGCTCGGAGGAGACAGTTTTCATTGTGTGTGCTTACACAAGTGGCCTAATTAGCATTCCCTTTACAACTTGAGCAGCAGATGTGGAGTTATGTGTGCACCTTTTTTAATCGCTGCCACTGTTTTTTTTTTTATCACTCAGGTTCTTGAGGCCTGTGTTAAGAACTGTGGCCATCGCTTCCATGTTCTCGTTGCATCACAGGAGTTTGTTGAGGGAGTTCTGGTCCGTTCCATTCTGCCCAAATATAACCCACCCACTGCCCTCCAAGACCGGGTGCTCAGCCTCATACAGGTGTGTGAATGCTCCCATGGTTATGTTAGAAACTGTCTGCAATTGGGCTGCAACTTGGTGTTTCCTTTATTAACAATTGTGTGGGTTAGATCCCTAAATAATGAATTAACAATGTCTATTAAATGAAAATAGAAAAAGTCACATTCCTCCAAAACCAAAGGTGATGTCTTAAAATGTCATGTTTTGTCTGACCAGCGGTCTCAAACTTACAGATAATCAGTTACTAACATGGAAGAAGAGGAAAACTATCAAATGTTCACATTTAAGAGGCTGTATTCATTTCATTTTTGGAATTTTTAAAAAATTTTATTTCATTTGTTTTACTTGCTTTAAGTGGTTTGACAGTGTCTTCTCCTTTACTGTGAGCAGTTACTGTGGAGTGGTGACTCCCCCCAGCGTGTCTCTAAGTTGGACTTTTCTATGGCTCCAGACATGAAAAATAGTGTCATCTTTATTGCTTTTTGTGATGTAAATATGTTTATGCTTTTATACCTTGTTACAAAGGTCAAAGCTAGTTGTTAGTAATCATAAACTAGCAGGAATGATAACATAAGACAGAGTTTGCCATGTAGCTTTTCTTGCTTTGTTCTTTTCACATTTAATCTTTTGTTTTGGCCTGTTTACCGTGTTACTGAGCACTGATTTCAGGATCAGTCATACTGCATTTCTTCATATGTTTTTTCTTCCACCACAAGTCATGGGCAGATGCATTTCGTAGCTCTCCCTCTTTGATGGGGGTGGTGTATGTATATGACGATCTAAGAAGACGCGGGCTGGAGTTCCCCATGACAGACCTGGATGCTCTGTCCCCAATCCACACTCCTAATAGGGTGAGACAAAGTGAAAAAACACACTAAATAAATACATGTAGATGTTTGTCATCACACTGTATCTGTCTGAAAGGTTTCACAGTCTCTGCCTTCATCTTGCAGAGTATCCCAGAAAGCGAGAGTCCTGAGGTGACCCCCGCTGTCGTTCCCGCACATCAGTCGCAACCACAAGCACCTTCCAGCTCAGCTCCCACTCCGAGTAATGTATCCTCTGTCCAGTCTGGTGATGGACCAGTTTCCCTCTCTGCAGAGCAGGTACCATTGCCTAAAAACACAGTCAATGGTCCTTCTAAAACTGATAACCCACCACACTGCCACATGCAGAAATAACTTTATACCAGATTTAAAGTTTTTACACAGAACCAAGCGAAAAAAACAAAAGAGGCTTAGCGTGAATGTGTCGCACAACAGCATCTTCATCTAGTGGATCTGATGTGGATTTGGCCTGTTTTACTGCCTCTGCTGCTGACTCAATGACAGAACTGCATTGCCACGAATTACAAGTTTGTATGTTTAACACAGAGCAATTTGGCAGAATAATGGTGCAAATTCCCACCTTGAAAAAGCTTTTTGAAAGGGGCCATTACTATGTAGACAGTGTGAAAAAAAATTGGACCAACTAATATAAAATTAGGGATATTTGTAAACTCGAGATCAGCTTGTTTCCACTTCAACATTAAAGAACCTTTTTTTTTTTCATTTTCAGTTTTAAAACTCCTAACAAAATAAAGCCAATAATCTAATATAACTGCAGTGCAAGAGTTCAAGGGTGTTTCTTTGAAGCTGTGGAAAAATTGGTTATGGGCCGAGGTTGCCTTCATACAGTATAACAGCACTGTGCCACTTAGCATTTTTTTTGACAAAATTACTTAAAACAGCTTCCTTGTGTGGCATCTTTTGACTGTTATTGATTTAATTACAATAGTATTTGTCATCCAGGAACAGAAGCTGCGAGGTGAGCTGGCGCTGGTCAAAGGAAATCTCACAGTGATGTCAGAAATGCTTAATGAGCTAACACCTGGACAGAGCAAGCGAGATGATATGGAGCTGCTTCAGGTTCGTGTGTCTTTTTTGTGTGTGTGATCCAGTAAGTCAGACCTGCAACTTTCTCTGTGTCCCATTTCCAACTTTATACTGTATAAAACATGGATGAAGTCTCTATGGACTTCTGGAGAGCCATTTTGGCGCTCAGAATGGTGGCCATGGTTGGCAGTGTCAGACTCACATCTTATACAAAAATGGACAAAAAGGTGGAGTGTATTTGGACAATAGACATCTTGGACCATCTGTTAGTGTAGGAAGCCATATTATTTGTCTGAATTTTGGATGAAAAATATCAGACAAATAATATGGCTGAAAACAGCTTGGTCTAAAAAAAAGTAGCCCCACCATGAGCCTTAATTAAATTTAAACAAGTCAGTTATATAAAATACACAACTCTTACAATTGTCATGAACAGAGATGATGTTATCTATGGAGATCAGCATTGTTTTGTACCAGGCTTTCAGAGTAATATAGGGAAACCACTTATTGATGAAAAAGGAGATAAAACAGGATGAAAATTATTAGGTACACCAGATAAGTGAATTACTTTTAAATATTGAATAATTTTCAAACTACATTTAACATCAAAGATTATTGATAATTTTCTTGTCATTTGTGATTTAATTAAATCAACTGTCTCTCCTTGTGTGTCCAAGCAGCAGCTGTATTCAGTTTGTAAAAGCATGCAGACACGAGTGGTGGAGCTCATCCCCCAGCTGCAGGATGAAGGGTTTATCGGGGAGCTTCTCGTGGTCAATGATGACCTGAATAACGCCTTTATTCGCTACGAGAGGTCTGTTGCAGCCTGGCTTTGTGTTTGGATTATGTTTGTAAGAAAATGTTAGTTTAAGAGTGCAGTCTGTATCTTACTTATGGCTAATTTCACACTCATTGTATTGCAACTGTGTTTTAGGTTTGATCGACTGAACAAGGCACAAAATATAAATACTCCACAGGTAGGAGAATCTTTAGTACTGTATGTGTCAGGAAACCAGGAAACTGTGAGGTGTCGAGGTTTTTTCCTCTAAATGTATTGGATATTCTCACTCTAACAGAGCTCTGCTGAAGCCCAGAGCCTCATTGATCTCAACGAGCCTTCAACTCTCAGCCAACCTGCTGTCATCACAGCAACTAGCCAACCAGAAGTAAGCACCTGGGTCAGTCAACGGCAATCACCAAATAACAGTGAGTAAACTTCGTACAACATGTGCTTTATATGTGTGCTGCTTTGCAAGAGTAAATGAATACATGTGGCATTACTGGAGCTGAAGTCTTGCTTATGTGGATTATTGGGGGCAGAATGTTGTGGCTTGGCATCTCATGGGCAGAGAATGATAAAAAATCATAACAAACATCAATAAATAGTCAAGTCCAAAAAAATGCTCTCTTGGAGCATGCAATGTGCAGTGGGGGAATTGATGAATAATTTGTTCTGGTAAATTATATAATATGCAGATCACACATTCAATCATAAATCTCCCATCACATTGATGGATGATCTACTGTCTTGCAGAGGAGGAGGAGTTTGACATGTTTGCCCAGACGAGAGGCAGCTCCTTGGCTGAGCAGAGAAAAGGGTAAATGGTGATGGGAAAGATGATTTTGTGTTTTTATTTGTGTGCAGCGCTCACAGTAAGTGATGAAAGTGCCTCATTACTCTATATGTAACATGGAAGACATCTGCCATTTAGTTTCGGCCGACAACACAAGACACTGTGATTGCCAAATACTGGGCCTTAATATGAACAATAATATTCATTCACAATACCCCTTATCCACAGTGTGAGGTATGAGGACCCAGGAGCTGTGGAGGGCCTTGCTGAAGCTCTGGATACAAGGTTGCAGGTCACAGGAGGGGTATGTGTACCTCCATGAATGTACTTGACTCAAACTTGTTTACTGTGTATTTAAGTACAAAGTGTTGTGATAACTATAAAAATATAGCTAAAATAATGTATAACCTTATATCTCTCTCTCTCTAATATGTTTCCCATCAGATGCAACCAGTGAAAAATTCTCTGCAGAACAATCTTGACAAATGGTTATCATCATGTGATATGGTGAGAGAAAACATGGTTTAATTTTTTTTTTTAAACAAAAACAATGTGACTTTTGAAAAAAAAGCCTGATATGATCTTTGTGGTTCATTGTGTTTGGAAATTCAGGAGGAGCAGTCTGCAGTGAGTGAGGGAGTGACCAGTGACGGTATGTTCTTCTCTAACTTGATTCATTACGGATATTTAGTGTAAAAAATTATGTTCTTAATTCTCGCTACTCTCTGTGTGTCAAATATTTTTACAAACACACATAACTGTGTCTTTCAGAGTTTGACAAATTTCTAGAAGATCGAGCAAGGGCAGCAGACCACAGCAGCGAGGCATTTCGCAGCGCACCAACCTCTACGTCCAGACCGCCAGCACAAACTACCAGGCAACAGGACAGATCACATGACCAGCTTTTTTCACTTTGAGTTTAAAAAAAACAAACAGGAGAGGTCCATGTGGATGCGAAGTTCCATATATGTACACCACCATCACACTGAAATAAACCCACAATCTGTCACATGCTGTGCTAAGTCAGGTGTTCTTTGAAAGCACACGCAAACACAATCACACACACACATATGCACACATGCACAAACAGAGTAACACCTGACACGACAGAACTGCTGTCTAATCAACTTGTTGTATAAATGCAGTATTTTATAGTCAATTCTGCTTTTTGTTACCTTTATGTAAACATAAGCAATGTTATATGATTCTATTTATGAAATTTATTATAATAATGTTCATATAAATAAAAACTTAATTTAGAACAAGTGTTTATGTTTAAGCATAATGTTAGAAATGTATTCCATTTAACATCATTGTGTGCCTTTGACTCAGATGGTTGATTTTGTGTAGATGAGATTAAATGCTGCATTTTTCTGAACATCTTGCATCTGTCCCCTTTTGAAATGTTTTCTGCCGCATCTTTACCAAAGCCATCGTGTAAGGAATTAACCCTGAAGCATGTTGTCAAGCTGATCTCAGTGCAGTCTTTGTGTGTGAGTTGTTTGTGAAGATCTTGTGTCTGAGGTTGCTGACACAGTTCCACCAAATCAAGGTCAAATGATGCTGTTTTCTTGTTTCATGCTGACTTTGAAATATGTAGATTTTTTTTTTTTATCTCCATCACATGCCCCTTTATTAAAGCTCAATTTCTGTCCTTTATTTGGTTCACATAGGAATCCGTTTAACTTCAAGCAATTTTTTACACAACACATGACACCAAAGCAAAGCTTCTCAGACTTAATCCTGCATGTTTGCATTGAAGTTAGTCAAAACAGTGCCTCGAAGAAGTGGGAGCTCAGGTGTGGTCTAGCCATACTCCTTTATGTGCCTGCTGTTTGTGCGTTGAACACAAATTTTGGCATGTTATTGATTAAGAGCTCAAGGATGTCTGGTGTTGGGTACACAGAGTCCCTGACACACACAGAAAAGAAACCATAGCTAAAAGGAAGACAAGAGGAACAATTTCTCATTCTTCTGTTGTGCCATCCACAATTACAATGATGCCTAAACCGTTTAACCGTGGAGTCTGGATTTCTGTGTCCATCCTTTTATATGGATCTGCAGGATTTTCCTCTAATCAACCACCGAATGAGACTGTTTTTCAAAATGAGGAGGGCACAGGCTTGGATTCACCATTTCTTCAGCTAAGAGCCAATCTACCATCCTATTCACAGTCAATTCGCCCATACACCTTGCTGACAAACACTGAGGATGACCACCACATACCCAAACCCAGACATCTCCGCCTCTCTCGCCTCCTACGTCTTCTGGGATCCTCTTTTGACCCATTTTGGATGTCCATAGGACAGCCATCTGAAACCTCTGGGGATCATGATGATGGTCAGCTTTTGGTGCGTAGTGACAAACTGCCTGTCCAATTACCAAACTACACTGCTGCCAGAGAGATATTCAATTTGAGTGCCTCTCTGGAGCTGAGAGAGACTGCAGCAAAATATCGCCAGATGCTGGAGAAGGAAGCTGCAGGTGTGGACCTTGGTTCTCTGCCCTCTCATGTTGCCAGTTCAGTCAGAGACTGGTTAGTGCACTCAGCCACTTGTGCATTAAGCTACCAGTGGGTGGATCTGGGTCCTGCATTCTGGCCACGTTGGCTGAAGCACACCGATTGTGAAAGATCAGATGGAGTGCGAAGTTGCTCCTTTCCCGGTGGGATGGAGTGTGTGCGAGCTCAGACAGATGACATAAAGATTCTGGCTTGGCACTGCCTTGTAATCAGAGAGGGAGGCCATGTGTCTAATGGGATCAAAGTTGATAAGTCTGATGACAGCACTGAGATGAGGACAGGTGAAGTCATGAAAAGGTGTAAATGGAGGCCAGTGCCTTATCCTGTGGTGACTGCATGTAAATGTTCATGTAAATGAATGTAGAAATTTTCAGTTTTCATTTTCAGTTAATTTTCTTTGTCAGACTATCATTGAGTTGATGTTGTGGATGAAATCATAATTGTGTTGATTACTCTTTAGCTACTTTTAGTCACTTAGTAGCATATTATCCATGTAGCCAAATGTTGCTGGCTCTAAGCCAAACTTAATAAAGATAGTTTCTATTGATACATTTTTAACCTATTTACTTTTTTCTGGTGTGTCATCCAATTTTATGTTTTGCTTCAAAGACAAATTATATCCTAAGATAGAAAATTGAAAAAAAAGGAACCCATTTGGCTGTACTGAGAATATGATGACATAGTTGTTTTGCAGCAGAAATGATTTTCTTTTACATCCATAGTGTGGTATTAAACTAATATACTTTTGTGGAAAAGTATAAGCATCTGCGGTGTCCACCACAGGGGGGAGATCATGTTTAATATACTGGAGGCTGGTGCGAATAGTAGCAAATTTTCAATTTGCAGGCTTTTATCTGCTGTCTTTCCTATTTGCTATGCATAGACACACAGTTTGAAATTAGGTTGATGTCCTTCTAATTATTATCATTGTTTTACGCAGTGATTCATATCACATTAAAATAGTACAAAAAATGTGTCTTTGTGTGATTTTCTTTTAGTTGAATTTGGAATAAACTGAAACATATAAAGGGCAGCGTGACTTTTTCAGCTGGGTATATTTTGCACCTCTTTTTTGGAAGAGATTTGGAAATCACCTACATACCAAAAAGGTTGGCGTCATAAATGCCAGGCCAGTTTTTATTTTTTTTCCTTTGCGGCCTATGCTGGCCCCACCTCTCGCTTTGGTTATATTTAAGTAAAGTACCTTTCTCGGAGTGATCTGTTTACCACCTTCACCGGCCGTAAATGTTACTTTTCTCCTTTGCCAGTACATACATCATTACGACAGATGAGTAGTTTGACTTTGTCCGGGGATCAGTGAAGGCAGCAGTGTCGGCACATCCCACCTGAATTGCACGTTCACGTTACATTGTACACAGACAAGATGGCAGCATTATTGGATGACGAGTTTGAAGATGCGCCTGATGTGGAGCCGTTAGAACCGACACTGAAGAATATCATCGAGCAGAAATCTCTGAAATGGATATTTGTTGGTGGGAAAGGTGGTGTTGGTAAAACGACATGTAGGTAAGTTAAAGGAAATGTTAAAAAGAATCCTGGCGATTCCTAGCTAATGTAGCTAGCTTAGATTAGCCATCAGCTATAAGTTGACGTGGTGGGTCTGTTTCACTTAACGAAAAGATGCGGTGCGTTTCTAATAAAAACAACCTGAGGAGCATTTGCTTCTTAGCTTAACACGCGCCTGCATTTAAACACTTTCAACGACATACATCAAATCAGTATTGCTAAGCTAGTTATCAGTTTGCCGGGTAAGGTTAGTTGAATGCTGTCAAGCACTGTCATTAGCTAACATTAGCCAGCTGACACATGTATTAATGACTTCTCTCAAGTGGACTGGGGATCATGGTGCAGACAGAACAGACAGATAGCCTTTTCTTCTAATGTTTTTTATTATTATTTCATCGGGAAACCCTCTACTCTGTGTTTACTCGAGTGTGTTTCAGCTTGTAACTAAGTAACGTTAAATGGAACCGAGGTAAAGAGTGCAGTAGCTCACGTAAGCTAGCCTCAACGTTAGCTGTCACGTCTGCACAATATCCAAGCTGACATATTGCACAGTGCGCCGCCTGCAACGGTCATCGAATCAAATGAGGGAAGTAAAAATAAATAAGCAATACAACTATTAATAGTACATTTTCTTAATGGACGAAGTCTATTATTTTGGCTGCTACCGCAGTTTATACTAAATAGCGTTAGTTTTCAAGATTTAGGGTCAAACGACTCATGAGACCCAATAAATTTTCTTTGAGTCTTAGTCCGAATATCTAATTCTTGTTTTCCGTACAATGTAAATAAACATACGGCCCAATTTTACGTGGAAACACTGTGATGACAATAGGTGCCCTTACCAAGCATTTGAACAGTCTCTTGGTTGCCCACCTCCTTGTTCACAAACCTGCCCTGTATCATTTGTGTAGCTGTAGTTTGGCTGTCCAGCTTGCTGCTGTAAGGGAGAGTGTCCTTATCATCTCCACCGATCCCGCTCATAACATCTCTGATGCCTTTGACCAGAAGTTCTCAAAGGTCCCTACAAAGGTCAAGGGCTATGACAACCTCTTTGCAATGGTAAGTAGAGCACAAATAAAAAACTGAGTGGAAGTGGAAAAACTGAGGAAGACAATTCATACGGAGATTTAAATAAGAAGTGAATGTCATGACCCATTTATGGGGGAAGCAATACATTTTCTCTACATGTCATATCTTTACATAACTGTAAGTAAAAGTTAGCTTTAAACATATAACATTTAATTAATGCATTACAATTGTTAGCAATTAAAATCCAAGTAATTTAAATGGTACAGATAATAATGTGGAAACAGCAGAAGTGAATATGAAAAAAAGTTTTGGAATTGATATTCTGTTTGTACACCCACATCATATTGGAGTGAAAAAGAGATCCTTTTCACAGCAAACCTTTGTCACATTACAAGAAGCACAAGTGTTACTAATAACATTTGTGATAGCCCTGTTCGGTTCTGGCGTCCCAGTAAGCATGACAGTGAGATCATGAGCTAGCATAAACTGTTCCAGTAAAACCCTTAACCCTAACCCTAAAACTGAACCAAATGTGACTATCACTAATAATACTTGTACTTTACCTACTGTGACATTATCAGAATGTTACACTTATTTCACACCTTACTTTTTGCAGCATTTTGAAAGTGTAAAATTTGTTTAACAAATGGATGGGAACATGGCTACATTTGTAAACAAAGAGACTGATTGATGCTGTTTTTGGACAGTAAAATTTAATGAATAGCATCATTATCTTTGTCATGTCATGAGAAAAGTTAGTCCCAAGTTTAGGTCTCAAGCACAAGCCATTATAGTGTTAAAAAGTAAATTGCTGGAGGCCCTAAAATCATTAGTTCTTCACGCTCCATGTTTTTAATGTGTATATGACTTGTTTTTGTGGGAGTGCAGGAGATTGACCCAAGCCTGGGTGTGGCAGAGCTGCCTGATGAGTTCTTTGAGGAGGACAACATGCTTAGCATGGGTAAAAAGATGATGCAGGAGGCCATTAGTGCCTTCCCTGGCATTGATGAGGCCATGAGCTATGCAGAGGTCATGAGGTAAGACAAAATGGTCAGGGAAAAAACTGATCACAAAAATACAGCTGACCCAAAATTGTATTTACTTTTAGCACTAGTGTGACTAAGCTAGTAAACAAACAGAAGCAAGTGTTCAACTAACTCAGCACTACTGTCCGTCTGTACTGCAGGTTAGTGAAAGGTATGAACTTCTCAGTGGTTGTCTTTGACACTGCCCCTACTGGTCACACGCTGAGGCTGCTGAACTTTCCCACCATTGTGGAGCGTGGTCTCGGCCGCCTCATGCAGATAAAGAACCAGATCAGCCCTTTCATCTCTCAGGTGAGGAGAAATAAACAGAAACAGTCATTTACTATTTTTAAGTAAGTTCTGTAGAAATTCTAGGTAAGCCGATTTAATCTTTTTTTTTTTTGCTTTCCTGTTTTTTTGTATCTCTTTTGACTTTGCAGTGCATTATGAGCATATTTATTCCCTCTCTTTGCTTTTTGGGTTTCTTGTAAATAATGAAAGATTTATCCACAAAAAGAAACAAGTAAATAGGTAAATAGTTAAAAGGGGAACTGGCAAAGCTTGTATTTTGCATTTAAGGTAGTTTTGCATTCAAAGAATATCAGTTAGAAAGCAGTGTCTTTGATGCTGTGCATCCCTGTTTCTCTTTTTTGTAGATGTGTAACATGCTCGGTCTGGGTGACATGAACGCAGATCAGCTTGCCTCTAAGCTTGAGGAGACCCTGCCGGTCATCCGCTCAGTCAGTGAGCAGTTCAAAGATCCTGTAAGTCACTTATAACACTACCATTCACAATCACATTACCATTGCTACATGCCTTTGTGTAATACAGACTTTTCAAAAGCACAGTTTGTTTCTGTATCTACATGCAGAGGCTCCGTTGCTCCAAAGTTGGCCCCACCATTATTTTTGTGCCCCTTTACAAAACCCCCGACAGAGCCTACTATTAGATCACATTGTTGATATTGAAGATAAATTTAGGCAGGTGCAAAAAAGGATCCAATTAAATATTTCTGTACTGCTTGGTAAATTTAGCATTTTGTGATTGAGCAAAACCATTTCAGGGTATTCCACAGGATGTTTCACAATGTCACTGTGGCAGGATGGGGACAAGCTTGTATTTGAAACAGCCCTGTGGTTGAAGGGCTGCGTTTGTGCACATGGAGCTGAAAGGCTCACTGCTAAACATTTTCTGTGGGCAGATGCCGTTCTCTGCGCTTGTTTTAATGTTTGTGCACATGATTTGGATGCTTGGGATTCATAACTAATTAAAAGCGTGTTATAGTACTCTTTGTCACTTCAAACAAAGTCAATTCATTGAGAGACAAGGCAAGAGCTTCAAAAAGAGCTAATTGGAATGTAGAAGGAAATGATGAAATTGTGGTGGGCCACCACAAATAAATTAACATTTTGGAAACTCTGCATTTCCACTGCAAATATCCCCTAGCATTGGCTGTTGCTCTGTATCACATGATGTATGCATCTTAGCAGCATAGTTGTGCTGCACGTGTTCGTATGTGTGCTGTGGTGTACAGCCTCCCAGCCCCATCCACTATAGTACCAGTGAGAATTATACAAATAAAAAAATATAAATAAAAACGATAAATATGTAAATGCATAAATTATTTTGCATAGTTAAAAGTTGAGATTTTTTTAAAACTTCCCTTCAGCTGAACTCTCTTTACTCTCTCCAGAAGCTCTCCTTGAAAAAGTAATGTTAAACACATTTCCTCCAATTGCAGCTCATCTGTTTCAGTTGACTAGTTAAGGTTTATGCAGACATCTCATTTTGGTCTGCATTTGTCCTCTTATGCAACTCAGATGGATTGTGCTGTGTGTTCTTAACTCTTCTCCTTTCCCCACTTTCCTCACATCCACCAGGAACAGACCACCTTCATCTGTGTTTGTATCGCTGAGTTCCTCTCCCTCTACGAGACGGAGCGGCTGATCCAGGAGCTTGCCAAGTGTCGCATCGACACACACAACATCATCGTCAACCAACTTGTTTTCCCTGACTCAGAGAGACCATGTAAAATGTGTGAAGCCCGTCATAAAATTCAGTCCAAGTATTTAGACCAGGTAGGAGTCAGTGGCTTAATTTTGACTTGCATCAATCCTGCTGAATTGTTTGCATCTGATGCCACATATCGGCATTCTCGTTTATGGCCTGCCTGTCTCCTCTCTCTTCAGATGGAGGACCTTTATGAAGATTTTCACATAGTCAAGTTACCGCTCCTGCCCCATGAAGTTCGAGGGGCCGACAAGGTTAACACTTTCTCTAAGCAACTTCTGGAACCCTACAAACCCCCAAATAACTGATCTTCATCATCGCAGGACCTCCTCACTCCCTCTTACAGACCACACCTATACTGTCTGAACTCACCTCCTCCAAGCTCCCCACAGCCAGCCTCAAACCCTGCAGTAACAGCCTCAAGTACATCCACTCAGTCCTCAGTCCTCAGTCCTCATCTGAAAGCAGAGCACTGCTCCAACGAGACATGAGCTCTTAATGAAGTGGAGCTCATGATAACACACACACACACACACTCGCACACACACACACTCTCTCATACATAATCTGCTGTATTGTGAGAGCGATGAGGTGGTACTCTCACTTCATTTTCTCTTTCCTTCATTCCCTCTGTGTGGCAGTACTATCCCTACTCTAAGCATTTAAAATGTTCTCTTTCAACACCTCCCTTTCTCCTTCTCTTACTCCTCCTCCTTTCGCAGTGTCCAGCCTCAGTTGTGAAAAAAAAAAATGTCTCCAGTGATGATGGTGTGTGTTCCAGGATAAAACAGCTTTTAGATGACTGACGTTTGCGCCTTGTTTATTCTCTGTGGTTTGATGGCTGTGTACGTTGTTCTCCAGTTTGACTTTTGGCTAAAAGTTCATGCAAATTCACCTCGCACATCTGGAATACATCAAAATCTCTACAGATTCAGGGTGTGACAGCAGGGCAATGAAACAAAGATCGATACCTTTAAAAAAGAAACAAAAAAACACTATAAGGTCTTCAGTCTTAAGTAATTTTTGTTCTCGACTGAGACCATCCTTGTTATTGCAATAAAGAAAGCCAGAGCAGTCTATAATGTGTGTTTGCCATTTGTCTTATCATTGGACCTCTCCTCACCATGTGATCCACATGTAAATGCAGTTACCCAACATCACAGAGATTTTAAGCTTTATACTCATAAATGGCTGTTATTGTTTTAACTGGACAGTCTTAATGGCCTCTGTTACATATTTCAGGCCACAGTGATTGCTTCGGTTGGTGTGATTATAGAAAGCCCCAGTTTTATGAGATTAAAAGGTAAAATGTGACAAGACTATAATGGTTGGGTGACTGGAAGCTGAAAGAGTTCATTAATGTAGCTGAACTCTCAGTAATAGATTACCGTGTTCATCAAACTCATCAACTCTTTCCTGTCAAACAATTTTATATCCATGCTGTTTACTATATTACAACACTATTGAAATACATTTGAAGCCTTATTTAGTGCATTGTAAATTAAAATATATTGAATGTTGCTCGATAAATTGTTGAATATTTGAATGGAGTTGACGGAATCAAGGCATCGCTTCCCTGGTGATTGAATACTGGACCGTGATTGGCTTACCTGATATTGCATTTTTATCCAACAGGAAGATCAAAAGAACAGGTTAATAATCAAGAAAAATCATTATTATCCCCTCTGTCAATGAATGCTTTTCAGTTCAATAAAAATCTGTTTTCTATAGAGTTTCTTTAAATTATGTTACGAGTGTTAATTAAATCAAATTTGCTTCAGATGAGAGCCTTTTGTGGTCATTTTTTGGATGTGCTTATTGAACACGTTTGTTAATTGAAACAGATGGAAACAAGAGCACGGAGACATTAACCGGCAGGACTGCAGATTGTCTCTGACAGAGCATGAAGCCTCAGTTAACCTTCAACACCACAGTTCAAGAGTATCAACCAGAAGACTCTGACTTTTAATTAAAGAAATGTAAAAGATAAGTGGACCTTAATATTCTTTAAGAATGTTTCAAGCCTCATTAACACAGCAGTGGAAAAGTGATCTCCAGAATATTCCTGAAGAAGTAATGCTACACCGTATCAAATAGTGCCCTGCACTCAAATTGCTTCTTAAGTGAAAGTACTTAGTTATTAACTGGTAAATGTACTATAAGTACATATCTATGTACTCTAAAATCCACAACACTGGCCCTGTGAGCCAGCATTTCACTGCTGTTCTGTACATGGTATGTACTTTGTAGAATATAAAGCAATGTAGGCAAGTCGGCCACCAACTTCAGGCCCTCTTCATGTCACAATGAAATATTCTATGCAGTGATTAGATTGTAAATTGGGTTGAAAGAGTTCTCCATTTTTTCCCTCTGACCTTGGCATTTTTGTGACATATTTGATTATTCTGCTCTTGTATCCTCAGACATTTATTTACCTTATACTGTTTAGGGATTTTGAGAGGAAATGTGTCATTGGTGCAACTGCTAAAAAACTCGTGGTTAAAAAGGTTAAGAACCAATGAGTAAAGTGTAAAAGCTAATTGAAGTATTGAAATACGCATTGATTTTTTTGTTAAGTCAATAAAGTGGTCAAAGAAATGTAAAATCTAAGAAGTGATATAGCCCAAAGCAGTATCAGATGAAAATATATGAGCCCTTCCCCAAAGTTGTACTTTTGTACAGTGGTTGAGTAAATGTGTTTAGCTACATCCCACTACTAC
This sequence comes from Acanthurus tractus, assembly GCA_029783725.1. Taxonomy (NCBI): domain Eukaryota; kingdom Metazoa; phylum Chordata; class Actinopteri; order Acanthuriformes; family Acanthuridae; genus Acanthurus; species Acanthurus tractus. The sequence continues at coordinate 21,156,217 of JAQNCA010000024.1, read as the reverse complement.
AGTAGCATCACAGACACAGCACGTGGGATTTATTTTAAAATACCCACCGAGTCATTCATTCTGTTATTGAGTTATATAAAAATAGAAACAGGAATTCTTCTCCATGAAATGTCCTAGTGGCAAATTGCATCAGGAACAAGTGGGATTTTTCCACCCACTGGGACTGCTACTTTTTTTTTTTTTTCAAAAAGACACAGTTGCAATTTAAAAGGATGGATGACAAACATATTTTTACCACTGTGTTAGTTAAGCCTTTTTTAAATAATGTACATATGTGAATGTACATTTCGCTGTAAGAGCCTAGAAAAGTACATAATTATGAACCTGAACAGTAACATTGGTTGTTGTTTTCGTATCACATAACACGAAACTTTGCCATGCTCCACTTGTTTCTGTTTCTTAATTCCCTGCTGTACTGTACGGTCCTGTGCGCTCCCTGTGCCCCGCGCTGCGGCCTGTCGCTTGTGGTCCATCACCGAGCCGCGCTCTCCCGGTCGGGGGCCGCGCTAACGAGCTCCTCCTCCTCGTTTTGGGGATTTACCCCGGGGCGCACTGACCACTGGACGCACCGTGGAGGCTCCGAGGATTACTGCCATGCAGCCGACCGAGCCTCGAGTGAACCGAGCTGACGCCAGGGGATATCAGAGTTATGAGCGCTTTGAAGAATCACCATTGGCAAACACAGAGAGCCGCACAGACAAGTCTGTACAGTAAATTAAAATATGAAATCACTTTTCCAGTGGTGCCATTTAGGCAAAGAGATGCGCTGAGCAGTTGTGGCGGTCATCAAGAAAAAAGACCTCAAAAGGTAAGGAAATATTCTTTCAATATTATTCTCTTAAGAGACTTTATTATTTATTAAAAAAAACAATTGGAATGTACTTTATCTGTAAATCAAATGAAGTTTAAAAAGAATTGTTTATCGCTCTGAGGTAATGGATTCATGACCTGTCTGAACTTGATACATGAGTGCAGTGCAGGTGCAGTTACAAAGTTTGCATGTTTCTTCCATCCAGCTGTTTTACTGAGGACCTTTAATCTGGCTGTCACCAATGACTGTCACCTACACAGCCAGGGTTGCAAACGCCCGTTTCTGTGGCTTCTCCAAGCTGCTCCTGGCCTGGAAAGGCAGCATCTACAAGGTGTTGTATAAAGAGTTCCTGGCTTTCTTTGCCATGTACACCGCCATCAGCATCACTTACAGGTAACACATGCAGGACAGCTTCAGGAAACGTTGGCCGCTCACACATCCATCTGTGCTTTTATTCACAAATAACTGTTTAATTTGGACTTTTTTTTAGATTTTTCCTGTATGATGACCAGAAGAGATATTTTGAAAAGCTTGCAATTTACTGCAACCACTATGCCAGTCTCATCCCCATGTCCTTTGTACTGGGTAAGCACTCATTTTTCTCATGTAAACCTTTTGATAACAGAAGAGAGGGAGATGCGGAACTGCAGTGTTGATTTCTCAGTGTGATATAATTGAGGCGTGTGTTTTGTTTTAGGATTTTACGACTCTAAACAGCACAAGAGTGAGCGGCAATAAATGTACCAGCTTCTTAAAGGTTTCCGTGACAAGGACCCTCAGCTCTACTCGACTCAAGTGCAAAAGATTTATAGCTTGAAGGCACAAATACTTGCAAATATAAATATATCTGTTGTAGGCCGTGAAGGGAAAAGCATCTTTCTGACTTGATAGTTAGTTTGATTAATAGACTCTAACCAATGATGTGTCAAACTGATGCCAGTACTGAAATCTGAAAGAGCAAATAGAAATGTAAGTCAGTGGTTAACTCAACTATGAATATATATTTTAAAAATGATTCCTTAAAAGAGATGTGATACCAACTCATCATTCTTTAAGATTATTTTCTGCACTGTGTGCTGCATGGAAGTTTTCTCATTTTGTAATCCTTTTTTGCTAATTTATTGTTAATTTTCTGTAATGAATGAAAACTCAACTTTAGGACATGCTGATTACTTATACTTTCTTACATGTCAAGATGATCTGCTTATACTGGCTGCCTTATAATTTGAGCTCCATTGCAGCAATAATGAACAGTTGACTTTCTCTCTTCATTTTTGCCAGAGGTCCCTGAACTCCTGACCTTTCGGTTGTAGACTCCGCTGGGGAACCCAGAGAACTGCACTTGATGAAAACATTCGACAGGCTCTGGTCTGTGTCTCCAGACTAATCATCTGTGTCTCCTCTCCGCTGCTGTTTGCAGGTTTCTATGTGACACTCGTGGTGAACCGCTGGTGGAGTCAGTACACCAGCATCCCGCTCCCTGATAGGCTCATGTGCGTCCTGTCGGGGGGCCTCCAGGGGAGCGATGAGCGAGGGCGCCTGCTGAGGCGAACTATGATGCGCTACGCCAGCTTGTCAGCCCTGCTCATCCTCCGCTCCGTCAGCACGGCTGTATTCAAACGTTTCCCCACCATGGACCATGTGGTGGAGGCTGGTGAGTAGGCGCAGGGACAAGTGGGGTCCATCCTCAGCCGACAACACCCACAGGGATGTTTCGGTATGATCTTATCCCAAAAAGTTTTTGAATGAACAAAACTTGAACTATATGCTCAAAAATCATTTTGCTGTCCACACAAATAGACAATATGATATAAGACGTTAACTATAATCTACACTGAGTCTCATATTTCGCAGTCACTGTTCTCACGGTGCACTGACAGGAAATGACAGGAAGTGTTGTGGATAGAGTGATGTGATCAGTCACACTCTTGCGTCATGGGAGTGTGTTGTTTCCTCTCCTGTACATTCTCTACACCAGTGTGAGCAGGAGGAATCAAAAGGACAGGCACATCCTGAAATTCACTGGTGATAAAAAAGTTTATCATATGTAAGCTGCAAGATCATGAGATGCTGGTGTGGAAATCCTCCCCCCACTGTTAAAAAAGAGTTGTGCTGCAGCTAGATTTTGGCTCATACTGTGGCAAGAGTTGTAGATGGTTTTCATTATTAATATATTTAGACTAGCGACTTTTGAATTAATCGAGCTTTACAGCAGAGTCTTCTCTTTACATACTGAATTGGTTCTTACTGTATATACTGACTTACTTGGACATCAGATTTAAAGAAAATGTATAAAAAATCGTTCTCTCATCCTGCATTCATCAGTTCCGGTGGGCCATATTTTACATTAGGAACAAATGAATCTGAGATGTGACGTTTTTGGTGTCTGTGCAGGATTCATGTCAAGAGAGGAGCGGAAGAAGTTCGAGGGGCTTCACTCTCCTTATAACAAATACTGGATCCCCTGCGTTTGGTTCACCAACCTGGCAGCTGTGGCCCGCTGTGAGGGCAGGATCAAAGACGATCACACACTCAAACTACTGCTGGAGGTGCAGCAGTACGCACACACACACACACACACACACACACACACACACACACACACACACACACACACTGCATTGCGTGGTTGATAATCTGAAACTACAGTTGTTGTGTTTGGAAAAAACTCAGTTTGTAGATGTTTATTCACATGTAGAGATCAAAGGGGATAAATGCTGTATCTTTACCCGATCAAGGCTCTCTGTTTTGTATGTGAGCAGGAGCTGAATGCATTCAGAGGGAAGTGCAGCATGCTGTTTCATTATGACATGATCAGTGTTCCCCTCGTCTACACTCAGGTACGTGCTCTGCTGCCTGAAGGTGCATGGCTTTGAGACTGCTGCATGCACTTCACTTGTACATCTTGACTTGAAATCTGGGTTTCATGGTCAGATTAATGTTGACCAGAAGAAATTATACTGCTCCTTTACAGAATAATTTTGATGCAATTGGCACCAGAATGTTACATTCACCTTTAACATTACACTTTTATCATGAAGTGGTTGAAATTTCTATTTTTTTTACTGTAAATTAATTTTTTTTGTGTGTGAGTTTACGGGGACAATAACAGCTGCTAATGACAAACTTAAGTGCAGAAATCCCTGCGTCTCTTAAATTGAAACAGAGTATATATTTCTTGCTAGTGATTATGTTTTTGTTTCATAAGCACCCTTTCCCCATCAGTTTGTGTGCACTGTAGCCCAGAATACTCCAGCTCGCACAACACATGGCCCTGATACTGACACAACTAAATGAAATACAGCTCTTATTTATAGTATTAGCTGCAGTTTTGTTTGACAAAACAAAAAGTTGGAAAGGTAAATTATAATAACTTTAATGATATATATAATATATAAATAATATATATAGATAATAATTTAAACTTTGTTTACATTTGTGAAGTAGGTTAATAAAAACATGATTGCAAATAGTAATTTCAGAGGAAGAATTAAAAGTCTAATTACCTCCACCTGTCCCACAGGTGGTGACTTTGGCAGTTTACAGTTTTTTCCTGGTCTGTCTTATCGGTCGCCAGTTCCTTGACCCCACTCAAGGTTATCCAGGTCATGACCTTGACCTCTACGTGCCCATCTTCACTCTGCTGCAGTTCTTCTTCTATGCTGGTTGGCTCAAGGTCAAAATAGGAATCACGTATCATTTGTTTTGATCCCTGTGAGCTGTATAAGATGATATTAGTTATTCACATTGTGAACTTGTTATATTTTCTGTCATTTCTTAAAGGTTGCTGAGCAGCTGATCAACCCCTTTGGAGAAGATGATGATGACTTTGAGACTAACTGGCTGATAGACAGAAATTTCCAGGTTTCATATTAATGAGAATTTATAATGAGACTTCTCCTTTGCTGTTTACTGTATATGCTTTGTGTGAGTGTGTGTTGGTTTTTTTTTGCTGCAGGTTTCCATGATGGCAGTGGATGAGATGTACGGAGATCTGCCAATGATGGAGAGAGATCGCTATTGGAACGACTCTAACCCCAGACCCCCCTACACTGCCGCCACTCTCTTTGTCCTCCGCAAACCCTCCTTCCAGGGGTCCACGTTTGACATGGCGTGAGTTTCTGGGTTGAACTTTCTTTCTCATATAACATGTGCTCGACCTGAGATTGTGATACTTTCAGTTTGAATCTTCCTGCCAAATGGGAAAAACTGTGTGATGACAATGAAAGTACTCTACCTTGATTAAAAGAAATAGGTTGACGTGATCTGGGTTGAGAAAGACTGGAAGTGCTTCTTCACTTTAACTGTAGAGTTTGACACTTTCTCTGCTTTGACGTGTAAATTGCCACGACATCTCTCAACAGGATCCCTAAAGAGGAGATGCACTTCCAGCCTCTGGAGGACATTGCTGAAAACCTTGAGGAGTCAGGCAGTCGTCATCCCAACATGGCCCTCTTTAACCGCCTGCTCAATGCGGCCCCCTCCCCTACTGGCCTCATGGGAGGGGCTCTTCGCCGCACCTCAGCCCAACTCCAGAGGCTTCGGCATTCTCCAAGCATTGACCAATGCACCAGCGATGATGAAGATGATGAAAGTTGTAAAATAGGTAAAGGTGGGTCTCTGCCGTCAGGGCTGGGGCAGGAAACTCAGAGCACCGTGTGCAGTTTCAGGGAGGAGAAAAGCATCAGAACACCTTTGTTGGAAATTCAGTTTGGGGCGGAGCAAGAGAGGCGAGGGGGGCTCCCTGCCGTCAGCAACAAGAAGGAGGCGAGCGGATTGGAGAGGAAGAATGATGAGGGGTGGCAGATGAGGGAGGAGAAAGGGACAGCGGAGAGTACCAAGGGGGAAAACCAAGCTACTGTGTCACTGCTTCCTCCTCCCCCTAAGACCTCAAGAGAGACGTCCACTCGACCAGACTCTGCAGTTCACATCACGTCTCGTCCTCACTCTGCCTTCCTGTTTCACCCGGCTGCTCACTCCAGTCTGGAGCACTGCAGCTCCCAGCCGGCTATCAACCAGAACAGAGCTGTGCCCGCCATTCTCAAGCCTCCCTTTGGTGGAAATAAAATATCCTTCCTCACTGTACCGTCCTGCAATGAACCTCAGCGTTTTCGCAGTGTGAGCATGGGATCAGAGCTCACTGGGTCTTAGGTGGACAATAAGGTGCAAATTTCCCAATAACTTTTGACTGTATGAAACTATGATGCTAAATTCAGCGCACGTTCTCACAGGTGAAATTAGTCATTGATATGGAACTATACTTCCACTTTTACTTTGAGTCTGCAACAGCCATGTCAAGACCCTGAAGTGGTCTCCTGGAACACCTAAAAAAAACTTTCAGTAAGTCTTCATGAAAGTCTGAACCAGAGCGTCGAATAGATGCGTCAAACTAGCATCCCGCTTTTTACTGTGCAGGTAGCTGATCATGCTTTAGGATGATGGAGTGACACTTTGAGTGGCCTCTCAGACTTTAAGTGTGGCCAGTTTCCCCCAGTTCACTCCCCGGGACATGCATCTAAAAAAACAACTGTTTCACAAAATCAGTTTGTCAAAAGAAATGTGTATTTCTTGTTTTCCAGTTCTCTCCACATCAAATTGTAAACTACTGATATTTCACCACTCACTCCTGAATTTTGTGCTTGCACTGAGGCATCAACCAAAGTATGGAAAAACAATGGTGCTAAAATGAAAACAAAATGCACGACAGTTTTCTTGGTACTCTTTATTCTCTAGAATAGCAAAATACCACTGTAAATAGTATGATTTCCAATGCGTCATCTGGAATATTTGCAAAGACATAAATTAAACAATGATATGAATGAGTTAACACAAAGTTTTACATAATGAAAAAGGAAAATCATTGTTTTGCATTTTTCCTAATGGACATTGTATCCTACCTGCAGAAATAAATGTTTTGTTATCAAACAATCAGGAATTTGACAGACAATCTGGTGCTCATTGATAAAACACATTTAGTTATAATCAGGAGAAAGACAGGAATCTGTGTCACATACTCTTTTAGCAATATCTTAAATATAATTTCAGTACCAAGATTGACCAGCAGGGGGTAATAGCAGCAAACCAAACAGAGCACAGTTAAAAAGATTTGTGCACCTTCCACAGTCTTGCTTTTTATCCTGCCCATGAGTGGGCTTCACTCCTCGGTTTCTCCTTGTGGATGGAGGCTTCTACCTGGGCTGCAGCCGGGGGGAGAGGACTCTCCTGGCCTGGGTTGACTGCCTCTGCTTGGACAAGAAAGACTGAGCAAGGCCTGGTGACCTGGAGTGCTCACACAGACTGTGGTTCTGCAGAGCTGAGGACTGCAAGAGGCAAAAACAAGCATCAGCTGTTTGTGGAACAGCTATGTTATTAAAATAAAGGCATGTTTACCAGGCCAGACCGACAGCTTCTGTAACTAACAATGATACTGCTATTACTCTACTATATCTCAGCTATATCTTGATCTTTCCTTAGAGCCATATCAGCCCTGTGATTAAACAAATCAGATCTGTAAACGCTCAATAAATTGTAACTTTAAGATAAGCATGGTTAACAAGACTGAGCTCAATCCCTGCAAGTGTCCTGGTTATGGGAAGCCAGTGAGGGATGGTGTGAAATCCAGTCTCCCCACTTGTAGATTGAAATGAGATACTTTGTATATCAGATAAAATACTTGTTTGTTCACATCCTCCACAAAGTCAAAAGTGGACAAGTCAGTAACAGAGACTGCAGTCAAGAGAAATTGGTCATAACATAGCATAACTTTAGGCTGACATCTATATACTGGTACTTTTGGAAATGTATTACACATTATGCATCGGTTGCCAGACAGCCAAACATACAACTACAAAAACCGCAAAGATGAACCACTTCCTCACATCCTGCAGATCTTATTAAATTACATTGAATTCTGATTTCAAAAAAAGTACCTTTCTGACATTGAGTAAAAGTGTCAAGCCTCAACTTGAATTATTTACTTTTCTCACATACTCACCATGTTTTGCCAAGCTGTCAGGATCACTTTCTCCTCTTGCTCCTGTCTGGACTTTGCATTATCGACCTGCGTGTCCTTTACCATTCATATATGAAAAGTCATTAGCCAAATCACTTTAACACAAATGCAAAAAAACAAAAAAGCAATTCAATGAAGTTGCATCGTCCGGCAGACAGCCACTACCTCACCTCTGAGGCAGCTCTCATCATGGTATCAAATGGTCTGGCCTTGTTGTTGCAGCTCATTATCCCACATCCATCAAAACAAAGACAAAACCACCCAAATATGACCAAAGAAATGCTAGCGTGACTGACCAACTTGTGCACCAACAGCCCCCTGACCTGCCCCGGCTGTGTGCAGCTCAGTGCTGCTCTTGGCTGTATTTTGCAGCGGAGGCCCTGGTTTTGTTGTATGGCGGACAGAACAATGTGGAGAGGTGCTGCAGGCTTAAGTGCTCTGGCTCCTCGCCACAGTCAAAGATGCCATCCTGCTGACTCGGGCCCATTCGCTGTCGGGCAGTCATTTGCCCGGTTGGGGATTTGTAGGTAATCGCCAACCAGGCAAATGTAATTAGCCTGACAATGGATATGGCCTGTGTTGAAATAAGGTGCCTAAAGTTGAGAATCTCAGAATCAGAGTGGCAAAAAAATGATACAGCAATAAAAATGCATTTAGGGTTTTTAAGAGGAACTCTGTTCCTCTGTCGGTGGCGTCATTACAGGCACCGCTGTCTCCACAAAGATCCAAGAGTTAGTGTGTGTGTGTGTGTGTTCGTCTGTTTAGCTGAGTCACTACCAGTTTCGGTGACCCAGAAATACTGTAGTTCCCCTCATTATCACTTGACCAGCATCAAAGGCCAGCAGTATCAGTGTGTAAGACGAGATAAAGTAACAGAGATGTTTGACCACTTGGGGCCAGTTGTCTACTAAAGTTTCCTATTTCCTTCCTCCAAGAGTCTTTTTTTTTCTTCTACAAAGGTCAACCCATTCCTGTTTTTGCTCTGGCTTCAGGGGAAATGCGGTTTATGTTTTTGTCATTAAGTGTGAAAACATAAGTGTGTGTGGGAGGATTTCAAAGAACTGTGTTTGAGTGTGTTTTTCTCTGGAACAAGGAGCACTGAGGTCAGCAGGCAGGCTTACTGAAACTAATTTAAGACACAACTATTCTGCTGTTCCTAACACTCGATCTTACCATATTTACCACAACACAACTTGTGTTTGCAAGCGTGCGCACATGTGTGTTTGCACTTTTTACTTTATCCAGCTGTACATATTTGCTGCTGTGTGCTTTCAGTTTCTGGAAATGTTGTGGGAAAACATAAGTGCTCTCCTCGAAACGGAAATTAGTGAAAGAAACAGAACAGAGAGACAAAAATGTGGGAAGAAAAGAAACTTTTATAGACAAGTTTCTTGGAATCTGCCTCATTTGAAACCTGCCTGTGTTTACTCTGTTGTGAAAGAGACGCACATCACAGACACACAGAGCGCTGCAGATTCCTGTTATCTAGCAGGGCCTGAACATCTGCTGTGAAAGCTTCCTCCTACTGTTTCTGAGCTGCACTCTCACAGACTGATTTTAAAAAGCTTCATGCTTCATCACTGTACTCTCCTTGCATCAACTCACAAGAATCAAACTTCTTGAAGTGATCAGTTTTGAAATGTAACAACTCATATTAATTATGTAATTCATATTAATCAAATAAACACCTGATAGTTAAAGGAAAAATCAGCTTTACTCCACCTTAGATCTCGGTTTGAAGTTTTCCTTTTTATCAGCTGTGATAATGATGTACTCACAAAGTAACCACTGTGATCGGGAACATGACGACCTGACCTCACTATAACAAAGTCCAACAGAGGAGGAAGCACGTACAGTTTTATTAAGAAGTGGTGAGCACGCCCAAAATGCTGTTTATAAGTATTCATAAAACTGTGCGTGTGTAAATCTTTAATACAGTAGGTCAAGGCTGAAGCAGGAAATGGGATATTGAACTGTGCTGGATTACAACAGACAGTTTGGGAAACAACTTTATCGTTTGCCTTTGTTTTCTCTTCCAAACATGTCTGATCATGTAACTGACGGTCATTTCTGACTTTTTACAGTTGTAACAATAACTAAAGCATTGACTTGGTGAGTACATTGTTATTGCTACCAGTAGGAATAATGTGAAGTCTGTTTAAATACAGCAAAGTTTCATAGAAGCAAAATTTACCTTTAAATAGACACATTTTGTCAGTGTAACATCAGGACAGACAGATAAGCAGTGCTGATGGATAACAGAGAATACAGCGGTTAGAGCTGCATCGAAGGACAGTTTTAAAAAAAAAGTTCACAAGGATCCAAGAAATCAGTAAATATACTAGAAAAGAGCCGTGATGTTTCATCCGTGATGTGTGTGATGCGTCATGATGGAGGAGTTAGTAACTGGAAAGTGAAAGAGGGTTGTTTGAAAAAACGAGAAACTAGACATAATACAGACAAACAACAGATGGCCAAAATACACTAATACACTGAGAGTGGTTAAAAGTGAAATCAACAAAAAAACAGACACAGAAAAATGTACATCTCTGTCAAATATAATGAAAAACCAAATAGCTGCAGTGCTTGCAGTGTTCCTAAAAAAAGTGGAGGTTTCTCTTGATGAAAACACCTACACCCATGAAAAAATAAACTTACACAGTGTTGTACAGATGTTAATGTGCATACTCTCTCACACACAACAAGTTATAAATGTGACCACGACAATATGTGTTTTGATTTGATTGTGGAGGAAATACACACTCGCCCACACTGTTAAAACCTCAACATTATGCTAAAACAGGACATTTCATGTCCTCTCAACTAAGTAAACACACGTGACTCCACTCTGTGTTTATTGAACCAATTCTTACCCTGTACTTTCACATTTGTTTTTGTCTGGCGTGTGAGTTTGTGTTTCGGGCACTCCCTGTCTTAACACACCCTACTTCATGAAGAAGTAGTCTCTGTGCATAAGGACCTGTCTGTCTGGTTCTTCCTGGTCATGTGTGTACGTGTATATCTGTCTGCCTATCAGCTCAGTCTGTCACAAGCTGGTTCTCTCTTTTTTTATATACACATGCAGTATATTTTTGACTGTCTGCCGACCGACTTTGTTTTGTTAAGAGCACTTTATCAGTACTGGCTGACAAGAATGAATCAACGGTTTGTCAATGGTCTCTTTTAGTGTCACGTTATCAAGATAAATGGCCAGTCTTTTTCATTATCAGCTAAACAAAGTTCAGCATTTTAGGAAAATTCGAGAGAGTAACATGAGATCAATGCCACTTCCATGTTTGTGTGGTGAATATAAATCTACCATGAGCAGGTGGTTAGTTTAGCTTAGCATAAAAACTGGAAACAAGGAAAAGTTATTGTGGCTCTGTGAATAAAACAAAATAAAACTGCTAATAGACAAGACAAGTAATCATCACGTTTATGTATCTGTGTAGATTCTCATTCATCCAGGTCATGTTTATCTGAAGAGTCAAAAAAGCAAGTCAACTGGACTGTGTTAGG
>JAQNCA010000024.1:21104544-21127451 GCA_029783725.1 Acanthurus tractus | reverse complement strand
ACTCAAATGCACATATTGACAAAGCAACAGGCTTTTTAAAAGAAATTGTATTCTTATAAAGTAACACCAAATTCCTCAGACTAACAAAATCAGTACAGTGAGAAAATAAGAGCATCATCGGTTTAGTACGTTATCAAAGTTTAGATCTCTGCTTGAATTTCAGTGATGTACTTGTTTTTCTGATGAATGAATGAATGGTTGGAAAACTGACTTTCAAGAACTCCTCTGTGGTTTTGGGTGAACGGAAGTCAAACACACAAATCAACAACTGCTCAGTATCCTCTCCCGCCACAGACTGCTTTGCTAGTTATACGAGACTCAGGCATTCATGAAAGCTGATAATATTTTCAGGCAGCCATATCATGACATCCACTTCTGTTCACATCTCTCTGCTGTATTTCCAGGAAGCAATGGAGTGCAGAAGTGCTGAGTCTCGCTGATCATCAGCGACAGTGAGAGCATCAGAATGCGTCTTGGTCGCCTACACAGTTTCAGCCCAGCTCGCACCATTGATCTCACCAGTAACCATGTGATTAGGCACACTGTCCTTTCCCTGTATCTACTTGGTATTTCTCTGGTAAACATTTCTCATAATGCCAGCGCTCTTTGACTGCAGGCAGGGATGCAGCTAGCAGACATGCTAAAAATAAAACAAGGAAGTGACAGATTTGAACACACAAGGCACACAGGCGTTATCAGTAGATCATTGATATTTATGTTCATATACATATGCATATATATGGAGAGATAAATTGGAGAGAGACAGAAGAGTTCTTGGAAATCTGCTTTCCTTGATGTTTTGTTTGGGTTTCAACGCCCACTGCAGGAACAAAATTAGCCCATTTCACCTTTTTCTTTCTTTATCAGTAATATAATCTACCGTTAACTACACCGTCTGTAATGAAAGATAAACATAGCTACCATTTCTCATTTAAATTACCTGCTGGGAAATTGTGTAGGCTGAAGTGAGGCTCTAACCTCAAACCAAAACCACAGCTTTTCATTGAACACGTTGAGACTAAATAAGCCAAGTCATTTAACAGCTATTGTGATTAATGTTACTATCAGCCATCATGTGAAAGGGCTCTCTTTCTCACAGGTCAATACCTATTTTTTGCTCCCTTTTTATTTTCTCAGGAGCAATGAGTCTAGTAGCAGAAATGATACATTTACTCAAAGTCAGACCGCACTGATGTAATTTAACTGCCATTCTTCCGATCGAAATTTGAGTGATAATGAAAACCAACCCAACAATTAAAGAGCACACTGCAGATTTAGCATTGCACTCCTCCAACACTGACAGACTTGAGAAGGATAGTCTTTCAAAAAGGAGGGGACACATAAATCTGAACCAGAGATTACTTATTTCACACATTGTTGTGTTGTTTATCATAAAAACCTGGTGCCCAAATTAACCGCAAGGCACCTCAACCACCGGCAGAGCTGTGTGTTATGCCAGTGGCGGCTAATTCAGCCTCAACTTCTAGCCTCAGAGCAGAGATTAATAGAGCTTCAGAGATCTGATACGCTCACTTCTTTGTAACTCCATTTTCAAACATTTGGTCTCAAAAACACTGACTCATGTAATATCACTTGATTTAACACATTTTGTGCTCCAGAATGTCCTCTTGAAGTTGGTCCCAAAAGCAAGTAAATCCTCATAGAGCCCCATATTAAAATGTGCAACTTTACAACAGGAATCAATGTTTACAGCCTTGTACAGAAAACCCTTTTTTAAAGCTAATTAGCCCCTCTAAGACAGCTGTGCAGGGTTTAATTTTATGCGTCACTTTTTAAATTACCCCAAAAACCAATAGATAACATCAGGTTGGCTTTATGGCTTTATAAAACTTTATTCACATGAACAATGATTCTTCACAATTCCTACAGACAGAGTGCGACATCAGCGAAGTTCTGGACAAGACAAAGCTTGTCTTGAGGATCTTAAATTTAAAAAAAAAACAAAAACATAAAATGAATGGTTGATATGCAACAACATACCTGTCACAAGTGCACGCATGACTAACTTCTTAGGATCAGTGAAGGTGGTAGTGCTATGATCTTTAAAATCTAAAGTGAAGCATGCTATGGGAGATCTGAGCTCACATTTAAATTTATGTGAATGCCTGTTTGCTAATGATATCTGCTGATCTTTCATGTGATGTGTGCGTCCGTTGCAAATGGTTCCTGACTTGAACCTTTTCAAACGAGTTGTTGCCACACCAGCACCGCAGCTGGTCCATTACCACAACTTACAGAGGAAATGAAAATGTGGTATATCCAAATGCTCCACACCCTGGCCTCCTTCCACCTCACATTCACTTCTCCTATTTGCACACAAAGAGGAACTCTCTGCCAGCATCAGACAGAGAAATCAAACGACGGAAAAACGTCCAGCCTCTCCTCCCTGCTCCACAACTTCAGAACAAATCCAAGAGACAAATCTATTCATCAGCTCTGTGTGGCTTAATAACGTAAAATAAGTGAAAGGTCCACACAGTGTTAAACTGCCCAACAAGATATATCATGTTTTATATGATTATTTTATGGTATTCATAATGATGATGGTTTGTGTGCTTAGGTTAAACCATATTAGACTATGTCACAGCGCTGTGAGCAACCTTTTAGTCACTTACAGTATATCAGCCCTCAGAGTTTCAGAACAAACGTGTGATGTGTCTTGTTTGGGTGCGTTTGCAGAAAAGGGAGTGTTGTCTTCTTACTCACCTCCGTCACTTAACTATTATGTTCACTTAACAAACAGTCCATGACCTGTCTGGGACCTTTTTGCGTGCATGTTTTTTTTTATGTGGCTCATGACTTCAGGAACTTCTCCCACGTGAGCCATAAAAGTTTATTTCTTTTTCCTTTTTTATCAGAGAGCAGTTTCCCTATAATGAATGCACTGTGCTCTCAAATGAACATACATATATTTAACAATTAGGTCTACAAAAAAAAAATAAAACTGTGTTGTTGCCGTGCTAACAGCATGATTCTGTCTGCCGGTGGGTTCAGGCTGCAATATCTCAGCAACCTTTGGTTGAATTGACAAGAAACATTGCACAAACAGTCATGGTTGATGGAGGAGGATGATTCCTAATGACCAAAGCATTCCCTGACTTTTCATTTAGCACCACTAGCAGTTCAAAATTGAGAGTTTTTCAGCATTCTGCTTGATGACAAAATCCCTGCAAGAAAAATGACATCAGCTGCACGTGCAGTGTTAATGTGTTAGTGTTAATTAGCAAATGGCAGCATGCTAAAACACTTAACTAAGAGGGTGAACATAGTGTTCATTATTTCTATTAATCTTCAGCGTGTAAGCTTGTCTTTGGGAACATGTTACCATGCTGGCATTTTACTTGGCTCAGAGAAGCACTGTGCGTAAGTACAGCCTCGATAACACATAAGCATAGCTGTGAACTCTTGGTCCTGTTGCTATGTAATTAAACATAGTAAGGCAAAAGGGACTCCATCTCCATCAGCTTTGAATAAAATATATCAAAAGAATAGCCAACCTTGTATAAAGCACCATTATGGTCACAGTTTCTTCCCCCAGTTATAATTAAGTTCACATTATTGTCCTTTTTAAATAAAAAAGGCAACAATGAGCAAGCTCAATTAATAAACCAAATGGGCATGTAAAATCAGATTAGCCCTAATTAAACTCCCACTTCCTGCCGTTTGCCTTTTTTAAAGACTGGCAGAGTGACAGGGAGTTTAAGCATCCGTGTAGATGGAGGGGAAGTGGGAAGGACAGCTCCATATGCGTTACGTCAGCCCGGGGGGACAGCCGGGTCCGACTGTCTTTTCCTGCCACACTCATTTTGCCCCAGCAATCATCCTGTCTTGTGCTAAAGGTCTCCCGTCCCTACAAGGCTCCTTGGCACTATCTGGAAGCTACAGACGAAGAATATGCTGATTAAACATGCCTTCATTAAAGCGATTACATGCACAAGGCGGTTCAATTTCCCACGGGCAGCCAAATAACGAAGACGGGGAAGAAGAAGAAAAAGGCTTTTGGTTCAGGGATGGGGCTCAGTTCATGGAGGAGAGGGGGTGAAGGAGGACTTGCTTGTTAGCGTTAATTGAAGTGACCCACACACTCTTTACTGACTGACTAACAGCCTTCTGACCTAATATGCTGTGTGAGGGAGCGTGTTGTCCTCTCCTCGCGGGGACGGCCAGCTTTTTGCCCTGGCGAACACCCCTACCTGACTCACTACACCTACAGGCCGCTTCCAGGTCATCGAGCTTCCAGCAAGGAAGACCTTGCCAAAGATGCAGGAGAGGCGTTACTTCTGGTTCATTTAATAAAGTCAGCCAGTGTTTTAGTGCCTGAATAAGCTGTGGAGGTCGTAGTGGGGAGGCAAGAAAGAGAGGAGGGAGTTAAAGATGTGATGAAGGCCAAATGAACATCAGCTGCTTTGAGGCATTCTTCAGATTTGTCCCTTTCTTACAAAAGTTTCATCAGAATGAGTCAACTGATACAGATGATTGGTCAGCAAGAACAACAACAAAAAACACTTTTTGTGAACAGTCATGGAAATCAATTAATTTAGAGCATCATGATTTTGCTGGTAAGTACAGAATACTTTAATTTTATAAACCCCTATTTCTATTCTCATTTTACAATCTCAAATTACCTACAAATTCATTATGACTTTATTAATAATAAATTCATGGTTTTGCAACTAACAACACATCATGGTTTAATCCGCTCTGTCACCTGTCTCTGCTTGTTCCAGGTCACTGAATTCTCAGTAAAAATATTTTAGGAGCATGATTCATACTGAACAAGTAAAAGTGTTTGGGTGACATTAAAGACTTTCTTATAAATGACAACCTTGACTCGTTCAAAATGACAAACTCAATTATTTCCTCTTATGTATGCTATCACTTCTACCTCGCACAGCTTACTTCATCTGCCCTTACTCTCTTTTTAGGGCACAGTCGGCAGTTATCCCTGAACCAGGTGATGGAGTAAAAGTCAATAAAGAATAATAGAAATGTGTTTGTATAGCTCAGTCACAGGCATCTATATGCCCCCCCCCCCCCTGTGCTTTCATGTTTGTTTTCTTTATATTTTTGCTTCTGCTTTTGTTCTTTTTCATCCCATCTGTCAACCTAAATCACACCAGCAATCAAAGAAAGTGACAAAATTGCATGTATGAGGTGTTTGAACTGTGCTTCTCTGAATTTCGGTGCATAGCCCCATGTAATCATGTGCATGTGAGCAAGAAATCGTTCAAAGCCTCAGAGCCAATTAGGGGTCTCAAATAGGAAAGTCACATGTAAAGATTCCATAGTTTCTGGTGCGTGCAAATCTAGCAACGATATGCCACAGTCCTCACTTGATTAGACAAGAGATTCTCAGTTACATAATCAGACAAAAAATTGAAACAACACACCAACAAAACAAAAAATATATATATATATATATATATATATATATATATTTTTACATATAAAATGAAAAATTCATCAGCATCTTTTGAGTAATTTGATCTAATGTGAAGTATTCATTTGTCAGTATCAAACTTTGTGGGATAAGAGGTCACAGTTTTTCTATCATTTTAAAGCAGTGACTCTATTGACCTTTAGTACATAGATGAGGTCACTCTGAAACTGGAACTGACCACTGAGCACTTCACTCAGTTTCCCTGAAACAACTTCTGTTTTTCTGTTTCCCCTGAAGTTTCTTCCTGCTGACAGGAGACCTGACTGGCAGATCGGTACACTGTTTCAGTGGGAGGAGCGCTGCCATACTGACCGTCCACTGACAGGATGGCTGGTCAAGCTGCGAACCCTGACCCGCACAAACTAAGGAAGTGCACAGGATACAGCTGATGTTTTCTCACATTTTCACAACGTCTTGCTTACTGGCTGTGACTTTACATGAAAATGCTGCAGGGGCAAGATGAGGGGAACCCCCACGAACACTTAATAAGGAAAACTTTAACCTGCAATTCAAATTCAGTTTCAGATGAAACTGTTGAAATTTGTTTGACCACCAAACATGGCTACATACACACCACACACACAATAAAGGGACAATCCACTGTGACATTAAGTTTACTTGGTATGAGGAAAAGTGCTCAGCCTATGAAAATGGTTGTATGATCTCATTTGTGGCTCTGCACGGCCTTTATGAACTCTGGGAAAACAGCCCACATGATCTCATGGTGAAGTCATCAGTAGGCCTGTGTACAAACTAGGAGTTTCAAGTAAGGTTAAATGATATGCCAAATAAAAAAAAGAAAGAATAATACTGTGATTACTCTGACAGATAGAGATAAGACTGCAGTATTAGTCATGTATTGGTGAGTAGGTTCAATTTTGCATTTCATCTTACTTAAATAAATTCACTGAAAAAAATCCCAAAATGACAATTGAACAAATTTTGCTTGAGTCTGCACCATAAAAGCATATTCACTTTGTCTCATGAACAATTTTCTGAATCTCTGTAACACCATAATGCTTCAGTTACAATGGTATGTTGTGACACATTTTCAGGCCTCAACAATAAGGATTACATGATTGGGCAAGTAAAATACCATGTCAGGCTAGTTAATCCAACAACTCTTTTGCCGAATGGGGAGAGTTGTATAAAAGAATTAAGTACGTTGTTTTTTAAGTAGCACTTTAATAAGCTGTAGTGCAAGCAAACATTTCGTTACCAATAAGTGGCATTAGAGGGTGTGTGCAAAACTGAACTGACCAGTTTGCCTTCAGTCTGAGAGCAAGGTAGGTCAAGCTTCCTAAAACGTTGCTGGAAGGTCATCACAAGAGCCAACAGCTTCTCACTTGTATGTTACTTGCATGACGGCTGCCAACAATCATAAATTAATAAATCAATTTGTAATGGAGCAAGAAAAGTTGACTTTGGTGGAATTGATTTCTGACCCACTTGATGGACTGGGTAAATAAAAGAGAAATTTTCCTTTTTCAAAAAAAGAAAAACTCTTAGTACTGAATATAGCTGGGGTTGTTTTTTTTTTTTACAATTTCAATAATATTTGAATCAATTACTCAGATAATAATTTGTTGTAAAAATTAGTATTTTGGAGGCAGGTGATGTCTAAAAATTTCCGCCGTTCCCCAGCTTGACTCATAAGACTAAAAGATTCAATACCTTCAATTCAACTGCCCTATTTTTGACTTCTCTTTTAAATCTTTTGTGAGTCACCTAAATTTATGGGAGCAGGATGCTAAATCACCGGAGTACCACTAACCCAAAGTAGACAATAACAGGGTCATCTTTCTGCAGCTCCAAAACAAATGAAAAACAAAAACAAAACAAAATCTCCTGCTGAAGATCCCGCTTGTTTTGTGTGCAGACCGAAAATAGTTGTTCACAAATGCAGGAGGAAATTAGGTCTAACTGTGTGATTCTACTATTATATTCAAAGGTCTGGAACATCATGGCTTTCAGTGATGGGTGAAATATTCCTTTAATGTAATCTTAAATCTTAGATCAATTTAGAATAATCTTATCCTCCAATCACATTACTACAATGAAAAAAGGGATTGGTTTAAAAAAGAACACTGCCGATAAGGTGCCGCCATAATGAGAAACAAAACAAAACAAACAAATCCACACACATACATGTGACCTGAGGATAAGTATAAGCAGGAGGTTGGAAAGTCGAACTAGACGATATGAACATGTGTGGGCGCATGGCCCTCTGGGAAGTGATTCAGAGGTTATTACCATACAGAGAAAACAAAGCCGCCTTTCTATCAAACAGGTGTTCAGTTCAGGGGGACATGATGTCTTTCCTTTCTCATACCTTCGAGGCTCTGTCATTTGTTTACGCTCCAGTAATTTCTATAGGAAGGCATTAGGGGAAAAACATTTAAGAAAAAAAAAAGGAGTAAGGAAAACCACAAACTGATTAGAGCCTGGTTCAATTAGATATGGGCCATCCTACTGCTATTATTTTTTTTTATCACACTACTACCTCACTCATGCAAGATTAATAAATTAATTAGGCTACAGCAGCTTTTGGTGAGCAGCACCTCTATGCTGACTATGATCTGGCCTACGACTTGGCCTACCTCGCTATTACTCTTAAATAGACTATTGTTTTGTTAATCACATGAAGACATAGTTCTGTCTCGTATCTTAAGCATACCTCTGCCTTTTGCCAGACACCCATTGTGCTCCCGGCGTTTTTGAAGACATCACGCCCAAGTTCACTACCCATCCTCTCCCTGCCTGCGGGCTGAAGGAGGGCAGCAGTGCGCCTCCTCCGCCTCCCACATCCCGGAGGGCTGGAAGCGCGCCAGGATGGGATCGGCTTCCCGCTCCTGTCAGGGAGGAACTTGTGCGCCAGGATATCCAAATATGGACCGGCCGATATCAGCTTGGATCGCATGACTCAGCGCCATTCTATATAATCTTATCAGACTTTTGTTTGTTGATAAAAGGTAAAGAACTTGGTTGGAGTAGTTCAGGTGTCCTTAAGGAGGAAAAGGCTCACTGTGTTCCAGCTGTGTGTCATGGACTGTGAGGAACGTTTCAGACCGCCTTGTCAATAGATGACAAAGAGTTTTAAGTGTGCGCTTGATGTATTTTTTATGCTTCTAGCAGGCCTGAGTTTTTCCGAATAGGCCTCGTCTTGTTTACAGTCCTTGTTCCCGGCAACAACGTCATCGAGTCTATGATCAAGGAGGCGGAGACCACAAAGGAAAGAACCAATCAGCAGACTGCACAGAGAGCGTGTCTTATATATGAGAAGAGCGGCGAGGGCGCCCGTCAGTTAAGAGGAAACAGAATTGGAGCTCATATTGAAAGCAGAAAAGATCCCCTACTCACGAGTGAATGAAAACATCTGAATTAGTCACTGGACTCCGCTTTGAATCCAACTAAAGGTACAAAACGACGACTTGGTACAGTACAGTTCCACTATTTTGGAAGTTTTGCTCTGTTTTTGATAGATTTGATCTTCATCAGTAAGATAATACAGCGGGACTTTGTGCTGGAGATTGAATCAGTTGGGACACTGAAGCCTCGGTGTCCGAGCAGCATCATTGCAGCGCACTCTTGTATTTGACTGTCTGATTTGAAATATGTCCACAATTATGGAACAGCCTTTTTATGACGACTCGTTTCTCTCTGCTTATGGCCATCCAGGCGCAGCCCTGCCAGACTACAAGCTGCTAAAGCAGAATATGAACTTGAACTTCACCGATTCATATCGGAACTCAAACTTCAAGTCACAGCATCTGCGCGCCGACAGTGATTTCTTTTCATCCGGAACGGCGGACGTGGGCTCCCTGAAGCTCGCCTCTCCTGAACTGGAGCGACTGATCATCCAGAACAGCAACGGGGTCATCACTACAACACCAACACCTGCCCATTACCTCTACAACCGAGGGATCACAGAGGAGCAGGAAGGCTTTGCTGACGGCTTTGTGAAGGCATTGGACGACCTACACAAGATGAACCAGATGGCTCCTCCGAACGTGTCCATCGGCACCGGTGGCGTCGGCTGTCCGGCTCCAGCCTCCGTGTTCGGCTCATCCATGCAGCCAGAACCGCTCGAGTACACCACCCTGGGCAGCTGCACCAACAACCCCAGCCAGTCCTCCGCAGCCAGCTATCCCTCCACCACCATCAGCTACCTGCCGCATCACCAGTACCATCAGCACCCCCAGGCCGTTGCGCACGGATCCCACCATTTCCAGCACTCCTTGGCCGGCGTGGGCATCCACTCACAACGGTTCGTCGGGTTGAAAGAGGAGCCTCAAACAGTCCCCGACATGCAAAGCAGCGAAAGCGGATCGCCGCCGATGTCACCCCTCGATATGGAGGATCAGGAGCGGATCAAAGCGGAGCGCAAGCGACTGAGGAACCGACTGGCAGCATCCAAGTGTCGGAGGCGCAAACTTGAGCGCATCTCCCGTTTGGAGGATAAGGTGAAGGTGTTGAAAACAGACAACGCAGGACTTTCAAACACGGCTTCTCTACTGCGAGAGCAGGTGGCCCAACTCAAACAGAAAGTCATGACACACGTGAGCAGTGGCTGTCAGCTCATGTTAGCGCCCAAAGTAAAGTCATATTGAAGAGACAATGCACTTTGAAAACACTGGACAAGAACTGCACTGACAACACAATGAACAATGTCTTTCTACATTGAGAGAACTGGATCATTATGATTTCTGTGGCAGAGAGAAAAGTAGCCAACACGAAATCAAACAGGACTATAACACTTCGGGCATTTCGGAACAAGTTATTAAAGATGTCGTCTTGGCGTTGCCTGTTTACAGTTTACTTTAATTTGTGCTTCATCCTTATGTAAGTTATTTTTTGTTAGTCAGGTTGAGCCTGATTATCCTGTTTTTTCTTTTTTTACTTGTACAGTATATATTTAAGTAAATGAAGTTACGAAACAGAGAAATGAGTGATGTTGTGTCTTTTTGAGGTTTTTAGTATTTAAAAATATCATCTGTTAGGGAGTATTATAGTAATTCTCGTTAACACAACCGCATTGTTGTCAACGATCTCGCTGGTCAGCAGTTTAAAAGTTTACAGCAGCCGCAGTTGCTTGACGTTGGAGACGTCTCAGCGTAGGATTGTTTCCGTACTGACGTACGTACTTCAGTCTATATATGGTCAGTTTTGCTGGCAAACGTCAGATCACGAAAGGTTTCCGGGAACTCCCTCCTACATTGCTCGGCAGAAATGCTGCTCTCTCCCCATCACACCACAGTGTTGTGTGTGTGTGTGTGTGTGTGTCTAAATGAAGAGGTTTGTCAATGAGGCGTTTATTCGAGTTAAGGGAGTTTCCCCATTCTGCTTTCAGTTTCCCAAAACAAGTCGTAAGAACACTTGTTCAGGAAAAATGTTTGAAAAAAGTTCCACATAAACATGCAGACTTTCTGTCTGATGGGTAAAAGCCAGTTTGACAAGCAGTGCCAAAAACAACCATCAGAAAGAAATGATGGTGAGTAGAAATGGGGACACACAGGATTCACATAAAATAGAGGTTGTCCAATAAAATGTATAAACCTAGAAAAAATAAACAAAAACAAAAACTCTGTATTATTATATGTAAAGACTGATGTCCTAATATAGTTTCATTATAGTAAATAAGCCATGGAAAGTTATTAATTAGCAGTCATTTGATTTACTTTCTCGGGAAATGGAGGCTGTGCCATATTTTTATTACTCTGGGAAAGGATACGAATAGGATTCAAATGAGTAACTATCCTCAAAGAGTGACAAGTCATTTGGGGCTGTTAAATCACATCCAACAATCCAATCTTTCCCAATAAGCAGCAGTGCCATTCAACAAAGCTGTTTTGTTGTGCTAAGCCAAACCGCAATAACTCCAATATTAACAAAGAGCTCGCAGCCTTGTGACACACTCAGATCCTCTGCCAGACACGGGGCCCAGTACTTACACACCAAGTTCGTTTGAAAAAGGTCAGTTGGCATTATACTTTCAAGTTGTACAATCACTGAGCAAGTAGGTACCAAAAAGATCAGAAGATTTATGGCACCACCTAGAGGTAAAGAGGGGAATGGCTTTTAAAATTATTGCATGCAGCCATCTTGCTACCTTTCTGAGACAAAAAAACACTTCAGTCACAATTTTTCCACTGTTTTAATAAAGATGGTAGCAAAGTATTTAATACAGCAAGGAAAAATATTGATACTTTTTTTTCTGAAAAAAAAAAGGAACAAAACTTAACTTTCAGTGCTTGAGACTATGAGGTCGCCCCACCAATAGTACATTGGACATACAGATATAAGATCAGCAACAAAGGATTTATCTAACTAGTTCTGAAATTTGGTTGGGTGTAATATATAATGTCTGGACGCCATGAGATACTGCTTCACAGGGACACCTCTTATCTGAAGGCAAGTGCTATAGTTAGGAAGTCAGCTTCACATTTACTGCTTGGAGAAGAAATCTTTGCTCCTCTCAACATCAGGAATGATAGTGTCGCTCCCAGGTTTCCAGCCAGCAGGGCACACTGGGGAGGGACAAGGGACAAAGGTTATCCACAATACACAGGTAACAGACACTGAACTTTGCATAAGCTGAGGAAAAGTACATGTGTAAACAACTAGGAGGGTAAACTTACCATGAGTCCACAAACTAACCAAACCTGCCAAATCATTTAACAGCCACCGGTAGATGCATTTCCTCATTTACAACTGTTTGTTTTTTTTAAATGCATCCATGCTAATTGTAATTATCTTAAATAAATAGAACAAAGTAATGAATAAATAGTGGGGAAAGTTAAAGTGTTTTCTTTTAGATGTGCACAAGATCAAGAAAAATCACAGATAAAAATTAAAAAATTAGAAAAAACATAAAAACAATATGTGAGCATTAAGTACATACTGACAAAAATGTCCTAAAGCAAATGCTAAGGACACCAATGTAATTGGTTGCAGCCAGTTACAAATTCATAATTTTGAGGGCCCCTTAAAAACAGCTTTGGGGGGTTTGTTTCTAACAGGGTAGAGGGTAAAAAAAAAAGTCCTGAGTATTTTCATGTGATATCGGAGAGTTAGTTATATTAACTGGTCGCAGAAACTGAGGACATTTCTGGGGATTGTATTCACCTTCGCCATATTTGTCAGTGAACTGAAAAGCCTGTACCAGGCGCAGGGTTTCATCCACGGAGCGACCCACAGGCAGGTCATTGATGGTGATCTGCCTCAAGATGCCCTTGTCGTCAATCACAAACAGACCCCTGAGAGGCACAAACTGAGGTTACAGTCTCACACAACATTGTTACATCTACAATTACAACCACAACATCTACAACTTTCTGAACTGACTTAGCCGTTTAAGTGGTAATCATTGAGACGCGTGATGGGACAGTGATGTAAGCAGTCTGACCTGTATGCGATGCCCTCATCCTCCTTCAGCACACCATAGTCCTTTGAGATGCTCTTGGTGAGGTCTGCCACAAGAGGGATTTTCATGGCACCCAGACCTCCCTGCTTCCTGGGTGTGTTGATCCTGTAGTGGCAAATTGAAAACTCATTTAGTGTTTGAGGTGCACAGAGTGTCCTGACCTCACAACACTGTTACTCCTACTTAATTTGATGTACTGCACTTTATTTATAAGTAGTCCAGAACCTCATCATTACATGTCGTGGTGTTTTGTGAATAAAAGTGGCTGTAAAATGAAGTGAAGTTGCAAAAAAAAAACAAAAACAAAACACAGTAGCCTTAAAAGTTACCTAAAAAAATAAGAAAAAAAATATCTATATAGTGACAGTGGAGAACAGAATTGAACTCATCCTCCAATCTTAAATATTCCTCTTCGAAGGCCAGGATCTAACTTGTAACCAATGTAATTCATGAGTTAAAATGCTTCTACAAAATTATAGTGACTTCAGAACTCCAGCTAGAGCCAGAGTCATAAACATTTCTCAAATGTTAAATTACAACCTTTAAGACCGCAACACTTAAAACATGCAGAGTAGTCATTTGTTTACTTAAATTCATTTAAACCTTTGATTCTTCTAGAACATGCAATGTGATTAAGTGACCGTTGCCTCTTAACTGTATATCTTGACTCAGAACTTATCAAGACTATGCAGAGGAGGCATACGGACAGGAGATAAACTGGGACGGTTGTTTTTGCTAAAACCCTCTGTTATAAACACAGTAATTAAAAATTGCAAACTTGAAGCACCTTGACCTCAGTTGTGTAATAATCTGGCACTGAATTCTGATCTGATAATTATGTTTCCCTACATATCCCAGCTGCACAGGGCAAAAGCATAGGTTGAAATACATTTTCTTTTTCTTGAAACTGTGTGTGAATGAGCAGTAAAATACAGGCAAAGAAACCTCACTTAAAGCAGCTCAGCCAACACCACTTGCTGACACACGTCGGCTGTATGGACATTATTTTGAAACTGCTGGCTAAGGAACATTCAAGATGTCTAGTTCCCTCTGCGTACAACCACACAAATTACAGTGAGGCTCAAGCCATCACTTTACATCCTTCCAGTCAGCAAGAATACACACCATGCCAAGTGACAGAAGTGAGAGTCTACAGAGCAGCCGATAACCTCACAGCCAATACTGCGGAACTCTTCTGCCCTGTCGCTGAAAGCCACGATCTCAGTGGGACAAACAAACGTGAAGTCCAGAGGGTAGAAGAAGAAGACAACATACTTCCCTGAAAACACAAGGGGATATAATTGGGAAAGCATGAATTATGGCCAGCTAGCATCACACCCTGAAAAGTCAATAAGAAATGAGTAAATATCTGTTACCTTTGTAGTCCGACAGCTTGATGTCCTTGAACTGTCCATTCACCACAGCTGTGGCACTGAACTCTGGGGCAGGTTTGCCAATCTTTGCGTTTCCGGCAGACATGGTGTTGGTAGCAAACGACTGAAGACAGACAGCACATTTCAGAGTATACTAGAACATGCCTGATGCTCATTCACCGTCACAAGATAAGTTCTGTGGGGTGGAGCCTGAGGCACCACCTGGAGCTGTAACAGTTACAAGTACTAATACAAATGAGCCAATACACAAGTGGTATTTAATATAAGGTGACAGAGTGCTTGAGGCCTAGCCAAATACAGGTTTTGCATAGCTTACTATTTGGAACACTGCTCAAAGCGTATTCAGTTAGAAATCTGGTTAAGTCACATGCAAGTCATGCCCACTCAACAAGAAACAATACCCTATTAAGAAGCCTACATAACCATGATTGGTACTAACCAATAAGAGGCCCCTTATTGTATATAAGCCTGTGTTTTTTTATAAGGTAACGATTAAGTTTGTTTTTTTTTAATCAGGATTGCAATTTTTACATTTGCAGAACTACAAAAATGCAATGAAACTTTGTCATTTATGGTTGTCATGAGATATCAATTCTTGTTAACAACTCTACTTCGGTGTATAAAAAAGGATCTTGCGTATGTGTCTGCCCTGGCCATAACTCATAAACAGACAAAAGCTGACGATCCTTTGTCGTCTTAAATTGTTTGCAGAGGTGAAGCTTCAGGCGAGTGGTGTCAGCAGTCATTGCCCGGTCAAAGTTCGGCGGTGAAGCCCAAAAGCTTTGCAAACGGCGAGGGGGGCATCGACCAGCCTCTGCTGCAAGCTGCAGCACGGGGACAAAGAAAGAGCCAGAAACAGGCCCAAAGACTTAAGAAGGAGGGGAGGAAAATGACCCGCACTGCCCGGCTAGCTAAACGTTAGCCTGATGTAGTAAACCGGTTTCTTTGTTGGTCTCCTACTCCGGGCGAAGCAACCGCGACTCCTGCCTGAGCCGTGGGGGAATAATGCGAACTCCTGACAGAAAATGATCACACAAACATGTCATTTCTTCCTCCTCACCTGTCTTTACGTAGACTCACGAAGTTGGCTCACAGGAGATCCGCTGCTGGCAGGAGGAAAGCGCACTCGAAGGAGGGACGGCGGCGTGCAAGAAGTAGGCAGAGCTAGTTATGGCCTCCGGAAGTTATAATACTTTCCTTCAAAGTAAAAGTTGAGAACAGACTTGATTTCGTATCCACCTGAAATAAATAAATACTTTTCTTCCACTGCATTTATTGGATTACCGTAATAGACATTTTCCTCAGATTAATATTTTTTACATTGGTTTATACTTCGTTACCTAAAATTTAACTAGCATAGTTACACTAGTTGCAAAAATACAGCACATATTACAATCACATCATTCTTAGCTCTATGGAACTGTATAACAGAAAATATACAAACAAGAGATCATGTTTCCTTTTTTGCTTTACTCATTGAGATCCTCTAGGCCTACATACAATAACCCAGTGATAAAAAATAAATATCAGTCACTGTTTGCATTTCTTTATGTTCCCTACTCAACAAACTGCTGAAATAGTGTAATGTAAAGCTAAAAATACAAAAATATACAGTAAAAACAAATGTCTAAATACAATATCAATAAATTAACGTATAAATAATTTCTACAATAATTTAAATCAATAATTATCTATTTAATAAAAGAAATGTTAATCCTCTTCGAGAACTCAATGGATTGGACACTCAAACACTTTCGTCCATAACACCACAGAATATCATTTAATGTTTTCCTTTAAAATACTTAAATATCCTTTGACTTGGTGCAAACCTCCCCAGTGTGTCTCGGCTGTGTGTCTCCTCAGAGGCAAAGAAAGAGGCATTATATTAGTTTGATCCAAGCTATAAACACGAGGAGATTGTGAAGGCTTTCGACATGTGACTAACCAGACTGGACGTGTGCTACTTTCTCCATCCTTATCCTGCAGCTGGAGAGATGTTAGAGACATTTGCAATTTGTGAGGAAGAAATTTACCATTTCAAGTTCTTGGTCCCTGAGAAACAGCTGGTAGCCAAGAGCAAGTTCTGCTACAACCAGATCAAGAGGCCAAATGTCTATTGACTCACTGAAGACCATAACCAGCATGACCTCTGGTGTTCTGCTGCTCTGAGCAAAGAGGGAAAGACAAACATCATGTAGAAAAATAAAATCTTGCGTGTGTCATGCTTTCAATTCTAAACCAGTATCTTTCCAGAGAAGCACCTTTCCTTCTGCTTCTGTGTCTCAGAACACCACTGCTAAAACATATGTGTATATACAAATCAAAATTTCCTCTTTAGGTTAATATTAAATAACACTGAACACTAATTGCATAGGGACATGAAATGCAAATTTATTAATGAGGTTAGCTGTAATGACGATTGCTTAAAAATGTTGACAGCAATAGGCTACTGCTAAATTAAACATCTTGTCAATTCAAAGTATACAGTTAGTCAATATTAAATTATTAAAACCTGTAGAAGCAGAAAAACAACTGGCAAGAACAACATGCAATGCACGCAACCCTACATAACGGTTTGTAGGCCTACTTTTAATAATAATCATCAAATAATGGACTACATAAAAAGTAGTATTTTTGACCTTTATATTTAAAGATTTTGTAAGTGGTTGTACACTCACCAGAAACATTAAATGCGCGACTTTCCTTAGTGGCCTTAGTTCCTTAGTGGTTACTGAAAAAGTAGCAAAACATTGTGTGTTTAGGGATAAATTAACCTCCTGCCACAGCATGCAGATGGACACTAGGGGGGCTTCGCTCGCACAAAGCAAAGATGTTATTGCCCATTTATTTTGAAAAAAAAATCTGCAACGGAACTTTGTTGACTATAACTTCCGCTAAGCTTGTTGGTGGGAATGATGTTTTGAGACAGTCTTTCCGGGATTTTAGATATATAACTTTCTCATATAACTGATCATCCTACATTTGTTTCCAGCCCAAGGCGTATGACGTGCAGGTAGTAGATGTTTTCATTAAACAAACTGTTGTTTGAGCTAGCATGAAGCTAACATTAGCATACTGCCCAAGCAAAACAAAGGGAGCAAGAGAGGTGTGCTAAGTTAGCTTACAGGTAACGTTATAACTCAGAACGTACTTCAGTCACTTACAGTTCTACTACTACTATCCTATCGATTTTTGCTCCAAGAAAAAAAGGCAATAAAACAATTAAAAACTGAGAATTACTTAAATGTGAAAAGCGTCACAAGCGTGACATCCTCAGCTTAATTAACGTTAATATTTAACCGGACTGACAATTCTTGATTAAAATCAAACTCCTCCATCACTGGTGCACAGGAGAAAATCCACAGGCAGTGAACCTTCTCATCTAACATAACCCACAACTTTTTTGGAAGCAATGGATTCACAAGGTAAGACAGACTCCAATAACTGTGTTACCAATGATAACATGATGTCTTCACTCACATTGTTAGATTAGCTTAAATGTAGGAATGTGCAGTCTATCCTCGTTGACATTCCTTTGGCCATCTCCATGACCCTAATCACAGTGTCATGAATCTCGAACAATTTCTCATAATAAAAGAACCAAAGCGTTACCTTAATTTTAAATCATTTTTAACTGCTTAATCAGTTGTATTCCATTTCACCATACACATTTAGTTTTGCCTAAAACTTTTTTTTTTTACAGATCTGAACAATCCACTTCAAAACACTTTTTTTAATGCAAATATTGATCATGTTGGGCGAGTTTCTCAGTTTTAAATGCACTGTTGGCACAATGTCACCTTCTAGAGAATTGATGCCAACAATTTTCACACAATGTGAAACAGATAAAACTAGTAAACTAGTGTTGATCCGTGCTCTGTTGTAGGTAACTGAAAATGTCCAAAAATGTCAGAGAAAATGTCAGTAGGTGCATTCCCAACCATTTTAGTTCATTTAAGTGGAGGTTGACAAGTCTAGAGGCAAATCTTGTTGTTGAGAGGCACTGACTGAAGTTGTCCCACCCTATTTTGATGACAAACCCTCGTTTTAACTTTCCCACAGCTGCCCCACAGCCTGTCATGTGTGAGGTCTGCGGAACATATTTTGAGACACGGCGAGGGCTTTCCAGCCATGCCCGCCTTCACCTTCGGCAGCTCGGTGTCACAGTGTCAGAAAGCAGCGGGGCTCCCATTGACCTCCTCTACCAGCTCATCCAGGAGAGAGATGGCTCCCTCCCTGATTTCACAGGAGACTCGTCCTTAGCTGGGCCAACCCCTCTAAAAAAAACGCCCCTGCCTGAAACCAGGTCACCTTCAGAACCGGAGGACAGGAGTTCCTCCTGCAAAGCAGCGAGCAAAGTCATAACAACTCCGAAGAAGATGGATCATGAGGGATCTCCAGCACGAGTAAAAGATTCAGCCACCCCTCTCCCCCCTTCGTCCCCCTCAGGTCTTAGGCTGGCTGAGACTAGAGCAGATGAAAGCAGCAGCTCATCCTCCGTAGAGCACCGAGCCTCAACCAAGCCGCTGTGGGCGCCACTCGAAACTGACGCCCCAATCACCTTAGGTGTGGCTGAATTCCAAAGACATGCTTTAACTCATGTTGACAGTAGTGAGGGAAGTAGATTGTTATTTGTTTATAAGAATAATTGTTAGGCTGTTACTAATGTAAAAATTTATGTAAACTTAATATATTTGCATTGTCTCTCTGACTGGATTCCCTTTTCTTTAGACACCAACAACGAAGTTCACGTGTGCCAACTTTGTGGCTGCTGGTATGAAACACGTAAAGGCCTGTCCAGTCATGCTCGGTCCCATCTGCGCCAGATTGGAATATCTGAGAGTGAGATCCAGGGCAGCCCTATTGATCTCCTGTACCGCATTATGGAGGAGGAGGACCTCAAGCCCATCAGCAGCAAGCAGCAGGAGGTCCTCACCTCAAACAGTCCCTCTAAGTCCTCCTCCAAACGTCCCTCCAGCTTATCCCCTTCATCTGCATCGCTTTCCAGCAAACGGCCTAAAACAGCAGATGACTGTACCTGTATTCTGTGCGGGGAGGAGTTTGAGAATAGGAAAGGTCTGTCTAGCCACGCTCGCTCTCACCTTCGTCAGCTTGGAGTCGTTGACCTGCTGGAAAAAAGCTCTCCTATTGATACAATCGAAGAACTGGTCAGCAGTGGTGTGCTAGAAGCTAAACACCCTCCCAAAACTCCTCCCAAAAACACAAGCAGCTCATCTGCGCCTCCATCTCCTGCAGCCCGCACTCGTTCTCCAGCTCCAGGCTTTTCGCAGACTTCCTTACCCTCAGCATCCTCCTCCCCGAGCCCTGCAAAGAGCACTCACCAACCTCCTGTTAATCGGGCCCCAAAGGCCAAGAAAGGCTTTCGGCTAGCAGTGGATCCCCTTCATAGGAAGCCCAAACCTGAGCCAGTGGAGATGGAGGTATCTGTTCAGCCAAAAGGATCCAGCAGCGACTGCACCTCTCCTGTGCAGAAGTCACCCGTTGCTGCTGCTGCTGCTGCTGGTTTAAAGGCTCCCAGTGCAGGTAAAGAAGAGAGTTATTTATTCTTAAATGCTTGGCGAATTAACTTGACAAATTAGTTTTTTGGGTGTAAAACTATATTATTACAAACTTATTTTTCACAGTTATTTATTTATTTGCTTATGTTTGTGCGCCAAAGTTTCGATGCAACTTCTAAATTCAACCACCACCATTTTCCGGTGTCCCCCCCAGATGTACAGTCACCTCCAACAGTCCTCTGTGATTATTGTGGCCAGCTGTTTGACACCCGCAAAGCCCTGTCATGCCACGCCCGTGCCCATCTGCGCCAGCTTGGACTCGCCTGGGCCATCAAAACTTCACCAATTGATCTTCTCAAAGAGGTCATTATGCAAGGCACAGAAAGCAGGAGACAGTCTGCACCCGGTGGGTCAGCAGGCAAGGCCACGTGGGCCCCTCAAGGCCCCAGAAGGTCCCTGGACAGCCTCCAGTCTGGTGAACCAGCCAACAAACCCTGCACCTCTCCTCTCGATTATTCCATGAAAGAGAAATCCCCCTCCAGCAAGAGCGGGGCCCCACAGCCAGGTAAGATGTTAACATCGCTGTCGAGTAATGATGCTGCATTTAAGTCAGTTTAACAACAATAGTGTGATGTGATGGTGAGCCAGTTACATTTCTTCATTAAGATAACCACCAAGTGTTTTAGTTCAGATCAGCCTGAGATCAACAGACAGAGACGGGTAGAAACAGGGAAAGTGTTGTTGGACAAACACATGGTTGGTTTTGGTGTTTTTTACCGGATTGAAAAAGTTCTGAACCTCTGAACCTAAAGATTATCTTTTTGTTTTGTTTTTCACTCAATCACTCTTCATGATTTTTCATGACTCTTCACGCATCCCACAATTCAATGCTGCCTTCTTCTTCTTCTTCTTCTTCTTCTTTTTTTTCAAATATTTTATTTTTTTAGATTTCAAGTACAAGATATACAGAACACACATACACAAACTTGGCTCTGAACCCCTGACCAATCCCACCCACATAAAATCCAAAAAAAGGGCCTGACTCAAAAGGAGTAGGTAGTGGTCACAAAAACAAAGGCAAGATGCAATGCTGGCTGCATTAACACATGCTGTGTTTTGTGTAAAACAAACATTTTACTTTTATCTAAACAGTTAAATGCAGTGGTAAAAATTCCAAATTTCTCCCTGGACCCCACCTAACTGGTACCATATGCCTGATCTGCCTCTGGTATCTTGAGACGGATTCTTGTTTCAAATCCACTTATCTTCCTTGTATCAGATACATCCTGTGAGCTTTGTGGCTTTGATTTTGAAAACCGCAAGGCCCTGGCCAGTCATGCACGGGCCCACCTCCGGCAGCTGGGACTCATTGAGTGGAAGGCAGATGGAGCGACTTCACCAATCGAGCTCCTCAGTGAGTTAATACGGAGGGACCCGGTTAAGGTAGCAGCAATAACCAGACGCTATCGCACAGGAGACCTTTACATCAAGAAGGTGGGCTGTACTTAAAATTAAATTTGAAAGAACTCCCCGTACAGATGGACTAATTAAACCTAACTTACTGTACATTCATTCTCTTGCAGTCGCAGAGAACGTCTGCGTCACCTTCTCTGTCCACAGACTCGGACTCTGTGTTCAGCAGCCTGAAGCCTTCAATGCAGCACCCTGAGTACAAACTGCGCAGAGAGGACTCGGGTATGACTGCCGGCCCATCCAGACAACGGTCCACTGCAGCCCACGGCGACCATAGTGTGCGCTCCGCAAGGGGTAGGAGATGAAAGATAAGCGATTACTGATATACTATAACTAATAATCAAAAATGCATCTAATTGTTGAACCTTTCTGTGTGGTTCCAGGGGTCCATCCACCAAAACATGTCATGCCTGCACGGGAAGAAAATTCCCAGCAGCCATCACGGTCAGGCAGCATCCCAGCTATGCTGCCAAAGCCCCCGCTAACACCACTGGTGAAACTGGTGGGCAAAATCTACTCCCTGAAGTGCAGGTAAGTCCTGATAGTATGTGATCACATTTCCACTAGATTTATTGAATAATAATAAATCTATTGGAAGTAGTAGTTGAATACAGCTTCATAATCTACAGTACACTGAAGCGAGTAATTCTGCGAGCACTGTCCAGTATTGAAGAATCTGTATTTCACTGTTATTGTGTAACAGTCAGTAGAGAGTAGACAGGGAATGACAGGAGAGCCACTCTGTTGTTTGATCACTTCTTCAAAAGATTCTTTTATCTTAAACAAGACACCTAAAATCTCACTCCCCTCCTGCTGCTGTTCAGATTCTGTGAAGAGGTGTTTCACGGGCCGCTGTCGGTTCAAGAACAGTGGATCACACACCTGCAGAAACACATCCTGTCACTGGGCTACAAAGGCAAAGCTTCTCCTCCTGCTGCGCCGGTGGAAGCTCCAGCACTCGTCCATCCAGTGGCTGTTTAGTCCACAAAGTCTTTCTGTGTTTGAACCGTCAGTCAGTCCGTTTCAAAAGTCAGGTCAGAGGTGAGATTCAGCACTGTCTCTATGCCCATGTAGAGGGGGCAGATTTTTACAGAGGGGTGAAAACCACATGTTCCCTTTTGTCCTAGAGGGGGCAGCAATGAGTCATGTGAGGGAGGCAGTAGAATGTAACTCACTCAGGTAAAATCCATTAGTTACAATAAACCATTATTGTTACACAGTAATTGCTGGATGTTTTCTGGAAAAGACAGAAG
The DNA here is from genome assembly GCA_029783725.1 of Acanthurus tractus. Taxonomy (NCBI): domain Eukaryota; kingdom Metazoa; phylum Chordata; class Actinopteri; order Acanthuriformes; family Acanthuridae; genus Acanthurus; species Acanthurus tractus. The sequence continues at coordinate 21,104,928 of JAQNCA010000024.1, read as the reverse complement.
ATAGTTCATTCCTCATCCAGATAATGAATACTTCTGTCCTCCAGCTCATCAGCTGTACAGATGTTACATGTGTTTGAATACAGTTCAGTGTTGATGTGCCCCACACCATGAGGATGTTCCTGGTCAGTGTTTCTCTGTCGTGCTCAGCAGACTGGTATGGTCACCACATCACTGTGATATATTTTATATCCTTTATATCTTCCTGTGGTATCATGCCACTTTTGAGCTGTTTTTCAATAAATCTACAAGGATTCATTTTTTTCTCAAATCCAAGTGTTTTTGAATAAGGCAACAATGATACAAGAATGTAAGACACAGACTTTGTATCTAGCTGGTGCAAAAAATCAGTTACGACATAAAACTCAAATCTTCCACCACGTTCAC
>JAQNCA010000024.1:21045476-21104444 GCA_029783725.1 Acanthurus tractus | reverse complement strand
TCTGTTTAAATGAAAATCAATGGACCAGTTTTGATAACCTGCATTTCTTCAACCATCCCTGCTTTTTCTCCTCTTTCATGTAATGAGATGTCTTTTTTTTAAATCAAAACTAATACTTTTGTGGCTTTTTAGGCTTTTCTTTGGAGCAACGAATGTCTGAAACAAACATGGAATGTTGTGGCTCTCGTTTGCAGCCTTTGACGTCAGGCCACTAGTCATATTTTATTATTGTTCAGCTTGAAGGTTACTGACAGCCATCTAGTTGTGTTACTAACAACTCCGTGTGAAAATAAAAAAAAGAAACATAAAGCTCGTTCAGTCCTAAACTATTTTAAACCGTTTTCACTTTCCTTCTCAGCCATATTTTTCCATTTATGTCCATCAGGCCTGTTCAACTTTTCGTTTCAAAACTCACCAGAATGTACTTCCCTCCTAAAAGAATGTGTTCAAAGTGCAGAGCTGATTACCTATAAATGAGTTTTCTCTTGTGCTCACTGGCTTTTATTTCTCCACCCTCTGCCATGCAGATTACTTCTTTTCTGATAGTGCCTGGTGGTTACTTTGTTTACGCATTCTTCCAAATGTCAAGGCTCAGCATTCACTCCCTGCACTTTTGTGTTGTAACTTTATCTCTCCTTTGTTTAAAAAGTGTCATGCTCAGACTGTTGTCTTGAAAATGTGGAAGTCATGAAGAGTGTTAAGAGTGCGCAGCTTCTCTTTGATACTTTTCATGTTGTTCTTGTAAACACAGCAACACAAGTATGTTTCTGTACTCATCAGTCTTAACAAAAGTTTCCATTTCATAGACAAAGAGACATTGAAAAGTGTCTGTATGCCACTGTCCACTTAAAAAAAACTTTTTTGTTGTTAGCAATTGTAGCAAAATAAAAATCCCTTGTGTGTATAAAGTTCATAGTGTTTCTCCTACTTTGATTTTTCCAGGGTTCGAGCCACCGTTGTGCTGACAGGGGGTCAGTAACTTTACAACCTGCACTGTGCAGGTCATTAAATTATGGCAGGGTTGGTTTTATACCCTTAAAAGCTCTGAGACAGGAGGTGAATCACTCAGCCAGAGAGAGGAGAAGGATTTAGTCGGCAGAAATTAACATACACCCATAAAGACCAAGAACAAAGAATATACACACCGAGACAGTCTCACTTCACAAGAGTCTTTACAAATTGATAGCAACCAGACAAAACAATCCTGTTGCAATGGCAGATGTTCAGTTGATTAAATCCTGTAAATAAAAGTCAGTTTTAACCACTTTAAATGCCCAAAGGCTTCCACTTGGACTCCTGCTGTTATAAAGAATCTTCTCTCTCTATTAATATCTTGTAAACATTTACTCAGTGGCTTTAACATGAGCTTCAGATGTCCTCTGGACACTTAGCTTTTGACTGACACCTCATTTTCACATGTGAGGAGCCTCCGTGTCCTGTCCACGGCCCTCGATAACCAGCGAGAGTCTGCGATGAAAGGCAGGGCCTGCTCATATTCCCTTGTTGAAAAACAAGCCAGGTGCAATCGATTGTGCGAGTGCTGCCGCTATGAATTACCAATGAAATTCTCAAAGGGCAGAGCTACTAGACTGCCTGAATTTCTTTAAAGCCACAGGGAAGAAGAGGGATTTCACCAAGGCATTTTAAAACAGTAATGTCATTTAGCAAACGCCCTAAAATACAACACAGATGGCCCAAATATGAATATTGGTGGCTTAAATATTGATGTATAGATTAGTATGAGTATTTTAGATTTGGTAAAATGAAGAAATCCACAGAAAATTTGTAAAATATTCCATTGATGTGTTTTTTTTTTTGTAGCAGTGTTGATTTAGACCTAGATATGACTTCGTGATGTGGTACCATTGTGTTTTGAGGCTTATCGTTTCCATCTGCAGGAATTTGTTGCTGAAGAACATTTAGATGTAATAAAGGATCTTATTTTTCAGTGTATTTAGACTTCTGTTACTCACTCAAAGCCAGCAGCACTTACAGTGATTCTGACTGCCGGGAAATAACATTCAAAATTTTACTTTTTAGTACAGTTTATGCAAGAACTCCAAATGGTTTTAAAAACAGGTTTCAGTTACACTAAGCATATGCCCCAATAGGTGTATTTGTCTCATTTAATTTAATTTTACTAGGATTGTAAAAATGACCGTATTACACAACATGTCCACAGGTATTGAAAGGACAGCTGTAAGTGTTTCTCTCACAAAACATGTTTTTCTCCAGAAGACAGATATATCGGTGCACTTGTGGTTTTAACTGTAATAAACAGTCGCTGGATGGACCTTCTGTTCTGCGGTGAAGCTGAGAAAACACTTCACACGAAAGGCTGAGAGGATGATTTACTTTAAATAGATTCTCATGCAGCTTAACATAATTTCTGTTTTCTGCCGTGTCTCCACCAGAGACAGTGTATGGTCTCCACCCTCCACCGTCTCCTCAGGTCACAGCGTCGATTCCTGCAGTCTCATTCTTTTTAATTTACTGCCAGACAGAGGTGGGCAGTGTTTCAGGCAGCTTTCAGCCAGTGATGGATAAATCTGATATCTGCTCCTCTGCTGATATGCCAACCTTAAGGTGTTTACAGAGTGAGCGAGTTATCCTGACAGACAGCATCTGAGCAGGCTGTTGCACACAGCTATCCACAACTAATGGCCAACAGGCAGAGTGTGTCAGACCGGCTATTTCAAAGCACTCATGAGAGCTCAAATTAGGAGGACATCTGTCTTCCAGAGCTGTGAGATTACAAAGATCTGCTAAATAAAGTTTTTGGACTCTGACTGTGGTCAATGGGATTTAAAAATAGAAGCTGGAGTGCAACCATTTCATGTAGTCAAGAACAATTCGTATTGAGCAACTCTGGAAAAAGACTGCAGGCATCGATGTGGATTAGAAATATATAAAACAAGGACTTTATTTTTAATGTACAGGTACATCTAAAAATATTAGAATATTGTAGAAACATTCATTTATTTGTGCAATTTAATTAAAAAGGTGAAATTTTTGTATATTTTAGATTTATCATACATAAAGTAATATTTCAAGCCTTTTTTATTTAATCTAAATGATTATGGCTTACAGCTTATGAAAAACAAAATCCAGTATCTCAAAATATCAGAATATTACACAAGACCAATCAAAAAACTACCTTTAGTTTTAACTTTTTTTTGCAGATAAACTCTATAGAATTTACTGCATTGCACCTCTAAATTTTCACCTTAAAAGGATCTTTAGCCTTTGATTTAAAAATATATGTATATATAATAAACCTGGGCTTGGGGGAACAAACATGGATTAAAATATTAAATTGGCCCACATCTAACATAGGTGAGATTAAAGTCAGTCCAGTAGAGTATTTATTGCTACAAAATGGGTTGATGTTACTGGTGAGTGATTCTTGACCATAAAGATTTTAAATTCGTTCTCTTAGATACGAAAGAGCAGAGAGAAAGTTTCATCTTTTTTAGCTCCTGACATGTAGGCTCATTAACTGTATGCTTAAATCTCACTCATCAAACCTGTTTTCAGAGCGCAACTAAATTGGCTCATCACCACACAGTACGCAGAGTTAACAACTTACACGTGAAGGAAGTCAAACATCTTAAGGACCAAAGAACAAGATGTTCTTGCTGCAGCTAAAGTTTGTCACATTCTTTTAAATGTGATATCTCAACAACCTCTTAGGGGAAATTTCTTCAAATAAGAACAACTTTCCACTCAAAGAGCGACTCAAAGATGAGCATGTTAAAATAAAGGTCAAAGGTCAAGGCTTCTTAAAATAAATTTAAGGCCATAATTCAAGAGGTCATATGCTAATTATGACCAAAATTATTTCAAATGTTTAACAGCATGAAGTGATGAAATTTTATGCCTAAATGATCCACCGTGGCTGTAAACTGAAACTTGAATGTTTGGGAAGTCATGAAACCACAATGCAGTATTTCCAGTTTTGTTTTAGTGCTGTGTGGAAGTGCAAGACTATTGTTTTGTTATTTGGGTGGAAACAAGAGGGGGAATTAAAGGGGGAGAGGCTTACTCGCTTCCTCTAGTTTATCTACAACTGAGTGCCTGGAAGTGGCCAAAATTCCTCCATCATCTACAGTTTGATTTATAATACGTGTTAGGGGTTTGGCAGAAGATGGAGTTTTGTCACATAGCATGTGGCTTCACAATCATGCCTCGGAGAGAACCGACTCCACAGGACTGTGCAGCTCTGGCAGTCCGTCCACACGTTTCTGTTTCCGTCTTCTGCTTGTGTTTAGTTTTGTAGTTCATTATATCTTCAACTAGATACGAAGCTGGTGTTGGTTCTGCACATGTTCTGCCTTACAAGACATTAACACACACAGGGGAGCTGTTTCAGGGCTGATATTTGCAAACATCCTTGTGTGCTAAAAAGCAACCAGACCTTTGGATCACACGACCTGCGTTAGCTTTTACTGCACTGTCATTTTCAGGCAGTGGGGTTATGATTTTTGTCATCAGATTGCATTTGGCTGCTCAGGTTACCAGTTTTGCTGAATGTTGTCACCAGAGATGAGCACAGAACCTTTTCCCAGGGGGCCGTGCTGCAGCTGCTGTCATCACACCAGTCTTTCTGAGACTCCTCAGATAATCATGCACAACTCCTGCATTGATCTCACTATAGATCCTGGATCAGTCAAACAGAATCTGAGACGTATTTGCCACAAGCAAGTCATCACTCGGGGGATTTACAGAGGAACAAAAATATGACTTACTGCCAGAATGCTGCATGGAAATCAAGCCCAGACTCATATTTGTGTATCATAACTCAGCTGTACAAGAAGTTAACAAGCAAAAGCTGTGCAGGGCTGGAGAACAAAACAAGACAAAAGCTCACCGACCCATTAAACGGATGCAACAGAGCTAGCTGTATGACAGATGGGCTGCAGCCCGGACCCTCAGTAAAGACAGTCTGCAGACATGACAAACATGTTCAGCATTATTTCCATTACTCATAGATAAAAATATCATTCTTTTGAATTCAAGCAAGAAAATAATATTTTAATCAGTCATAAATTAAATGCAGGGCTTATTGATTTAAGCTCTGCTTTTAATTTTCTAAAGACTGATGTGTTGTAGTGATGTATTGAGTGTTTTTGGATATGAGACCACCCCATGACAGACCTGACCATGAACACACACAGCCACTGTGGACATTCAGAGATTAAAACTGGCTGGAGATAAGGTTTCACTTGCACCTTTTTTTTACTGAGACAGAACAATCCTTTTTCTCGCACTTAATTACACTGATGAATAGCAATTAAGGTATGAAGCTTAAATATACCACTGCACATAAAACCCACTGCTGCTGAAATTCTGTAAAAGACAGTTGTCTTTATGCATCCTTCTTTGACGTGGTAAACATGTTGACGAACATGTTAACAAACAAACGTGTCCACTTGCACATCCAGCAAACACGCAGCAACGTCCACATTCATTTTCAATGGTGCTTCTGACCCAAAAGAACAACATGTGCCCTGCGTCGACTCTCTTTTTGCTCCGATTTCGATGTCTGGCTCTTGAGCTGTTAAATTCTCCACTACAACAGCTGTTAGCTAACCCTGTCTGTCTGTCCGTCTGGCATCAGTTTTTAGAAGTTTTTCATAAAAATAAACAAAACATGTCCGCTGCAGCCAAAAACAATGCAAGCAGAGCAATTAGGTGCTGAAAACACCGTAACAAACAAACAGCTGAAAGATACTGAACTGCTCGGAAAAGCTGAGGGACACAACAGAGTTGGGCCCCAGCAGTGATGTCAATATACTGATATACTGATTGTAGCTCAGAACAAAAGGGAAATTTCCTGTGGAACCAAGGAGTTTCCCCTGACAATTTTATTCAAAAATAAGCCCTGCAACATTTCAGTAAATCCTCTCACATTATTCAACTCTGAACCTCAGGGATTGGCATGAATCCAAAATACTCTGAATCCTCAAAAGAAATGTTGTAAAACTCAGCAGGGGAGTACTCTGAACGTGTTGTTGCCTCTTTATTCCCTGCAAAGAATGAATCATGAGATTTAAATGAGAACAAATCAAGCAGAAGATGATGAAAAGATTCTGCAGTGTTTTTCCTACAAGTCCACATCTGAAGAAAGACCTGCAGGGGAAAATACAACAACACAAATGGGAAACTCTCTGTTTTTGAAGCTCTGTCTGGCAAGTTACGGTATATTTAAGTCACGTGTGATTGCTGATTGCGGAAACTGTTATTTATCAACAGGATTAAGAGTCTTTTGGACAGCCTCACTTTGCTTTAAAAGCATTGCTTTGGTGTGGAACCTGATGACTCAAACGACACCAATTTCATCAGTAAATAGAGGGAGAAGCAAAGACAAATGAAGCTAAATAAGGATTGAGTCACTAAAATGGATGAAATTGACTTTCCACATTTAACTAGAATACAGTCAGAGAATTTGCTCTGTGGGAATGGAGGAGTAGTTAGAGGTAAAGGAGATGGAGGAAGATAGGACTGTAATTACCATTATCTTGTCACGTAATACTCTTAATAACACCACATACTATTTATAAAGCTATTTGGCATTGCCATAGTGGGCCATTTTAATCACTGGGTCATTTTAATTGATGCATATTTCTTTCAGGGATTGATTTTGCTTTCACAGATGAACTGGTTCAAAAGCCAGTTTTTCTTCCCTCCACAACTGTGTTTGATTTGTATTGACTGCAGTCCAATAACTGTTAACTGGAGAGAGGAATTCAGCAAATAAAATCAATCACTCTGCCCTTTTTCATTTAAACAGAGCCCATATAAGCAATTACAGTTGTTGTAGGTTATTTCTAAGGAGCACAAGTGTACAGCTCTGGCTTTGGTTGCCTTAAATTACTCACTGGAGAAGATAACAGAGCTATCTGCAGGAAAAGCAATTTTCTTAAATTGGCTGTCAGATTGACTAGACGATTGTTTCTCTGTTTCGAGTTCAGATCTAAAACCTGGTACCGACACGTGAAATGTCGCAATGAAATTTTTGGCTGACAAAATAGTTCCTCTGTCAGAAATAGCCAGGGTTGATGTTGAAACTTCTGCTGTGCAAAATGCCTAAAAACCCTCGTTAATGGAGGCATGAGACAGAGCCAGGGAAGGCAGCCAGTCCATCACAGCACTAATACAGTTGGACAGATACAATTTGAATCACATTTGTATTCTTTCTCATATGGAATATATGGAATAACGGGGTGGGGCACCAGATTGCTCTCTTCAGCAAGCAGTAAATAACACTGACACATTCTGGATATGAAAAAATACCATTGAAAGAGCAAAGCAGCAACTGTTCAGTGGTTTCAGGGTCTCTGGTGAGATGTTGCATTCATCATTTATGCCATTTGTGTATTTAAGGGAGTAAAGAGACTTAGATCCACCTGACTTATGAACTTGAGTCGAAGCCCTGGTTGTGTTCTTCATAATCCTTAATATTTTTCATTTCCCCTGTCCAGCTCTGACTCATAGCCCCCTGATTTATTCATGCTCCCCCGTCCTGTAACAGCACCCCTTCACGTTGACCAGACAAACAAGTACAGTATAAATGTGAATGGGCCCAGGGTGAATACTACTTTTCAAATAAATGAGCTGAGAGATATTTAAAATCCAAAGCTAATGTACAAAGTCCCTGAATTCCCACACACAACCAGTGCTTCCATGGAAAGCCTTTCCTCCCCACCCAGCACTGTATAACCTTACATGAACCATTTTTAACTTCAGGGTAAGATACCGTGACAGAGCACAGGCAGACGCTGCAGTTCTGCTCGTTACAGAGGAGACTTGGCCAATGAAAGCACACTCCAAGCCAGTGTGGCTCCTGTAATGTGGGGAACAAAATGTAATCAGGCCATGCAAAACAGATATTTTGCATTCAGTTCCATCCATTAGGAAGAGTTTTTATGTCATTATTGTGGAGATTAACCCTTGTATTTTGTTGACTTTACCGCTGTTTGAGGTCGGACAGATACCAATGTTGTATATTTAACAATAATCATAATAATTATTGCAGAATCAATCCTTTTTGTCTTCAGATTTCTTTTTTCTTCATTTTGACCTTAAAAACCTTAGATGTAGAAAAGTTTTAATGCGTTAAACCTTCCCTTTGTCACAAACTGTGTTCACACATTTGAAACAGATAAATTCACAAAATGACTATAAAACCCTTTTTTCTATATTTATTCTGTTTTATATGTTACATTAGCTACTCATGCATTAAAAATATGTCCATTAACTCATTAACAGATAAGGGGTAAAGTAGTATTTTACCATATAAAGAAATGTTACTCGTGTTTTGGGTCATTTAAATCCCAGAGAGGTCTGATACTTTCAGAGCATTTTAAATACCAGTTTAAGAAATTCACACAAACTATTTTGTGACTCTTGAGGTGCATAGCTGCATAAAAAGTGCTGTCAGCGCCAATGACAGGGGTCAAAGAGGTAAAACATAATGAGGTACCTGCCCCTTATTTCAATTGTTAAAGAGGATCACAAGCAAAATGTCAAATTCTATAAGAAAACTAATTACATTAATGATGCCTGCTTACTTTCCTAAATACTAAAAAAGAAAATAAAAACAGAATACTTTCTATGCATCTACTATACATGAATGACCCATGACAACAAAAATAAACTAACCATTTACAATATAAACTGACATTTTAGAATAGAAATGGTCACAAATAAAAAGAGAAGATATGACAGTTTTGATTTAAGTATAAAAAAAAATTACAGTAAAGAGAATGAAAATGGGTGGTGGGCAAAGTTTGTTGCATCTGCAGATAGAAGTTTTAGCAACTTAGACCTTTTTATGCATTGGAGATAGATACACAGACACGCTAAAATTAGGACAGTAACTCTGTTACTGATCTGACTCTATAGCAGATCTATTTTTCCAGGCCTTCCTGGCCTCTTTGTGAGTATTTATATCTAGGTTGTCATACAGTATGATGTCCTGTTCTTTATACTTTGTAGATTAAAATCATCAGGGCTGTGTTGTGCACCGTGTAGTAACCTGTAACTGATGCAAGCAAGGCTTCGTTTTATCCAAAGAGCCTGTACACTGCACACTGACTCAACCAACAAATGCGAGTAAATTCCAGGAAAGTCATACGGTGCAGCACATTTGGGGTTAGAGATTGTTTAAATTATGAAAGTTTTGCCTTTCACTCATCCACGCTTCAGCATGGTTCATCTTAGAGTCAGCAGAGGGACAAACAGGCAGCCGAGAAGGTTCGGACACAACCGATAAATATTGAGTCAGAGACTTAACAAGCATCATCCACATATGCAGGGTTTTTGGAGGTAAACAAGCAGTCTGGAATTTAATTATCACATTATAGAACAATTTGACTTAGGAAAAAAAACACCTTATCATATCTCAAAACTCTTCAAAATGAAAAAAAATTGATTTCTTTACAAGTCAGAATAAATATCCCCACACTAACATAAGCATTGCGTTATAGTTTTCCACTATTCTATAAACATCACATGTACCAAAATACATTTGCCTTGGCAGGATTAAGCATCTGCCATACTTATGAAAAATCACAACCTTTTGTGACATATTTGTAAGTCTTAAACAAATTGCTGCACAGAGCTGTGGAAGTATACATTTGGAGTTTTTATATAACATCCAATGACTGTTCTTTGTGTCACATAAACACATGACTCCTCCACAGTGCTGTGATGCTCAGCAGGTCAGCACAAGCTCCAAATATGGAACCAAAAATACTGGTGAGGGACCAAAATCTCTAAAAGCTCACTGCATTATTTTATTTCTGCTTTGTTTATACTGATGCCTCGTTCAGCAGCGAGCCTAATGTAGCTGTCCGCCTCGTCCTGATCCCGCTGAGGGAAGAAGCAGAGTTTGGCTCTTGAACAACAGTTGACTCATATTGTTTCATAACCAATTGTTCACTCTCTTCCTTGATTTGTCTCTCCTTGTTCCGCTTTTCCACACTGATCATTACATGAGCAAACAAGCAATCCAACTGCAAGTAGAAACAAAACACATGGACATGATATTTATTTCACACCATCAATAACTAGGTGCCGCCAACTATGAGATTCGTCACTTTTGAAGGCCCCTGAAGTTGCAGACAGACACTAATGACCTTTTCGTGACGAATCTTATTTTGCTCCCTGATGTTAGAGCTATATTGGCAGACATGTTGATGGAGAGTAATTTATAACATGACTCACCTGATGGATGTTAATAAACTGATCAATTTTGATTGGATTGTATTAATTGTCTCATTTTCTGTCAGTGTCACTGCTGTTGCACGCACTTTTTTCTCTCTGTGTGATGCAACTTTACCTGCTACCCTTCAAATCTCTCATGAGCTGTTTATAGACAGTCATCGATGTCAGCCAGCAGACTCACCCACTCCCTGTGTGACTGGATTACACCAGTCCGGTAATCCAGTGTCCTTCCCACCCAAAATACACAGAGATCAGCCAACAAACACATCAACACCAAAGGATTTTTATATCATACCCTCCTATCATATCCTGGACCTGGAATGTATGATAACCCCATATCAAACCAGCATAGAGATAATTTTTCAGTGTATCCTAATTTAGCTTCTGGAATTTCCCAAAAACTCCCACATTGACATGCAGCTCCTCTAAATGTGCAAAGACCAAAAATATGGATGTGTAATAATTTATAAAAACTGACCCATCCAAAGCAATTTCAGCAAGGACCCAAAGAGAAGTTGGGAAAACAGGATCTGAAATTGCAGCTCTGCAGATCTCATGTGGGTTGTTTGAAAACAGGAAAGAGAGCACAGCCAATGTGTTTTACAAACTGCCAAACTGAATGCAATATACTAACATCTATGCACCCATCTGAACTACCCTCCATGGAGTTTCTTGTTTTTCATCATCCTATTCTCTCCTTCTTTTCCCCATTCCTTCTCTCCCCTCGGATCTATGATTCATTGTTTCAAGCGTTTCATAAGTCTGTGGAGGGCCAAGGTCAAGGTTAAATCATCAGTGTGATTGAGAAATACGCTGCAGTGCTGCTGGCTCACAGGTAAAATATTCTTGTTGGGATTACAAACATAAAAATTCCCAGTAAAACAGAACAAAGAGTGCAAAACTGTACATTCCATCCCTGTTGCACCTGCTGCACACTTTCATGTCAGTTAAACTGGTGTTTAAATGTTTTCAGAGCTAAACTAACTGCATACAAAGCCCCGCCCCCCAGCCCACTCACAGTTGCCACACCTGTCAAGTGGACAGGTGCCAAGACAATGGTTGTTTTTTTTTTAAACTGGTAATTCATTTAAAACAGAGACAAAAAGCAGCCTTGATTTTTTTAGCTGACAAAAACATCATAACTAGCTAGCTAATTAAACTATTGCTCACCATGTTAGCCATGTCTGGCTGATATGTTTCAAACTGATCTATATAAAGATAAGAGTCATTTAAAATGGTTTTTGATGGTAAATGTTGTTAAAGTCAAAAGCTTCAAGAGAAAAACTTGGATTTTTGCCTTGATCCACAGAAAAATGTGGAAATGAAGAAACAGCATTGTTCTTGAGCTGCAGTATAATGTAAGAGTTTGCTAGTCCTATAAGAAAAATTAATTGCCCAAAAATTGAGGCAGGACAGAGCTGCTAACGTTTGCCTGAAATCTTGCAGGACCGACCCCCGTCCACACAGAGGGATTTGGTTGTACAAGTCATGAACAAGGCTTTTTTAAGTAAACCTCAGCCAAGCCACACAGCTAACGTGCTGAAGGATGTGCATACTTCTGGCCTTCAAGTGATGCTGGGCTGCTACTCAAAGTAAAAAGGCAGTTAGTCAGACATGCTAATGACCACAGCTTACATTAGAGCAGGTAAACACATCAAATTCATTCTTTCAGCTACCCAGACACTCCAAATGATTTAACTGCCACTTTTTCTGTAAAAGTAGGCTTGATATTCAAAAGGTCTGTCAGCGAGGGCCCTGCTTGTTTTTTTAAAAAATTCAGATTAATCACTGTTCGGGGAAGGGGATCAGGAATGACTATAATGCCTTAAGTATAATAAAGGAACTCATCTGCTATGATATTTAATTTCTAGTTCAGACTCTGAGGTTGTCAACACAGTCAAAGTGTGACATTTATCGTAAATGACTCAGGATTTTGCATCTGACAGACTCATCACAGAAGGTAAATATCTAATGGTTTTTCAAGGACTGCTTGTGGACGTCCAGTAATGTGACACAAGACACAAACTGTTTTTTTTTTTCCTGTTTTCTCGTAACAAAGTTAAACAGTGTGTTTTATTCATTTCACAATATGATTTTCTTTTAAATTTCAATTAATTTAATGAAACAAGTGAGGCATAAGAACACACAGACAAAGCTGATGTAAGCTGTTTTTGCCACTAACTGGTACAGTGCACCAGTGCCCAGAAGTTTTCATGGGCCCATGAATCAAGGCAATTATTGCTGCTCAGTTACTATGGTCATGTGAACCGTGTCGCTGAGCCTTTAAAGCTACCAATTAATGACAACTTTTAAAAAAAAGGACAAATCAAATTATTTTCTGCTGATGCCTGCCCTTATAGCAGATTACTAGAAGGGTGATCTATTCGCCTTCCCCTTCTTTGAGCACACCATTTTTCTGAAGGTGAACATCAGAGAAACAAGAGAGACCTGAGATCAAAAGAGAAAAAATATTTCTGTCTGGCAGCAAAGTGCTGTAATGGTGTACAGATGCAAAACAACTGAGTTCAAAAATCTTCAAAATGTTGAAGTAAAGTTTGCTCTGTTCCAGTTCTTGAAAATTACATCCTGTGTTTCTTTGATATTCGTTTTATTACTGCCTTAAAGCAACCATTTACATACTAAAGAAACTTGTTGTAAATTTAGATTTTTTTAAAAGACACTACTGGAAATGGGTTAAAGAGTTTGGATGAAAGATGTCACCACTGTGTTGTTGCATGTTGACCTCCTCTACTGCACTGCTTCCAATCAATTCTTTGCAATCAATTCTTATCCAGCCACAGTAAACAACTTCCACACCGACACTTTGTTCATCTCATAGGAACTCAGACTGGTTTGTTTCACCTGTGTCAATAGGAGTATAAGTCAGTGCTTGACCTACTTTGGATTGGCTTGAATATCACAGAGAATTACAGACGGACAGTCGGCACACAGGAACTATCAATAAAATGCACAAACAACTTTGCCTCAGTGCTTTGAAAAAAATCTATACTCAATGTAATTATATTAAGGGTAAAATCAGGAGCTCAATATGACATTACTCAATAGGCTCAGCAACTTCAGGAAGAAGACAACTAAGGAATCAAAGAACCCACAATATATAACTCTTGTTATCTTATTTATAGTTTCACCAATAGACGAATAATAAAATTCTGTCTCATTCCTCCACTTTTTTAGATATAGTCTTGATTTGAGCATTGAGGGCATTCCACAATGTCATGTTACTTAATTGTTACTAACGTTATTTTTCATTATATAACTTGTTCATTTTTTCCCCTTGACTTAAAAACATTGACTGTCTGCGTGGGAAGATAAGTTTTAGTCCAAGTGATTTGGGCTAGATCTTTTTTTTTAAAGCATATTTGTTGTTAAAAATATTTTCCTTCCATTGGGCATTCAGCGTGAACACATTTCAACAAGGCTGGATTCATTACAAGTGCTAATTCAATAATAGAGATGATAACAGGGCCATTTATTATCATGTTCTGGCAGAAAGTTGGCGCCTGTCGACTCACTGGCCGTGTCTGGTTTAAACTACAACAGTCAGATCGTGATCACATCTGTATTGCTTCCAGCAGACTCTGCATTGCAGGGGTGTGCTTTTGTTCGATTACACTTTTACCTTGCTATGAACCAAGTGTTCAATTTTTTGTGAAAACAGAACTGATTTGATTTTTTTTCCTTTTACCAAGTTTAAGATGTGTTGGCTCATGATCTGTTTGGTTTGCTTTTACTGTATTTTTTGTAGCAGTACACGTCCATTTTGTCAGAGGGGAAAAAAACGTACGGGCATTGGGCATGCAATGATTTTAGATGTCATGGGAAAAATATAGTACTATAATCATAAACTTCAACAATCTAACCTTATGACTGGATACACCATTACTGACATAATAACCCCCCCCCCCAACAATTTGAGATGTGATGGGACTGATGCAGATAAATTTAAGAAAACAATTTCTGAAAGATTTTTAAGCAAAACAACAACAATTGCAGCACTGAGTCAAAACAACCAGTGGAGACTGTGGTCATCTCACACAGCTGACACTACCTCCATAGTGCTGTTTCAAGGCCGGAGAAAGGTCTGGCTGCACGGATTGTCTTTCTGCTGCTGGGAAAAACAATCTGGCTTGTTTGTATGTCTTTAAACCAATCACAGCTATCTCGCAAAGTCTGGGAGTTATTGAGGGTGCTCCTGCAAACTAAGAAAACATGCAGAGAGCAGAAATAAGAAATAATGAGACTGAGTTCAATCACAGTGTTTCTTTTGAAATGCTTCCAAATGATACACAACACGCAGAGCACAGGTTAGAGCGATGAAATCCCATGCATGCTGGAAGGACAAATGGAGGCCGACCTCTGCTGGAGTGACACTCACACAGTCATCTGATACATCATTTATCTGCATCACCGTTTGGGACTTAAGGACCTTTGAAGTTATCATGCAGATTTTTGGAAATTTAAAACCTTTTTGAATGTGTTTGTCCTTCTTTTGTTGTAAGGTTTATTCATCACTGACACCTGCTCACAGTATGTGTGAAATGTGAAAAATTTTGCCCCAGATTGTGTATTAACACGAAAGTGTAATTTGCTACAGATGTTTCGAAGTCTGGATCAGCCTTCTGAGCTTTAAACAACATGGACTCAGACCATCGTGTGTGAAAATAACACATGTCCATGCGAATACTATAACTACTCTAACAGAAAAAGGTATTTGGCTAATTGGAACTCCTCCTGTACTCAAAAAAATGTGTTTTTCTTCTACAGTCAAATTATTGAGCTTTACTTTACTTTAGTGGGGGGATTAAAACAAACACAAACCTACATGCACTCATACACACACAGTCTCAAACAAATTAACTTCCTTTATGTAGAAATCAAAGTCCTGCTCTTCACAGAAGGTATAGTAGTAATTTGCTAAATGCTGCTTCAGGACTCCTGCTGAGACTCGATTGCACTTAATCAGAGTCAAACTTACACAGTGCAACAAATTTATATCATTATGGCCATTAGACAAAAATAAAACAAATATTCTTTGAGCACTGAACTTTGAGTGCAAGTAAGTATGTTAGAAAGCTTGCCAACAGGTCAATAATTTTATGTCCTTGAAATTATGAAGGTCCAAACTAATAATGATAAGACGAAAGATTAGATTGGCATTTAGAGTAAGTTTTTAATGACTAGAGCTTTTTAAAGATCAAATATTTGTGTTTAATCTCATCATTTCCAATTTCCTTCATGACATAATGTTCCTGCTTAAAGCCTTCAACTGTCTGAGCTTACAACATTGTTTATCATCAGCTTAAGGGTCTCCTTTGGCTCATAAACCCTGAGTTCATACAGACTGTAGTGTTTTTAGCCATTTTTTTTTACATTGAAGAAACACCAAAAAAAAGGTTAAATAAGGTGCTTAAATGAGCGTGTGTACCTATGAAACAATGATCTGATGTAAACACAAAATTAAAAAGCACACAGAAAAAACATCCTCCTAAATGAAAATATTTTACCTCCTTTTGTCTTCAGATCATATTCAGTTTATGGAAGGAAACAGACAAACAATGGCTCTACAGTTCATTTTAATGTCTCTGCATTAGAATAAGTAAAACATGTGTGAAGGAAGTATGGAGCAATATAATAATCTAGTATTAACAACAACAACATGATCATTTGAAAACATTTTAGACGACCATGTGTGGTGGGGACGTAAACTAATTGAAAGACATATATCCTGAGGTAAATGAGACCAAAGAGAACACCAGTCAAATAGCAACTTCAAAAGGGTTCAAATAAATTGCTTGACTTGTTTCAAGTAGAAAAGGTCAGACAGGAGGTAAACACAGCTTGATCACTATCAGCAGCATTATAAAACGTGTGAGCTGGCATGTCACTTTAGCTGTGTCACCAAAGTACAGTGCGTACCTTGGGAGGAACTGTGCTGAGCAAGTTCAGTGTCATGAACACAGCAGAAGTCTTGAGCTCAGGGTTGTGAGTTATCTGTCCATCTGCCTCCACTGTTTTCTCCTGCAGTGTCACACAGCTGCACTGTGCAGCCTGCACCACATCTGTCATACAGGTCGATGCGCTCGTCCCACACTTTGACCTCTGATGAGAGCTACTACAAACACACTTGAGTCTAGATAAATCCCACAGATTTCAGCCTCCAAGCTGCAGCATACTACCTCTGACATTTCATCATAGCAGTGAGAGTGATGATGAAAAAGAAATGAATTAAAGTAAAGAAATCAATGCCTTCCAATCCAGCTAACCCATGGATATAAAAGCTTCTTTTTCTGCTTCTATTGTGATACTCCCGGTGTGCAGAGCAGTTTCAGGGAGCAACATGAACATTTAATTGGAATCTTGTACTCCCTCAGTCTCCAAGGTGAGTGCTGTTTGATCAATAGCCACATTTTGAGGCAATCTACGAGCTGTGATCTGCCTTAAAAATTAATCAGCTCAACTTAAAGGGGACAGTAAAGTCCTATATTTAGCCTTTAAGCACAAATTGCTGAGTTCCTTGATGACTTTGTTGGAGTGCTTCTAAAAGACGCGGTCAAATCCACTACAAACCATTTGAAGAAAATTCTTGATCGATGGGTCACAATATAAAGTGCAGTATTCCATATGGTCAAGTGATTAAAATTCCTGGTTTTCAACCAGGCAGTCTGAGTTATTCAGCTCTCAGTATGGGAACAGTTTCATGGCTTCAATCAAAATTTATTACATTGCCATACACTCTTGTACTCTCATGGCAATTTAAATTACACATAAACTCTGTACATAGAGAACAAAATCCTAATTTCCTAATTTAACCTGTACAGAAATTGTACTTTAATTGGTGCTAAAATGTTATACATAAGCTCCTTTAAATTATAGCATCGCTGTTCATTTAAAACTGTATTAGTTGCATGTATAATAAGTATTAAACAAAATCACTTAACAAGAAACAAGAGGAAAAATAAAAACATGTGGTGCAAATGACCACAGTATTGCTTAAAGAATGAGGGTGGTCAGAGATATGATTAGTTTATCAGTCCGCTTAAATATTTTCCATAGTTTGGTTTGACTGATGAAAGAAATGTGGGAAAGCATGCGTTGTCTCTCAGCCAGACAGGAGAGAGAAACCGATAACATTAGTTTAATGACACTCAGCAATTTATGACAAGGTTGATGGGAGTTAAATGTCTCTCATTTGCTTCACAAGTCAGATTTGAAATAAAACAAAAATAAGACGACTGACACGATAGGTCCTTTTCCCACTTCTTTGCAGTGCTTCCCTCCATATGGCTCTGTGGATCAGATAATGGTATCAGTGTCTCGGGCTCGTTGCAGTTTGTCTTCATTAGATTGTGTGTTTTGTTCTGTAAGCAGCTCTTGGTAAGTCTGTGATGATGCAGTACCTTTGAGCACTCAGATGACAAATAACATGAGCAACAGCCTGCGATCAATGAAACACTTTCATGCGAAACTTTTGTATTGGAAACAACCTGGAATTTACATAAACTTATACACTTTATTTCTGAGAGTTAAAAGAGAAGATCATCCACACTTTCATGTCTGTGTGATTAATATGAAGCCAAAGCCAGCAGTTACCTCTCTTAGCTTAGCATAAAGACTGGAAACAAGCTAACTTGGCTGTGTTCAAAGGTAACAAAGTCCAATTACGGCTACTTACAGCTCAATAGTCACTTCTAATACTGTGTTGGTGTTGTCCATACAAAACTTAAGTGTGAAAACAACAATTTACAGTTCTTCACTTTATGTTGACACTGAGCTGTTACTCTGTAGAAATGACATACAAAGTCTTAAAATTTGAACTGTGGGTGGATGATCGCTACAAAAATCAAAGGGAGCCATCACATGTTCATCATGTTCAGGGCACATAAGCACTTCTCTCAGAACTGCAATATTTGCATCTTCTGCTGTTGTGCATGCACACGGTGTTCACCTCTTTAGTTCAGGTAATTCAGGTGAAGAGCAAGAAAAACAAGAAAAACCTCTTGTTTGGCAATTTAGTTGCTGGCTATTAAAATCTACTCAGTAAGTAGAAGTAACCTATTGGTAGCATATTTGACAACATAAATCATATATTTCCAAAAGTGCATGAGCTGCTTTTTGTTACTTGGTATCAGACAGAGGTAAAATCCTATGCTATTGCCCACAGCAACCAGAAAGGGAATTTTGTTGACAGGTTTATTTCCCTCTGTTTCCAGTCTCCATGCTAAACTCAACAGCTTGCTCAGTGTAGCTTTATGTTGACTGTATAATAATACAAAGCAAGGAATGCCATTGCAAGTAGCTGGAATGATCAGATTATCACTTTGTTTCTGGGAATATTTGAAGCCCTAGCTGGTGAAGAGGGTTAATCTCCATGACTCACTGCACATGTGATGGCATACGTGCCTGTTTGTGTGCGTGTGGGTTGATAGGTGCTTGGGTGCATCCTCTATTAATAGCATCTCCGCTTTATTGATTATCAGGCTGTGGTTCTTAAATCTTGCTTTGCTGCAGACCCACTTTAATTACAACTTCCTCTCATTTATTCACACTGACAGGACCTCTCATTAATCTCTACACAGAGGCGAGCCTGTCAGTTTTATTACCGCAGACATCAGCAGAGCAACTGAGCCCATGACCGTAGAGGAATGATGATGGCGCTACCATGGACCACTCTGTTCACCATGCTCAGATATGTTGAGTCTCCCTGCAAAAGTTTTTGCTTATTTCTATGCTAAATTGGCTAATTGGCATAAAAAGTGTGTTTGTCTTTACTTGTTTTTGTTTTTAAGGTCCTGAAATAAGATTGCAGAAAGGGACATTTATCAACCAGCACAAAAAAAAAATGTCCTTCAATTCAAAATTTATTTTTTTTATTGCTATGCCAAAAAGCTATCCAATTTAAATCATACCACAAGCCAAGCACATCAGCCAACACAGCTGGAGACAGTCGCTGATCCATTATATTTTTATTCAGATAATTACTTAACATGGGTTCAGTTTGGCTGAGGGGAAAATTTGATCTGATGTAAATTAATAAACACTGCTGTGGAAAAACTGTCATTGTTTTTCCCTGTGAATTTCAAAAAAAAAGAAAGAAAGAAAGAAAGACAGATTTAAGGGGGAAAGGCCACAGAAATATTACAGTTTTCCTCTTCCCAAAACAACAGGAAGGGAATCTTAAGAATTTCACTTCTCAGAACTACACTTTGTTCAGAAACTATTAGGATGCTGTGCACTTGACGCATTTCCTAAATCCTAAATCATGTCATGATGTCACGCATAAGCTGTAAAAGGAGTTAAATTAATGTCTTTCCATCAGTGCCCTGCCTGTGATCAGGAGAATTATCAGTGTGAACATTAGCAAAATTTGAATCCAGAAAACTCAGACTGTTCTGTGCATAAAACAATCTTTTTTACTTAGGTTTTAGCAACCAAATGTGCAATGTGCAATGTATCATATCGGTAACAGTAGTGGGACAAAGCTTTTGTCTAGTTCATTACATATGGAGCTGTTGCAGGAGCGGTTGACATTTTAGAGGATGGTCTGTGCAGAAACATTTCATAAATTAATGAGAAAGTGGATATTTGAAGCACACCTTGCAGTTAACGCCACCTGTACCTATATTTGTGCTTGCACAGCCACCAGAGTTAGGAAGGTCGCTTGTGACATTTAACAAGTTACATCAAAAGTTGCCTTGTTGAAGTTATAAGACATATGTAATTTTGCTTGACCAAAAACATGATCCAAACAGCCCATTGACCACAAGACGAGGTAACCAGAAGTTCAACGATGCTGTCTCACTTCCAGGATTAGGATTCACTCCTGCGGTATTTGACAGAGTCTGTCTAGACGTAGAGACAAACCATTCAGTTCTCGATACTGTTGCACTTATTTGGCCCAGATACCTTTGCTGACCCAAGTCACAGGAATTATGAGAAGAAGGCGGTATTCCTGTTAAGTGGAAAGATCCGATGCAACAGAGCGAATGCTCCATACTAACTCGTTACTCCCCAAACACTGATAGCCACAGAGGCTAATGTCACAGTTACTGTAATACATTTTTCTACCTCCCTCTCAACCTCAGGGATTAAATCCTGACAGAAGTCATAAATCTTTAGGAACCAGGCTCACTATGCTGGCTTTGTCTCATATCTCTAAATCAGAATGGCTTTTTATCACTTTCTTCCTTTTTAGAGGCAGATCATGCTGATGTCTCATCCAAACATTGCCTTTGGTGTCCTGTTTTACTCACTTAACAGAGTCTTAAACATTTTATTAATTAAAGCTTTAAAGCTTTAATCATAAACCAGGATTTAGATAATCCTAATACTACTGTCACAAGAGAAAAAGTTATCACAGATCATCCTGAAGGGAGAATTAATCTGTGTTCAAATTTTTTTAAAGAAATGTCAAAGAATTTTCTAAATGTACACAGCTACAAAAATGTCAAGCTCATAGTTATGTAAACAAATCCGAAGTGAGCATCTTGGATTTGTTGTTGGCAGTGACTTACACAGTGTTGGTGGTTGTGTTGATGTAAACTCTCCCTGTCTGTACTGACACGTCCACTCTGTGCTGAGGGTTTTTCGGATTTTTTTTTGCCGACAATTGGCTTTTGATCTTTTGATGTATCAAATCTTACTGAGCTGGCATAATTTGAGTTTCAAATTTGAGTGAGATGCATATTAATGTAAGGACAAAGTGTCACAAATCAATGACAATTGTGAAAAGAGGCACCTGCTTTAGACCTGAAAGAGAAGATGTATGAATGACCTCCTGCAAGGTGTTTATAAAACAACTTGCAGAACAAATGTAAGGTAAACCGAGATCTTGAGCTTAATATGAACATAGAGGAGGACATTCAACAACCTTAGGTGTCTCCAGAAATGACCTGAGCCACATGACCTTGTCTTCTTCTTCTTCGTCTTACATTGCCTGAATAGATAACAACTGTGGGCATTAGTGAATTTCACCCTACTCTGAATTTGCTATTTCTCTTGGCACAGTGAGCACCTTTCTTCCATCTCTGCAGAGTTTGAGACTTACAGTAGGCAAAACAGTAACTGAATATCAAAATTACCTCTGGGTCCAAGCCAGACAGTCAGAGAGCCATTTTTAAACAGTTTGAACTACAGTGAGTGTGTGTTTTATTAGAGAAAAGTACTTGAACTTGTTTCTGTCTTCCACAGCTGGTTCACCTCCTCGGACGAGTATTTTAATGCATACATTCCACTGTTTCATTGCTGGCCTGTTCTTTCTAAGGCATCCAGACAGATACCATGTTGCTTTCCACTCATAACAGGCTGCCTCTCCATGAAATGACATTGAGGAATGCACAAACTCGTGTTACATTTTCACATGCATGGAGTGACGTTGTTTGATTAAAACTAGCGCATAGCAACCGTAAAAGTTACACTCATAGGCCTGGATGTTCTTGCTGTAATGAAAACATTTTCAAATATTAGAGAGCACATTTACTGGCAAACCAGAATCCTGTCAGCTTCAAAGCTACTCAAACGGTAAGAAATACTAAATCTGTCTGACATACAGGCATGCGCTCTGCACAAAGTTTTGGCAAAATGGGCAATGCAAGAAACTGTCGAACAGCTGTGGGGGGAGAATTTTCAGTTCCGCCAAGAAAGAATAGTTGTGTTCATTTGCAACAGGAAAACTGACAGCTTTTCCTCCACCATTACACCGAGGACATCAAGAAAAGATAAAGATCTCACACAAAACTTTTCCAGGGTGAATAGCTCCTCCATCTCAGAGTGCTTCAAAGATCATCAGGTATGCAGAGAGAAGTTATTTTTTCCCTCTTTGTGGTCAGTGGAGTGAGAAAGGTTGCAGAAGGAGCCTCGAACCCATAAACCTCAGACTTCGAACTGAAACAGCCGGTTGGCTGCAGAGGCCAAATGGCACCATTTGCAAGAGCAATTGATGAGGAAAAAGGGGGCAACAGGGTCTCCTTCCAGAATTGGAGGAAAAATACACATGGCAGCCAAATGTTTGATTGTTGCATTTAGAGTCTAAATGGGCACCAGGAAAGGAAGACAATCAGTAGTAAATTATTAGCTCTTAAGTCCAAGATCAGCACGCACTAGAGCATGCCTACTCTGATGTGTTAAGAAGATGTATGAATCCGATGTAATTGAAGGCAATCTAACTCAACACTGATGTCCCAATCTGAATTCCTTCCATGAGCTCTGAAATAAACAACAGTCTGGTCAGAACTGAATGTGTATAAATTCACAATCAACTGCTTCTGTTTGACTGTACAATGTGCTTTCACCGTTTCACATCTATGAAAAAATGGTAACAAAATGTATGAAAAAGCAGGTTCCTTACAATATTTTTGTAACATCAACAGTGAATCACTTGGTTCGTCAATCCACATGCCAGCATGGCTGTAAGAACTTCTTTAGTCAAAGTACAGACCAGGAAAGTAGTTCCATGTCCAAACCAGGGGTGTTTTTTATTGGATGAATCCTTGTTCACTGTCATGTTTGTATATTCATGTTCTCTCTTAACAGAAAAGCTCTAGCTTTACATATAAACTTTGTTTCCCATTCATACTTAGTCACAATCTACAAGATAACTTCAAAAGCAAGCTGTCAGCTTGCAGACTTAACACACTGTTGTCAACCAACAGAGCTTTTCCCTCCACGTGCCACTTTTTCAAAGAAAAATTCAAACCGATTATTGTGTCAAGGCCGGCCTCTGTTCTCGGTCCTGTGAACCAACAGTCAGTTTAAGATGTTGCTTTTACAGAGTTTCCAGACCACATCTTGTACAAATATGAAATGTCCATCTGGGCTGCCAGCTCCCTGTAAACTTAGAGCAAACATGACCACCTGTCCCCAGCATGCAGCCAGAGGACCATAATCCGGTTTTCCTTCACTGAACGTCAGTCAAACTTAGGAAAAATCCGCGTTTTCCCTAGTGCAGCTGCAGAAGCACTTATGACCAACATCAGAGTCCTTGAGAAACATCTGGATGTCTGAGAGTAAAGATGACTTCTCCTTACTTTTTCTTAGTGATAACATAACACCTAGGTATTTAGGTCCAAAATACAAGTACAAACTAATTATATAATATATTTATTATAATATATTTTCACACACATATTCTTTTAATTCAATTCTGAATAAAAGACCTGTCCTCTAAAGCAGACTAATAAACAACAAACCCACCGTGTTCTAGATGTCCCTGGATAGCTGATATCTCAGAGGCAATTTTGAGCGCAGAGTTGCGCATTAAACATAAAAAAAAACAATAAATAAATAATGAAACTTAATCGGTTCGCATTGATCCGGGCTGCAGAAAAGAACAGCTGATCATGTTTTTCCCACTGGAGCAAGTAAAATCCGATTCTAACCTTGTGAAGAGTTTCATGGCCTGAGGCCTGCACAGTTTAACAATTTGGTGAAGCTCAAAAGGTGACAATATTTCGTTTTAAAATCATCCTTAAATGTGCTGCGGCCTCTGTGATGTGCTGCCAAAAGGACAAAAATGGCCTATTTGAGATCATTTCTTGGAAGTGAAAGTGACACGTATAAAGTAAGAAACGTAATTAAAGTGTGCTTACGGGGCGTCGTGCATTAAACGTAAACAGAGAGACGCGGCAGCAGCGCGGCAGAGCGATGATGAGACGTGAACTTGAGTCAGGGGCGCGCGGCAGCAGAGACGCCCACACAGACTGGAGACAGAAGGGGGACAGACTCCGACTCAGAGCTATAAAACCCAGAGGCAGTACCTCTGTGTCAGTGGGGACAAGCATGAGACTGCCAGACGGGCTGAGACATGGAAAACACCGCGCAAAGGAGTTCATCCAAAGGAAACCTGATGTCCGATCTTTAGAAAAAGACATACAACTGTTTGTGGAGTTTACTGAAGTCGTCTCATAGACCCCGTCTGTGGAGTATCTCCGGATATCTGTGTGTTTTTTTTCTTTTGCATGATCAGCTTGACTGGAAAGGATATCTGAAGTTGCTTGAGTGGTGAGTTATTTCTTCATTTGAAATCTAAGTTAGTCTTAGTTAAAAATAAAATACAGTCGCCCTCCCCTAACATACCATTAGCCTAAATTTAACGCTGGATGGATTGCATTTTTGATAGAGACGTAAAAAACTGTACTGTTATGAAATTTGATTGTAACTGTCATGTTGTCAATGTCTTACACAGTGAAAAGTTACACAATATTCTGCAAATGGGTTCCAGTGCAAGTAGTGCAACTCCACCATGTAATGGCATTTTACCCGCAAACTGGTAATTAAGAGATTGTACAGGAATGTGCAAAACACAGATTTTCTTTTTTTCATCTGAATTAATTGACAACCTTATTCTGATATCCAGACTTGATATAAGATCATCTGTTGCAGAAAATCAGTTATTTTGCTTCTTCAACGGACGGCAGCGGATAGCCTCTAAATATTCAAAACTCACTCTGGGTTCATCCTTAGACATTTCCTCGTAAAGTCAGTTTACTTTACAAAAGCAGGAATTGGAATTCCCGATATTGATTATGATGAAAGATAAACAATGCGTCATAATACTCAGCAGTAATATGTTTCCAGTGATGTTTCCATCAGTTGTGTTGGTGTATTGTTTGGTTGACTGTCCTGTCTCTGTGACTCATGTTTGCACCTCAGTCAATTAACCCTGACAGATTCAGAGTTCTGTCCAATCTTAAAATGTATGAACAAAGTATACATACTGTCACAAATAAAATAAACCTATAACCTATTTGAGCATAGTTTTGGGTCTTGATCATCTACCAGAACATTCTCCGTTCTTCTTGTCATACCTTTTCCAAGTATATGGACTGAATGATTGCTGCTCTATTAGAAGATATATCCTCGTGGTGTTTAGATGATGGTGGTGGAGAGCAGCGGCTACATGTTCCTACCCTTACCCATAGATGTGCATTTAAGTTGAGATCTGCTAAATGCAGTTATATGATTCATTCATTTTCCTGAAACGTATGCATTCATTATGTTCTCTTCACTCATGAGTTAAGGTTTTTCTTTTGATTTTCATTCTAATGTAAAATGTGCAAAAAATCAGATCCACTGTGTTTTATTTATATTGATGCACAGCTCATTTGTTTTATTCATATTTAATCTCCTTTCTCTTGCAGCCCCCTAACCATGGACCTCCTGACCTGCAGGTTTCAGTGATGTTAGCTTTGAGCCACTACAACTCCTCAGCCTCCACGTTCCGCCCTCATTCCTCTAATGACAGCGTGGGGAAGGTGGAGGCCGAGGTGGCTGTTGAAGGGCTGCTTCAGCCGGGAAACTTCACCTTGGCGCAGCCCACTACCAGTGGCATAATTGTCGTCATATTGTCCATGACATTGGGCATATTCTCTAACATTGTGGCCCTCTTCATCCTGGCCAGTGCATATTCCCGCCAGCGCCGGCGCACCAAAGCCACATTCCTTTTATTTGCCACTTCATTGGTGATCACAGATTTTATTGGACACATGATTCCTGGTGCCCTGGTTCTCCGACTCTACCTCTCTGGAGGTGTGCGCCCTGAGGACTTCAACTCGTCTGACAGGATGTGTCAGTTCCTGGGTGGCAGCATGGTTTTCTTTGGCCTGTGCCCACTCTTCATGGGCTGTGCCATGGCTGCTGAGCGCTGCCTAGGTGTCACCAAGCCGCTGCTGCACTCATCCCTGGTCACCAAAACCCGAACAAAGATCTGTCTGTCTGTCATCTGGCTGGCAGCTCTGTGCGTGGCCATGCTGCCGTGCTTCCATCTGGGCTCATACACCTATCAGGACCCAGGGACCTGGTGTTTCATTAAAGTGCTCAGTGACACTGAAGAGGTGGATGTGGTGTTTGTGGTGTTGTTCTCTGGACTCGGTCTGACCTCGCTCGCTGTGGCACTGGTGTGTAACACCATCAGTGGGCTGACGCTGGTGCTCGCTCGACTTAGGAGGCAGCCCGGCTCCCATCACTCAGCCAAGTCCCATGACATAGAGATGGTGGTGCAGCTGGTTGGCATCATGGTCACCTCTTGTATCTGCTGGAGCCCTCTGCTGGTAAGTATTAGGAAGTACTATGAGAAACAAGCATGCACCCAAATCAAAATAAGATGGCAGACCTTTCGACTGAGTACAGTGTTCAGTTTAAGCCTTTACACATCAGTAATTCACTCACAAAGGAATTTTCACTTATGTCACCTGAACAGAGCTCTCCACAGGGCTGTGCATGTGCAGGCTGTGCTTGATAAACAGCTTCTACACTGTGTGTTGCACCTGTTTGGGTTTATTGGTGCATATGGTTTTGGTGACATGTAATTCCCAGTGCAACTCATGACTGAAGTTCTAATCAGCCATGGTGATTGAAAAAACATGAGAATGTGCAGGGACTTAAAGTTTTTTACTGCCTACATTTGTGGACATTTTTTTTCAGCTCTATGTCACATAGTTAGAATATCAAAATACTGCTGCCTTGATGTAAAATATTTATGTTTTTAGGTTTTGCATGATAAAACATGTGAAGTTAGATGTGGAAACTTGTTGTAGTGTGTAGTGTCCATTGGTGGGATAGGAGTCAGTGACATTGGAGGTCCTGTGCCGTGATGTTTAGGCCACATACGGACTTGATAAATAGTTGCAATGATTCTGGAAGGATAATATTTTGGTTGTGGTTTGTTGTAGCTCGATGGATGTACAGTCAGCACACTAATGAGAAACAGGAGAGACAGTCAGCTTCCTTATTTTCCAGCTCAAAGATTTTTACTTTCTCTTTAATCGGTTGTGGAAATGATAATTGTCAAATAAAGGTAATTAAATTAACTTGAATTGTATTTTAAAAATATTTCTCATAAAATTGCACTCAATAGGAAAAATGTAGCAAGAATAACAATTACTGATTACTTAGAAAAACAATGCATCCAGTGTACAAGCAGCAGGAATGTGTGCAGACCAGCACTTATACTACCAGCTGTTCTTCTTCTCATTTTGTGGACACATTATGCTCCTCTACACTGTTGCACTGTTTGCCAGCGGCCCCTCCAGCTGTTGTACAGTATGTGTGTGAGTGCACATAGTTGTAATCATGATAAAGTAAAACGTAAAGTATGATAAAGTAATCACATGACACATTGCTCCACCTCCAATGTTAGTTCTTGATATCAATATTATATTTCGATCAAGTCATAGCCAGGCCTGTCAAGATAACACATAAACTCAATACAAATACTTTTTTGCTAACCTCATTTGGCAGTTGTGCTACATGCATGTTTGCTTAGATAAGAATGCCACCAACTTAATATTATGCCTGCATTAAAACAGCAAGGTTTTCTCTGCCACTGAACCTGTTTTTTTTCCCGCATAACTTCTGCATCAAATGAGTACAAAAATACTACGCTAAGATGCACTTTTGTTGTAATTTCTGGTCAAGCTGCCTCTGTCTTCTCATTATCTGCCCTATCTGTCAAGTTCATGTTCATTTTACATTAACAGAGTGCATTATTTTGGTTGTATGTTTTGGTTTGTGGTTTTATTTATTCAGGACTTTTTTTTTTACATTCTGACTCTCAAGCCTGAATATTCTTTAAAATTAAAAATTCATTGCTCTTTAAAAAGATGAAAATGTCATCTTATCAGGTGCATAAAGCAGTCTTAGAATGACTATAATGCTATTTATTGCAATTACTTTTGAAATGATATATTGTCTAATAAAAGTAATTATTGAAACATGCAAAGTCATAAAAAAATATTAGATTTTAATGCAGCTAATCAGGACCAAAAGTTAAATGTAGCACTCACTCAACTCTTCTAACAGGAAAAATTAGCTTGATCTTTGTCAGTTCAGGTGTGTCTTGTCAAGCGAAGGAGGGGCTGCACACAGCTAAGACAGGGTACCCTAAAAAAATTACATAATCAAGGCAGGCATGTTTGACAAGCTTATCCCAACATTTTACAAATCTGCATCAGTGCTGCCAATAACAAAATCAATGTGTTTTTCCTGATAGGGGTGGAACATTAACATTTAATTTGATAATGTAAAAACATTATTGTTACATTAATTATTCATAACACAGACGTCAAAATGAGAGTGCCTGGCCAGACTATTCATTGTTGTTGTTTTCTAACATAGACAAGATTATTTGAAGTACTGGTTTCTTGTCATTACTAAGAAGCTGTTGTTGTTGAGCAATTGTAGCTTTAATATCATTGTAATGTTTTGACCATTTTTAGTAACTCCAAGCTTATATTTTATGCCTGTAGATCTTTGGCCTGATGTCCGTGATCCGCTCCTATGCAGGATCTTTTGGAGAGGACCTGTCCAGCTATAAAACCCTGTTGGTGATGGGTGTAAGGCTGGCCACATGGAACCAGATCCTTGACCCATGGGTCTACATCTTGCTGCGTCGCACCGTCCTCCGCAAGATCTACCTCATCGCCAAATGCCAAGCAGGCATTAGGGGAAATATGTTTGGCCGATGGGAGCCCACCTCCTTTCCCAGCTCTGAGAAGAATCAAGTCAACCAAGTTTGAGCTGAAAGACTGATCCAGCGCTTTGAGGGTGTTCTACTTAATCACCTAGTTTTTGAGCATAGTAAGAACTGGGTGTACAAAGACATTTAGAAGGAGAGATGCACAAAGAAACTTATGGAAGGAACTCACTTTGTGACTGTGATGATGACGTTGATCACATTAGACTTTACATTTCTGGGCTGGTCCACTTAAGAAATGATTAATGGATTAAATCCAAATATATTTTTCACATTTTGTCAAAGTTATTGTCTTACTTGACAAAAATAAAGCTTGCTATGATTTTGCACAAAATATCAGAACGTTCCTTTCTTTATTCATAATAAGTGCAATTCCTTACTATCACAGTATTCTCATTTGAAAAACACATGGATACAGTATATGGCTGCAGTACTAACAGGCTCTGTCCATAGGTGAGCAGAACTAATACTTATAAAGGGACTGAGCTTTATTTGTTTTATTTCTCAAATTCATTCTCACCGGCTTTGAAAGTAAAAAATATATTATGTAACTCTGAACACCAGACAGATACACCAGGATTAATTGAACTGTATCAGTAAAGCCATCAGAGGGAGCTACAGAGTAAAAACAGAAGTAGTGAGACAGTATTGCTATTGTTAATAATTATACATCCGAATGTATTTCACAGAGAAGTACTATTATTCAAATACAGTGGAGTTTGTGTATGTCTGAGTTTAAATATGCTTCCCTTGTGTTTATACATTGCTTTTTTGTAAAATAAGATTGTATAAGTTATTACTTGAATTGTATTCCTCAATTTATTGAGGATATGTAAAAAAAATCATTGAATGCAAATAAAACAATTCAGCATTTTTCTGGATATTTCCTTTTTATTATTTCCCTTGACTGTTAAGGATTGTGTGGTTAGTACACATGCTGCACTCTATGCAGTGGTGTAATTAGCAAACTGTTGGATATATTATACATCATTATACATTGTTATTTTAGTGGCTAAACAGTATTTTAAGTGTGTACAGGACTCTTGCTACAGTGGCATTGCTAATTTGAGAGTTTCACAGTCAGATTACAAAGGAGATGTTGTACCGCTTTCTCCCAGAATTGTCTGCTTTCCTGAGTAGTAATGATAAAAATCTGCACTTTTAGATTTTGCGTGAGTATGCTGTTTACACTTAAAGAAGTATAGAGAATTGAAAATCATTCTAGATGTCACGCTTCATTCTAGACTTCACTGATGACATGAGAAAAGAGTTGTTGTCATGTAGATAATCAATAAGATTGATGGGCGAATTTTTTTGACTAAGCTCATTTCTTACAGGGCGAGTAGTCTGGCCCTGTTGCAAGGAAAATTTTAGGTGGGGTGCAGTGCGTCAATAAAATACTATTATTATCAGGTTCCTAATTTCCCTCGCCTGCATCATCTCTTTCCACCCACATTCACATGGTCTGCAGATGCAACATTGTTTCCACCACGTTTCCAAGCCTACCAGAAAATGCTCTCTGTTGAAGTGCAACTGAAACAACCAGTAACATACAGTTGGTCCGTTTTGGGTTTTTTTCACCATGAGAAGTGCTCAAGCAACTTTGTGCTAGTCTGCTGTTGGCACAAAATATCCTGCATTCTGTACAACACCTAAAATATGTAATAGTCATAACAAATTAGGAGTGGTGGGGGATCTGTACCAGTACAGCTATCCAAAAATAATCCATACAAATAGGGACTTTGCATGAGATACTGTGCTTGAGTATATTACAAATATGTTACTTTAAAAAAATAATATATATCAAAAATCCATCTTGAGTCCCTGTGACTAATACATTACCATATATGACATTATTTAATTGTTTAAATGTTTTATTACATCAGTGTTTGAAGAACTTGGTAAAATATGAAGCCTCTTTACAGGGAGAATGATAACACTGTGTCTCATACACAGCTAGATAGTTGACTCTAGTAAATTCCAACGAAAGAATCAAGCCCCTCCAAAGTGTCACAAAATGAATCTCTGGGTAACTGGCAGACTCAGGCAGTTTAAAAGGCAGGGGCAAAAAAATAAAAAAGGCCGTTTACTGCACATCTAGGGCCTGCCTCATTGAAAAGAGCAGGAAAGATTTGTAAGTAGCATTAGAATTTGTTTAAGTGTACACAGGATTTGAGAGGTCAATTCAAAATCTTATCAAAATACTTAGTGGTATCGTAGTAGACTGTAGTGGCACTGTCATCACTAAAGGGCATATGGCAGGGGAGACTGTAGGGCATTGCAATTCTTCACTAGGATTTCATTCCTTTGGAGGGATATCTAGAGGGCATTTTGTGAGAAGTTTTTTATCATAAAGTAATCTGTGGAGAACCTCAGGTTTATCCCGTATTAAGAGCATTTACATCATCATTTTTTCTCCACTTGAGGAGCATCCATTGGGAAATTTCTCTGCATTCTAACGCATGTAAGAGGACACATTTTACAGCACTGCATACATTCGACTCACCCATCAGTATCTAGCTGAACACTTCATCATGTTCTCCAACCTGCTGGAGTATTCTATTTAGCACTGCATCCCATTTTCTCTACTGCGAAGGGCATTGTCATACAGAGGAAGCACTAAGGGCATCATAAGGTCCCTTTTCAACAGGAAGGGCACACACAGGGCACAAGTCTAGACCATTATGTAGGGCACCATGTAGGATACTTATAAGGTACTTGTAGGGCTCCTCATCACACTTTCTTCCTTGAAATGATTAAAAAGGCACATTACAATATCTCCTTGCTGAGGGCATATCATCTTACTGTAGTAACGCTTTTTCAGTTATGGGGCACCGAGAAATTGCCTCCCCCAGCCCTGACCGGGTCCGCCAGTGCTCTCGGTCGCCTTACAATTTGTTTAGCTCATACGACTAATAATATTTACCATGGACTTAATTAACTCTTTACCTACCTCTTAATTTATTTAAATTGATGAATAAACGTCATTGAAATCGTATATGAATAAATGAATGTCTATATTAAAACGTTTTTCTTCCATTGTTTTGTATGTTTGTTTATTTTCATTTTCACACAATTTTTAAAGGTAATATGATGACGTCATCTGCGCGCGACATTTCGCCTGTTGATGGCATCAAGAAGGTAGCAACCTTAACGTTACCGCGAAAAAGTCCACGCCTCCGTGGAGGCAAAGCCCGTGCACTTGCTTACTCGCTGCTTGTCAAAGGTAAGAACTAACTACGTAAACCAAACCTACACAGAAATCAATGCAATTGTGCCAGACTGTCACGTCTGAGAGCAAATTAGCAAAATTGACCTTGGCATGTTGACCAACCTTAGCTAACGTTAGCTTGCTAACAACAAGTGGGCGTTCAATGATGTAACGTAAACAATAGCACAGCTTATCGCAATACCGTCGTTCAACAACGAGTAGGAGGGTTGATTGTGTGGTTACTGCACCGCTGTTTTGAATCATGTATGTTGACCTGAACTACCAATGCAAACATTGCTTATTTTGAATCCAGACGAGTCGTATCAACTCACTGAGCAATTGTCCTGCGTGACGCTGCAGAGAGCCGCTAGCATAGCATACCGTTTTCCTAATGTCAGTCATTACATTTGATTTGGCAGGTTTTATCATATCAATTATTAGTTATACGTTAGCGAGCAACGCAATGTTTTTGCCATGACAGGCTGTAGCTGCGGTCCGGAAGTCGTGACAACATGGCGGCTGCTGCAGCGTGGGACGAGCATCAGGCTTATGAGGAGCTGTTGTACTGGGACAGTCTGATTCAACGGGGCCATCGACTCCTCCCGCATGATTTTGATAGGTACACACACACACATCATGAGGTGTATGCTTAACGAGATGGTAATACATGACATAAAAAAAAATTAAAAAAAACACACAGCGAGATGCAGACAAGGCAACAGAATTTGTTTAGTACGTGCCATCATTCGTTTACTTTAAATGCTTTAAACATTTATCATGTACAAGAAAATACATCAAATAAAAAAGTAAAAGACTCAAAGTGAAAGTAAAATATGTGAAAAACACCTCAAAAAATGCACAAAAGTCATCATAAGCCAGAGAAAATAGGAGCTGTACTTATGCCTTTGAATCTGTGCAAGTCAAGTAGCATGTGAGTTTGCCAGTGAGTAAAAACAGTTAAGGCTTCATTTTTTTATTATGCTTGAAATGAACAGTCCTACTATATCTTTAAAACATGTTATTTATTATTACAACCTGTTAAGTGAAAATGTGGGATTAAATATTAAAGTACAGCTGTTAAATGAAGTCATTTAGGATCTTGCTCACTGTTAAAAGTGTAAATTTCGATAGTTGATTGTTTTTTGGCTTGACACACTTACACATTATAATTTGAGGAGCTCATTTGGTCTATTCCTCTCTCCAGGTATGAGGAACTGCGTTACTGGTATGACTGTCTGTGCTACGAGGAGGATCTCAGACAGTATCATGACTACATTGCTGCTATTGAGGAGATTGAAGATAAACGGCATCATGAGGTTCTTCACCTTTAAATTTGAGTCATTTAAACCGCTTCTCCTGTCTCCACATTAAGTCTGAAAAATCTAATGTTTTCCATCCCTTCTCTGTTTCTTCTGTTTTTATAAAAAGAATGCTCTTCCTCTTGCACAAAAGCTGTATCTGGTGCATCGATATGTTTCTTTTTCCAAATGTTTTTTTAAGATAAACACTTCCTAACTATTACCACTAATTCTGTACTTCCCAATCCTATTTTTGCTTTATATTGTTTTCAATGGTTTCTATTTTACGGGAATATGTTGAAGGAGCAATGAGCTGGATGAGGAGTTCAAGAACTAATTTTTGTAATATATTCTGGATAATCTATTAATTGCTACGATCACTCAGTAGTATTGATAACAGTATAGATTAATTATAGATTTGATCTCCTCTATAAAATGTTTTTTTTTTTTTTTTAACCTAAACTTTTTTTTTCTATTTAAGGAAACTGCAGCCCCCCAGGTGCACAGCGCATACGATCGCCACGTGATGGCCAAGCACTCTGAAGTGTATCCCTCTGCAGAGGAGCTTGAGGCAGTGCAGACAATTGTCTCCCATGTGGAGTGCGCCCTCAAGACTGTGTCTGACCAGATGGATACTCCAAAAGATGACAATGAAGATACAGAGGCAAATGTGTAAGTGTAGCGCCCAAATGGTTTCTGGAGCCCCTTATTTTATTGATATCCTTCAAGTCGGGCTGTCATATTTTTGACAGTGTGTGTTACACTATAGTTGTATAGTTTTAACACAGTGCTTTGACAGTAAATCATAGAAATGAGTGCATAGACTGAAGTGTTGATCATTCTGGGCAGATGCTACATGAATTGAATAACTTTTTAACATTGATGCTTTTTTTGCCTATTAATATTATCAGTATTGTCAGGCAATAATTAAAGCGTATCCCTACTAAACTTAGTGAGCTTAGAGTGACAGATTCAGATTTTAATGTGTGAGGGATGCGGGATGTTTACTCAGAAACATCACTGCTAAATGATTGAAAGGTTCGCCAAATGCCTTTTTAAGTGGCTTAAAAATAGATGTGTTTCTGTTAATATTAATTATTTGCCTTTTTCCCCTTTTTGTCCTTACAGTGCAAGTAGTGAATCACGAGAACGTGTTTTGCGTGGGGTTATGAGGGTCGGTCTGGTGTCCAAGGGACTCCTGCTGAAGGGAGACAAGGACCTGGAGCTGGTGCTGCTGTGCTCCAGCAAACCCACTATCACCCTGCTCGGACAAGTGGCTGAAAAATTAACTGCACAGCTTGAGGTAGGGCTTTTTGTCATTCATCAGGTTATTGTTGGTTGTAGACACAGAGTCCCTGTTTGCCTTTATAACGTCTTATTTATTTTTTTGTTTATTTTAAAGGCAAGTTCAGCAGGAACATATACAATAAGCCAGTGTCCAGAGGATGCAGCCATTACTGTGACAAGCACCAAGGAGTCAGCCCTGACTCTCACGATCCACTTGACATCACCCCTTGTCAGGACGGAGCAAGAGAGTAAAACGGAAGAAGAAGGTAGTTACTGTATGCTGGTCTAGCCTCCAACTAGGAATCAACTACCACAGGCCTGATCTGTGTGCTCTAAAAATGCAGACACTGCACCGCTCCACTGATCTGAAACCCTCCATTGCCAATTAAAAGGCCTCGCACCATGTCTCATTAAACCTCAGTGGAGCTCGTACAGTGACTGTCTCAGACCGATGCCAGTGAACGACCAATGAATGTTGGCTCTTCACTCGCTCGAGAGTCAGCCAGCACTTCC
This sequence comes from Acanthurus tractus, assembly GCA_029783725.1. Taxonomy (NCBI): domain Eukaryota; kingdom Metazoa; phylum Chordata; class Actinopteri; order Acanthuriformes; family Acanthuridae; genus Acanthurus; species Acanthurus tractus. The sequence goes on along the minus strand of JAQNCA010000024.1, from coordinate 21,069,418 downwards.
TCTGTAGTCGCTAATACATTCTGCACATGTTTATAACAGTGCCAATTATAAAAACAAATTTGTTTATTCTTGATAAATCTTTTTCATGTTTAACGTGAAGGCTTTTCAAGAATGACAAGTGAAAGCGCGCATTGCATGTACTTGATGCTGAACATGTACATTGGGCACCAACTGCAGCAAAACTGATCAGCAGTAAGGACATTTCTGTGGTTTCTCTTAAGAGAATTTAAGTTACAACAAAGAAACAACAAAATCATTGTTTATAGGTGAATGTGTCGTTACTCAGTATGAGCTCTATTTTCATGGGAGCATGAAGTTATGTTGAGGTAATTGAAAGGTCAGGTGGAGTTTCCTGAAGCCCCACATACAGAACTATATCTGTTTCAATGCAGTTTTAGTCCATTTACTACACTCAGTGCTGGGGCTTCACAGGAACAAGGGTATGACCATTTTGATACCTATCATAGCTTCCATGGTCATTTGGATATGATCAGGTGCAGAAGTGACACTGTTTGAAGGGCTTTCTCTAAGGTATCAAGTGCTTAGTAATCACATGAAAATTGTTTGGTTAGTAAGGGTTTTGACATGAGAGAGGTTTTAGACAAGAGCTGAAGGCAAAGGGCCTGAAGTGTTTTGCTAGTGACTAAGATAACAAGGTATTTGCTTATTTTTGTGACTTTTTTTTTTAATGGACCATCAGGAAGCTTGCTAGCTGGCTTAACTTCTCCCAAAATATGCAAGGAAAATAGATAGAGCCATTAATTAAAAATAGAGAAGCTCCAGGAGCTGCTGTGACTGAGGTAATTGTTAGCTAGCCTGCTTCATTGGATTAGATTTAGAACTGTAAGTAGTCCCTGTTAGTGGCTCAAGAAAAAATGTCTTCTACTTATGTAAAATTACCAGTAAACCTGGTAACTTTGTAAACCTGCACTGCTAGTTGGCAACTTCATGTTATATTTTCTTTGAACTTAGGACCAGTGCTCCAGAAAGCATTTACTGGTTTCTGGAGCAAAAGATTCCAAAAGGGTGCTCTCTTTTTTATTCATTAGGCTGCAAATAGTTTTGAATCGAGTCAGTTTTAATTAAATCATGACTCCAATTATTGTGACGAGAATTTTGGCTATTGTCTTGCAGGCTGTTACAAGCACACCTTACTCAAGGCCATCCTCTTTAGTTTATAATAACCAAAACTTTCAGTGGCTAAATAAGTTAAATAGTATATTTAGTGTAGGAAATGGGCTAAAACTTGCACAAAGCTAATATGGCCCTTCGTGTTTCTTTCTTGAAACTTGTTTAAGCCTCTTATTGATCAGGGACTCCATCAGCTTTGCTGCAGTTTGGGGCAGACGTGAAGATTCTTCAAGTGCCTGTGAATTTTTCAACTGACTGCCTTTTAGTTTGTCAAGTTTTTAGGAACGCTGGACCTTTGACCAACTGGACATACTGTCTCAGGAGGGGGAGGGGCAGCAAACCCAAGCCGAGGGGCTAAGGGAAGGGGGTATTCATAGTAGTTTACCCAGTGCATACTTAGTCAATATATAATGCAATGCTTTGATTTTCACATCGTGTGGAAATGTTAGCTGGGATCTGTGGCAGGTGACCATTATGCTTGTTGGGACCAAAGATTCACACATTGGGTGCCTGGGACCCCCTTTCCCTGCTGCTGCTGGTTTGGGAAACGCTGCTACTCCCTGAGCTGCAAGACAGAGCCGACCCCCTTGGTCAAACTGTACCTTTTCTTCTTACCCCACCTCGTCAATAGAAACGCGAACAGACAACGATCCGCCGGACGTTCTGGACAGGCAGAAATGCCTATCTGCCTTGGCGTCTCTCCGCCACGCCAAGTGGTTCCAGGTTTGCATTCACGTCCTTATTTATACGTAAGGTTGTTTTTTGTTGTTTCTTTAAATGGTTTCCCTTATTTTTTTTCTCCATTTAGAGAAACCAACACTTTTTAACTGTGCTCCTATTTTGATGTAGTCCATGATCCTATGAAAAAGGAAAGTGTGTTGGAAATTTGAGAGTTTTACCTGTTAGATTGTGAGGACTAAGCTGTTAATCCACACCAGTGACAGATTTGAAGGTCACAGGTGTTGATACTAGCATGTAATTAGATTTATCAAATTGACCTCTGTCAGACTGAGTTCTGAAAATATCAACTCAACTACTGATGTCCACAAAATCAAAAAAAGCAAGTGGACAGAAGAGTGTAATAATCTGTATTAGTCTGGGCTCAGTTGTTCTGACCTCTCTGAGCTTTGTTTTTCGGGGTCGTTACTGGAAACATGAGGTTGAGGTGGCGTCAGGATCGGCGGCTCCACCAACAGGAATGGCTTTTGTTTGTGTCTCTAGGCCAAAGTCAACGGCCTGAATTCTGCTGTCGTTGTGATCCGGATCATGAGAGACTTGTGCAACCGTGTTCCTACCTGGACACCAATCTCAGGATGGGTGAGAAAATGCCTAAAATGCCTAGTGCTCATGCTTTTATAAAAGCAATTAAGACCTCATGTACAAACTAACCTAATTTTTGCCACCATGTGACCAAAACCTTGAGTTTTTTTTTTTTTATTATTAATGGAGCAGAATCTTGATAAGTGGTGTTTAAACTCTATGTTGTCATCTGCACAAAGCCTCTTGAGCTGCTTGTGGAGAAAGCTGTTGGTACGTCAGAGAGGCCGATGGGAGCAGGCGAGTCATTGCGTAGGGTTTTGGAGTGTGTTGCATCTGGAATCCTCTTGGAAGGTGAACTTTAATTAAGTTGTCTTACCATCAAGGATGTTTGTTCACTGGCATCAACTCTGCTGTACTAATTTAACTGAATTTGTTTAAAGATGGCCCTGGAATCAAAGATCCCTGTGAGAAGGAAACCCTTGATGCCACTGCAGATCTCACTCCACAGGAACGTGAAGACATCACGCAGAGTGCTCAGGTAAGATTAGCCTGCTGTAATACATGTGAGCACACTCATGTTTTTGATTGATCTTTGGAAATAGTACCTAATTTTTAATTGTCAACAGCTTGCCTTGAGGCTGTGCGCGTTTGGACAGATGCACAAGGTTTTGGGGATGGACTTGAAACCTTTAAAGCCACGGAAATCAGGTGGAGCCAGCTTCAAAGATGGCACAGGTACAAAAAGATCTCTGTCCTTGCCTCCTTCTGTGCAGTTCTTCCTAATGAAAGGATGTGTACTCAGGCTTGTTTTCGTCGTTTCATGCAGCTCAGATATCACCTGCTGCACCCTTCGGCCTGCCAGCTAAGAGACCCTACACAGAGGTGGAGAAAGGAGAGGCTGAGCCCCATCTCAACAGCAAACAGAGAAAGTTTCTCAAGTTCCAGAAACGCATTCAGAGGAAATCATGTTAGTAATGAGTGTCTGCCCTCAGTAGATGTTGAAGCCTTTCCCAGTTACATGAACCACTTTAACTTCATGACCTTGGTGACATGCTCTGAAAGGAGGTTTTTACCTTGAATCTCTAACAAAACATGAACATGATATTGTAGTTCTGTTAGAATGTGCAGTTTAATGTTATTATCAGCTCAGTTGTGGCTCTTTCTAAATCTTGAATCTTGACTGAATCTTTTTTTTTTTCCACCCATTTAAAATTTAACATTGTATTACAAGTACACTACACACATGTATTCACCTGCACTGGGGTGCCAGTTCATTATGTACGTTTAGTTAAATATAAAGCAATGTATGCCTGTGCTCTAATTTGACTCTGTTAATAGAGACTGGGTGTAAATGTATTGTAGTAATATACATTTGATTAATCGTATTTTACTGTCTGTCTTTTCCTTGTAGTCACAGATGATTTTAGCATGAATGCTGTGATGCGTCTGAACCAGTACAGACCCGGTCTAGACTACAGACTTACATCCCAGACTGGTCCAGTCCATGAGCCGGTCTTCACAATGGCTGTGGACCTGAATGGGAAGACATATGAGGCAACAGGGCCCTCTAAACGAGCTGCAAAGCTTAATGTAGCAACCAAGGCAAGATCTTGTGTTTCTATCTACATATATTGCCATAAAATTGCCCTTGTATAAAATTGCCGAGTTCTTTTACACTCTGAAAGAGGTTAAAAAAAAGAATTGTTGCTATTTAAAGTTCTTTTTAGTTCATGTTTTGACTTTGATCATTTGCAGGTCCTACAGGATCTCGGTCTTCCAACTGGCTCAGAATCTAAATCTGAGTCCAGTGGTGATGTTGAAGGCCCCCTGGAATCAGTAAAAGTTTCTTCCACAGCCTCTGCTCCATCAGAAGATGTATGTTCCTCAGTTACAGCCTGTGGAGAGGTGTAGTTAAAAGCCTTTTTTTTAAATCCAACATTCAGTAAATGCATCTCAACATGTGCTTTCCTAAATTAGAAGAAATAAGTAATATGAGAGATGATCTTGAGAAAAGCATTCATATTCAGGAATTTAATAACTGCTGTTTGTGCACTCGCTGTGAACAGAGTGGGCAGGGTCCTATCTTGACCAAGAATGGCAAAAATCCTGTGATGGAGCTGAATGAGAAGCGCCGCAGCCTAAAGTATGAGCTGTCCGCAGAGACGGGGGGCTCCCACGAAAAGTGCTTTGTCATGGAGGTGAGTTAGCAGTGTCATCGGCAGGAAATAAGATTAAGAGAGATTAAAAGTTTCTGATGGTGTGGACTATAACTGTGACGTGCTACCTTTTTCCTGCTGGTCAGGTGGAAGTAGATGGGCAGAAGTTTAAAGGAAGAGGCTCTAACAAGAAGGAAGCAAAGGCATTTGCTGCGCTTGCTGCTCTGGAAAAGCTGTTCCCTCATGACAACGGAGAGACAAACACAAGCAGAAATCAGTCAAAGAAGAAAGTCACCTACACCGACATGGTAATTTACATACTTCATGATCGGATCTATGATTTATATGGTTGATACTGCTGACCTTGAAGCTTCCAACTACTAAAGATGAAAAAGAACAATTCCCTAATATATTAGTCACTTTATGCATATTTTAACAAGATCATACTCTACTGCCCAAAAGCATTTGTGCCCGACAAACCCTGACATCTCCTGCTTCACAGCACATCCCAGGGTTCGGCACCATCCGTGGCATCCCTTCAGACTCTGGGTCCCGTGGCTGGGGTCCCAACAGAGGTCGAGGCAGGGGCCGAGGCAAACTGTTTCCTTCAGGACCCAGCTACAACAAGAGTAAGGAATTTTACACTCCACATACGTGTCGACTTGGACTATAAACACCTGTGAGCAAATCAACTAAATAGTAATTTCTTTCCTTCACTTTAAAAGCCAACTACAGTTACGAGAGCAGCACTGGCACCGGCTATCGTAAGTATACTCTCTGTGCTCACTGGGTTTAGATTTTTGTGATTTTTTTCCTTTTGTTTGGCCCTGAAAAAAATGTGATTCAAATAACTCTTCTATAGATTCTATAGATTTTTCTTGTTCTATCTGAAGAAATTAAATAAGTGAATATACATCAAGTGCCAATGGATAACATACAATTGAAGTCCCAAAAATGTAAACCTTTACTCCTCTGTGTTCACCCTAATTTAAGTAGTAAACCTCAACATTAATGTTTTGCATATCTTGCCTGTCTTAAGCTTTGCTGCCGTTGCCCCTGGATTGACATCCTAGTGTGTACATGTAATATGTTTTGTTAGATCTTTTAGGTTGTTTTGTTTTGTCTTTTGTTGCTGGTTTAATGTTGCATTGTTTCTGTGTTGTCCATACATACATTGCATATTGATTGAAATTTCGGCAACGCCCTGAGAAAACATGTTCAGACTTGGCACAAACATCCACTTCGACTGAGTTATAATTCAGGAATTCATGCTCTAATTACGACAAGAAACCACACAAATGTCTCAGTAGATGAAATGATTAAGTGATAAAGCATTTGATATCCAAATCAAAAGAGTTTTTTTTTTTTAATTTTTATTTTGTTTGTTTATTTGTTCTCTACAGTTTTCATCTTTGAAGGAAATAAGACCATGATAGAAATAGATGATTTTACACAGCAGTGATGTCGCTCTTGCTTCAACTGTCTTATAGATAAATTGTTTGGTAATAATACAGCCACCGTCACAGCCAAAGGCCCTGGCTCCACTGGACCAGGCGGCACCACAGGCTATGGCACCTTTTACCCAGAGAGTAGCACATACTCCTCCCCACCCGTCTCGAGCTCCGACTCCAGCACCGCAAAGGGAGGAAGCTACCAGACGATGCCTCCTCCGGCTGACCAGGAGAGTCCCTACAGCTACGGATATGGAGATGAGAAGAAGAAGATGCTGACCCAGAGTCAGAATGAGGGCCAGGGAGGAGACTATTCTATGTACAGCACAGCTTACCCAAGCTCAGTAACAGGTGGCCAAGTGTATAATAATTATGGTGAGTAAAGGTTTATGAAATTGAAATCCTTAACTGCTCCCACTGTTTTGATTAGATTTTCAGAAGGTCCCTCGCCACTTAAGCCATGTTTTGATGTCCTGTCATGAGAGAAAATGCTTTAGATAAAGGAAATAACAGCTGCGATTTGATCTACCTTCACAGGCTGGGGAAACCAGTCGTCCTGGGGGAATCAGCAGGGGTACAGCATGTACCAGGGCTATGGAGAACAAAACCAGGGCTCATACTCTGGATATAGCAATTATTGATCATCACATCCTGTACAGCCGTTCTCACCTCACAATGCCATTTTTGGACTGACTGCCGTCTCTGGATTTACAATCCTGGGATACCACTTCTGGAAATGGAGTGAAAAAAATGCTTGTGTTGTCACTGAAACTAGACTTTGGTCATTTCTGGTTTTCTTTTGTTTTGGCATCACTTCATTTGAGTTTTTGCACATCTGATAAAAACAACTGTAGATGAAAGATACAGTCTTAATTTAATTTAAGTCTGTTTTCTTTTAGCTTTATCAGGTCCATGTTGACATGGGGGTCTGTCAAGATACCTGGTTTGTCCTATCTTTTTTTAATCTGTTGTTACTGTTCTGTATTAGTATGTGATGGTTTTCATTTTAAGCTGCTTGTAGCTGTAAACTGAAGATTTATGTCAGAAAAAGCTCTAATTTTTTCTTTTAAATAAATGACTTATTTTGGAGCAAAGTTTCTGTCAGTGTGCAGAATTGCACAACTTTTAAAAGTACAAATGTGTAAATACATGATCTTTTCCATCATTTTGGAAAGCTGTAAAAATACAAACAGCTTCAGCTGCTAAAAATAGTAAAGTTATTCTCCACATCAGTGTAACAGGCTGCATTGACACCATGTATGAGTGCTGCGTGTGGCTTCTGCAGCGCTCAGCCATGTACTACACACACATTATCACCATTGTCTATATATGCAGCTATGTGTCAAGCAAAGATGAGATGAAGCCTCATTGATGCCTTCCACTGCAGTTAGAGGTACTCAAGGGTTTGCAAGCACACAAATACTAGTATATGATAAACAGAGAATACAAAGGGTAACTGTAAACTAGGTTATAATAGAAATAGTTAAATACAGTCATTATTTTATGACACTGCAAACTGCTGCTGACTTCAACAAAAAAATATACTGTCTGATTTGTATTTCTAGATATATATATGGGACATACAAATTAAATCAGATTCCCTTAAACGTGCAAACTTAAAGAATATGAAGAATCACTTTTTTCAAGATTAACCTTATTAGCCTCTGTAACTAAATACATACATAGGGAAGTGACTACAATGGAAACAACAGAGACTGGGATTGCTGAAACTAAATTTTATTCCCAGGGTAAGTATGTCAAAAACACTTGATTTCCCATCATTGGCTGGCTGGCTTCTTTCATTCGAGTTTCCTGTTTATTAAGCCCATCTTTCAAACTCTGGACCCCACAGTTTACTAAAAAGATTTCTAAGTGAAAGTTTAAAGTCCCATGTCTGTTCCTGATAACTCTGACAATGTCACATGGCTTTTTTTGGTTTGTTTGTTTGTTTCATATGAAAAATTCCTCCAGAGCAAGAGAAGATGTCATTCAACTAATTTTACCAGCTACACAGTTTTCCTTTAGATAAGATAACTAAACTTCATGTGTTTAAAAGGGGAAAAAGAAGGACAGACTGCCCCTGAAGTCAGGCTTGCATTGTGAGCAGTATAAGAAGTGTATAATTGTCATTATCTGCACTCCTCTTAAAGTTGCTTTTTTCTGCTAAAAACCAAATGATCACTTGTGTGAATATCTGAAATAAAAAGATTATGGGACTTAAGTTCTTCTCTGAGACTAAACAATTTAGCCATGCCTTTAACATGAACTGTGCCTAAAGTTGGTTGATAAACAACTGAATTAAACTCAGTAGGCAACAATTCATATTCCCAAATTGTCTAAAAAAGGAGTAGGCACAGAGAGGAGATGGGGAATAAATAAAGAAGGGAGACAGTGATTAACATGAAAGTGGAAAAAATGAAGTCTGAACACCAGCTATAATAACTGTTTCAGATCACATGGGGCCTAGATGACCCTCCAGTCCCAAGACTGAGTCAGGATGTGAGCAATGATCATGCCCCTGTGGCGTGCGGCGGGGCTGCTCCTCCTGCAGCCTGTCCTCCGGGAATGCTGATAAAAGGCGGACAGGAAGATTGATGAAAGGATGGAAAAATTTCCTGTCAGGTCATCTTGAGCACACCTCACCGGCTATCAGCTGTGAGTGCTTTTTTATCTCTGAGCTCTGAAATTATCTGTCTATGCTAACACCTTCTGTTAACAAGTTGTTTTCTTGCCGACCTGCTTTGTTTTCTCTCTAATGGAGGAGGAGTGAGACTTTGCATATTGCTTAACTTCTATGGCGTGTCTTCTGAGGCTGATGAAGGTCATTTGATCTGTGTTTCTTGAATAGCAGAGTTGCAGAGATGCAGTTATATGTCCTGATAGATATGAACTAGTCACCTCTGACCCTCTCAACCACATAGACATGGCTGCTTTGATTAGCTTCTATTAGCTCCAGCTGGGTCATGTCAGCTTTATTTTGCAGCCAATCACAAGTCACCTTTAGGCATAAAAAAAGGAAGAGCTCATGTTGTTGTTCAGTGTGGTGGGAGGGAGAGAGGAAGCATAGGTTCGCAGGCGACACAACAGTTGCGGTTGGTTGCTTTTGCTTCATGTTCCTCTTCTGCTGTCTTTGCTAAAGCGTTGGTTACTTTCATTATTGCTCACAAGGTGTGTTGTTTCTTCATTTGTGCTGTTCTGCTTTTAACTGAAGAGCTGGTTGTTGTTTTTTCTTAAATTCTCTTGAAAGATGGCTTTTACACTGGTGTCCATCTTATTGACTGCCATCCCTGTGGCCTATTGCTATCCTGCCGCCTTTGAAAACCTGGAGGGAATGAGCAGTAAGTAACACTTCAGCGTGGGGTTTCGTAATCTCTTGTAACTAACCCGTGCCATGACTCAGTTTTTTTCAAATTCTTATTCTTCAGAAAACAGAACCTCCATTAAGTTCCTGGCTGTAGGAGACTGGGGTGGAGTGCCTTATCCGCCTTATATCACCGCTGTGCAGAAGGCTACAGCTCAAGAAATGAGCAAGGTAGCAGATCACATGGGAGCTGACTTTGTTCTGGCCCTTGGTGATAACTTTTACTACAGAGGTGTGGACAGTGTAGATTCTCCTCGGTTTAAGGTCAGTTTAGTGAATAAAAAGAGAATTTAAATAAACCTGATGTTCAAGTAAATTTGACAATTTAAAAACTGTTTTGTTGTTTTTTTTCCCCTGAATCTTCTCTCAGGACACTTTTGAGTCAGTGTACACTGCAAAGTCTCTGAAAATCCCCTGGTACGTGCTTGCTGGGAATCATGACCATGCAGGAAATGTCAAAGCCCAGATCGAGTACAGCCAGAGATCTGACAGATGGTAAGTAACAACTAATTGCTAACTTTCCTGGTTTTCTATCTCAAATTGTTAAAGAGGCAGTTCAAAGTGTGGCTACTTTGCTCTTTGTGTTCTCAGGAAATTCCCCTCTTACTACTATGAGCTGAACTACCACATCCCAAACACAGGGAAGACCTTGACCATTATCATGCTCGACACCATAATGCTGTGCGGTAACTCTGACGACTTTGTTGATGAGAAGCCCAGGGGCCCCTTGCGCGCAGTGGATGCCAACCGTCAGCTGACCTGGCTGCAGGAAAGACTGGCTCGGTCCAAGGCAGACTTCCTGTTGGTGGCTGGTCACTACCCTGTGTGGTCTGTGTCCGAACACGGACCAACAGAGTGTCTTCTGCAGAGGCTTCGTCCTCTGCTCAATAAATACAAAGCCACTGCATACCTCTGCGGTCATGACCACAATCTGCAGGTGGGTTCATGCAAAATGCAAAATGTACAAAACAATATATTAATCTGCCAAGTCACTTAAATCCAATTTTTGTCTTTGTCCTCTTCAGTACATTGAAGAGTCTGATGTGGGCTATGTGGTAAGTGGTGCTGGAAACTTCTTGGATCCTGATGTGCGTCACTGGAAACATGTTCCCAAAGGTACTGTGAAGTTCTTCACTGGCCAAGCTTCAACACTGGGGGGCTTTGTTCATGCAGAAGTCACAAAGAACAAGATGATCGTGACCTACTTCCAGGCTAAAGGCACCTCTCTCTATCGCACTGTCCTCTCCCAAAGGAACTTTGAGTAGACGAGCTAACCACAGGAACAACATTGTTGTCATTACATACAGTATTGGTTGCTAGTGTTAGTTTGAAATCAAGGAATACACTGCTAATCCTGTGTTTTTAAACTTTGGCATTAATATTTCAAAGCAATTTTTAAAGAGAATCAACTAGTTTTACATGTAAATTCATTGTATGATAAAAGAATAAATATGGTTTGTAAAGTACATGTCTTGCTTGGTTGCAGTCTTGTGACTTGTTTCACTGTTGTACCACAGACTTGAGCCTCAAGTATTTAAACCCTGGTTTCTAAAAATGCTTGCAGAGCATGTGTCATTTGCAAAAAATCTGACAGAAAAAGTGACGGGTAAGTGTTTTTTTTGTTTGGAAACTTGAGACCAGGGATGAATTTGGGGCCTTAGCGCGTGAGAAACATTTTGCTCAATGCATGCACTCTTGCCAAGTGTGGTTACATGTGTCCCAAATGATTGCAGCCTACTTTTTGAACAGTAATGAACCCCTACTGGCTGCTGTAATTTAAGTTTCACTGTAACCAATAGTTGCCCCACTTTTGTGGTGTTCCAAAAGACTATAGGCTGGTCTGAGTTTGCACTCAATTTAATGATTCTAAACACTTCAACGCTGCGTGTGCCTTCATGACTCTTCACAAACAACCCCGCAGGAGCCCCAAAGAGCACAGAATTAGATGTGAAGATGCATTTAGACTGAGTTTGCACAAAGGTGTTTTTTGTAGTGATGTTTGTGGTTTGTCTGCCAGTATTGATGACTGGACACAAACAGTGGTTTGTTCTGATCTTGGTCACATGACTGGTTAATAAGCACACCATGAATGCATAGTTATGCACATCTAATCCATCAAAATTCCTGGCGCTTGTATATTTTCCTCAACCTTGCTTTCTAATTCTGTAGTTATACAGTTTGAGAAAAATGTTTTGCTTTGTACAAAATCTGTCAGAAGCTAATCTCTAATATGGCTTTGACATTTCTGCCCTGGATTAGTTGTATAGATGCTACGCTGACCTCAGCAACAAGCCCTTTGCAAAATTACATTTCTGTTTGATTTGCATATAAAGAAGTAAAAACCATAATGCAGAAAGACACATTGATTAAAATTTGGAATAAATTTAAATCCTGTCATGTAGCACTTAAATGCAAGCGACACACTGTATTTGTATGTGTGATATTGGAGGCCCACATGCAGGGTTCAGACACTGACGTGTTTAGCTGCTGCTAAAGGACAGAAGAGGTCAGGACCTCCACAGTCAAAGCTTTTTTGTCCGTAACACAGAACCACCTGGCCTGCCAGCAGAGGATTAGGCTCAATGATGGCAGGCTGGCAGTGGCTGCAACAGGGATAAACTCAGCCAGCCAATGACAATTAACCTGGGAGAGAAGCAGAGACCCAGAACAGATGGGTCCCTGTTATTTCTGTGTCTGCCTGCTGACATATTGTTGCTTAACATTACTGCCTTGCACCATACTTACACCATACTGTCTGTATGGTTTAAGCAGTTTTCTGTAGTCTTTTCTGTTATCACTTTATTCAGTATGGAGAAAATAATAGATGTATATTTTATATAATCATGTTATCCCCAAACAGGCCAGGGCCTTCTGTAGTGTCTTAATGTATAATATGCTGAAATGCTATAGATATTTTTTTTTTTCCTTGTGTCTTTCTTTTGTTGACCACCATTGGCTATTAAAGGGTTACTGACTTCAGTGTGTTTAATTATTAATTAGGATGAGTTACAGTGTGCTGGTGTCATGCATCATCAGACGGAGCAGGACTGACAGAACTGCATTTGTGCCAATGAGGAATTGGCTGAGGATAAGCTGTCACCTGAGGATAAAGGACAGGTAAGAATCACTTAACCCTGACTGACGTAAACACACTGTAGGGCCAAAAAAACCCCTCATCTGGACACATGCGGGACCGCCTGATGACTGGACCCTGTAGTGACTTTGTGTGTGTTGATCTCTCACCTGCAAGTGTCCTCAGTTGGTGTCCCAAGGGTGTATAGGGTGTACTGATTGAATTATTGATTTCATAAATTGCTACTTTGGTTCCTGCAGTTTTAGATATGAACTGTGATTATGAAATAATGTGGCATCAAGAAGTCAGTATTTTCAGTCATTAAACTTCAGAGCAACACAAGAAACCCAATAAAGCTTCAACAGGGCTACATTACTGCATCTATACTCTGTCCTGTTTCACTGCATGTTAAGTATTTTATTTTCTCCCTCATGTTGCATGTCGAGTCTTCCTGTTTTATTTTGTGAACACTCACCCCTGTGTCTGTCCCAGGTTCCTGTCTGCCCTGCCCCCTCCTCGTCTGTGTGCACCTGATCCCTGATTGTGTCTCCCACACCTGTTCCCAATCACCCCCAATCAACCCTGCATATATTCCCCTTTGTGTCTTGTCTCGTTGCCAGTTCGTTGGTGTTATAGCTCACGTTCCAGCATTCTCTCATAGTCATAGCTTTCTTGTATTCTAAACCTTGCTAGTTTTTCAACCTTGCCTTTTGTCTCACGTTTTGGATACCTTTGCCTGGTTTGACTGCACCAACCATTGATTGGAATAAACATTGTTTTGTTGATTCAACCAAGCCGAGTCGTTCATTTGAGTCCTTACAACTCTGAGCCACGTTCCTTGACAGATTCATGTTTTAGATACTCAGGTCAAAATAGCACAAGTAGGGCCAAACTGCTTTGACAAAAAAGAAGCTAACATGTTGAAACTAAGCCAGAGAAATATCACGAACAATCTGTAAAACATATCTGTGAATGTTCTCATTCATCCAGGTCATAGTTATTCTAGGAAAATAAATCGAAGTCAACTGGACTCTGTTACATGTCTGTGAAGACGTTTCGCCTCTAATCCAAGGGGCTTCTTCAGTTCATGCTTATCAGACTGGGCTAGCCCAGACACAAGGATTAGAGGCGAAACGTCTTCACAGACATATAACTGAGTCCAGTTGACTTCGATTTATTTTCCTAGAATAATCTGTAAAACAGTTTACTGACGCTGACATTCTTCTCTGTATGTAACCGAATGGATGCCAAGTTGCTACAGTAGCAGTGTGTTCAAAAGTTTTTCAGGTATTTTAAATTTTAAGCCTATTTTGGTCTGTAAACTTTGTCTACGCTTCTGCTATTTATGTCAAACTCCTTTAATCCTGCTGATGCACCTACTCAGCACATCTTAACAAGTTTGTGACCACTCTTTGTGCAATTTTTTTTAGCAGCCCAACTCCCAGTCTCTCATTTTTCCACCTGCTGCCAAATGTCCACAGTTGCACCGCAGTAATCCTGTTACATGTTCCACAGCTTATCCTAAAATGTCTCTTCACACGTGAGCGTGTTAAGATCCCACAGGCAGTTTGATTTGTGGAGTCATAATTCAAATTACACAGTGTAGGATATGCTCAGATACATCCTAAGCTTTGCTTTGACCTCATTCATAATACAAAATGCACGTACAGGATCATCACCTACACTTCTCAATATAACCTTCTTCCACACTGAACTTAGTGCAAGCATTGTTGGGCTGATGCCTCCAATAACACAGAAAAAAATGAACTTTTGAACCTGAGTTCAATTAGCACTGAGTCAAGTCCAGCTACACAAATACCCAGGCTCAGAGCTACCTTAGAAAAGGAGGTTTTGAACCTTCTGGTATACCACCTCCATGCAGTCTGACCTCCTTTAAGCTTTAATTGGCTCCCTTTTAAGCCTTAACCCCACTGTGCCAATTAGAGAGCTCCTATGCCACCAGCGCTTCTCAAGCAGTGTCAGTGTGGAGTTAAGGAGCACTAGGATCTCCTATGAGTAGGAGGCCTGAGGAAATAGGATTAGCAACCCTTATGTCTATTCTCAAGTAAGAACTGAAAAAAGCATTTTAAAAAAGTTTTATTGAAACTTCCTTAAGGAATAGTGCAGGTGCCAATTTATTTGAAAGGCGCATATTTTGCCAGATAATCAAATAAGTAGCTAATTGTGAAATGTAGGGGAGCAGAACAAGAAATCTAATGCAATAATGCTATGAAAAAAGATAAACTTTACTTTTGATTGATATGAGAAGTGAAGAGGTGAGACTCTTTAAAAATATGTCATTGATATTGAAGCCCTCAATACTGGGTTTCAACAGTTAAATCTAAAATTAAGGGGTAAAAAAAACCCATTGGTATTTCAACAGGAGTGTGTGTGTCCAGTTGACGGACAACATGAGCAAACAAGCCCACAACCAGATTCTGATTCAAACATCCATACACACTGCTAAATCCTGACTGGGTAACGGAGGGATGTGAATAACATTTCCCAGCCACTCCTGACCAGAATAAAAATCACAGAAAAAGCAAAATTCAGAAACCTGTAATGTAAAATAACCAACTGTTTCAAATCTGGTGGAGAACTGTTCTTAAATTAAAGAATCTGTTGGAGAAAATACATTTCTCGGGTCCTTGAAGTTGTTATTGTTTGTTTAAGTAAAAGTAAGTAGATTGCAACATTCATCTCAAGGTTTCAATAAATCTTTAGATAGCTTTTCAACTGGATGTCATTTCTTAAAATGCTGCCAGATCTTTTGGAGTGGAAACAGGTTATCTAGTCTTGTAACTCTGCACCAGTTCTTTGCTAAACCTTTTGCGCAATATTTTGGGAAATTCAAATTTGGGGAAAAAGTGTCTTTTTTTTCTTTAATCAATTGTGGCTTTAGCTGTCAGTACTCTCCTCCACTTGCTCCGCCTGCCTTTTGAACTCACATCCTGCAGGTTGTTGCAAGCATCAAATTCAAAAGCCTGGATGTCTTTGTCATGCACTGTTGCTGTGTCCATCTTCAGTCTCACTATCACTGGCAATGGAGACCCTTGCCCAAGCAGCCGGGGCTGTCATGCAAGCATGCAGCGTTCCACACACACAGGTCAATCCTTTCCCCTTTTATCACTGACTCCATACTTCCTCTCTCAGTCCTCTCTGGACCCTGGATACAGTGAATCCTGTCTTACAACCAGAATAACAATTTAAGTTTGAACGTTTATCCACTGAGATTGTACTGCTGCTGTCTGATTATCTAATTCCACTGCTCAAAAGTAATAAAAGGATGCTGTATTAAAGGCTAAGCTGCTCATCTAATCTTCTCTCCCTAATCTCCATCCCTCACTGAATACGGACACTGTGGGTTTCACAGATGGAATGAGCAATGTTTATTTATTTAGAGTTCTCAAAGAGGTTAGAATAAAATAAGACAATGTTAATACTTAAATGTAAACAAAACATAAACATTGAAACTATCACCTCGACCACCAGTTGTGGCTGCAGGTAAAGAAGAAATGAGAAACAAATTAATGTGCTGATTGTTGGCAAATGTGTGTGTGTGTGTGTGTGTGTGTGTGTATGTGGGAGGGGGTGTTTGTGATGCAACAGCCTTCATGTGCTTTTAATATCCTTGGATTTTTGCATCTCAGCCAATATCCTGCTTAAAATCGACCCACAAATCTGTGTTTTTGAGTTGTGTAATGCCAACAAGCAAAAACAGAGAGCCGCACGCCTTCTGCAGGAAACACACAGTATCACATTTTGACAGATGTGCCTTCATAAACCATTAATACAACGATGATACTGTACCTTCGTCACAGTCGTGTAATGTAGTTTCACCCTATTTATAAACATTTATTACAAATACTCAAACTCTTACTTAGTAGGATTTTATTGCTGGATTTTTTAAAGTTAAGTCTTTACTGAGATAAATTTTTGAAAATTATCTCTATTTCTGAGGCAGTTTTTTTTTTTTTTTTTGGTATTACTCTGGAGCACACTGTGCCTACCTTCAAAAGGTATCACAAGGTCAACTGAAAGCAGTCACCTCCACTAATTGAATTAACTCCACCCTATTAGTCAATTAGGCCGATCCTCCTAAGGACCAGAAATATATTTAGCATCAGAATAAGACACAAGTGTTAGCAAATGCTATCTTGGCATAGTGTTCACCTTTATTTGATGTAAGAACTCATCATAAACTCGGGGCTGTCCCGTATTGTGCAGAATCAGTGAACCTCATAGACATGACTTTGACCTCATTTGTCATCTACTTAAGTTTAAAGACACGACCCTGTTCGTGGTCAAAAACGAACTACTGGCAGCTTTACATTTGGATTCTTTTATGTTGAAAATGGTCACAAAATCCTGATAACTAAACTCTGGTAGTTAAAGTAGGCAAAGGATGCTATTAGAAATAAATGCAACAGGATGGACTGATGACTAAGTCTGGCAGGAGCAGGTGAAACTTATAGATGCTAACTTGGCACAAATTTGCAGGAAAATTTCAAGGCTGTCCCTCTGATAACCCTTTTTCACCACAGTGAAAACAGTTGCACTCTGGTTTGCACACTGTTCAGAGCCTTCTGGACAAAATTAAATTGGTTCTGCACTCAAAAAGTTGGTGTCAGGCTAGAAGCAAAAGCACAGCAGGCTCTCCTTGACCTGAAGTTGAACCCAGAGTGGGTGTGTCACACGCCTCAGGTCATTTTGCAATGCTCAACACCCTCCACTGATGACACATCCTTGATAACAACGGTTCTGCTCAAAAGTGGTGAAAACATGGGCTGGTTCACCAAATAGAACCAACTCCGCAAGAACCTTGAACAGAACAGGTTAAAGAACCAGAGCTGACATGGTGGAAAGGGGCTTTTGAGTCCTCAGCTCTGATCCCAAGGAGAGCTTGCTGTTTGTTTCTGTCTTGCTCAAGCACAGGGATCCACTGCTCTGCAAGAAGTAAATCCATAAGTGCGCAGTGGCCTTGATCATTGGTTAAGTATGATTCCAGTCAGATGTAAAAAAAAAACATAGAAAGTCTCGATGCATAGACTGCTGGTCTCCGCTGGTCAGACCATGTTGCTGAATATGTGACACTCACTGACTTTTTCACAAGATCTTCCCAGAAATCGTTCAACTTCTTTTTGGACGCCTTAAAAAAGTAAATTAGGGTAAAAGGTCTTCAGAGGTGAAAACAAGGAACTAAAGAATACAGTAGGAATAAGAGAACCACATGACAAATGTCTTTGATCCGTCATGCTGCTTCATGCGTCGCTCTCCTTAAAATTTGGATGAGTGTAGGACGGGCTGTTTGTGTTGACGTTGGAGGGAAAGAACGAAGGTATGTAAGGGATGACAGACATCAGAGGGCTGGTCAGCGGGCTCTCATCTGAAGTACCCATGGGGATGATGACATCATCCCGGTCCCACACGTGGAAGGCATTTGGGTGGGAGTGGCAGAGGGCAGGTGGTATGTGCAGAGGGCTGACACCTTCCACCTCACCGTCTTTTGTCAGGTCCTCAGGAGGTGGACCCAGCAAACAGTCTGTGGACGAATAAAGGGGAGGGAAGAGAATGCAACATTATGTCTCCACTAACCTTATCCAAACTTAGCTATTTTACAAACTAGTCCTTTAGTGTTTTTATTCATTCAGGCTTGGCTACTGTTGTAGAGACCATTCTTGCATCAAGATTACCTACTCATTGCTGCATTTAGGAAAAAATGAGTTTTAATTTCTCAGAGTTATAAACATAATGATTACAAAGTTCATCTTATAAGGGTAATTAATTCCTAAAATTCTTGTATATATTAATATCCTTATTAGCAGTATAAGTGCAATTGTTTCTATAATTATACTTTAGAAAAAAACATAATATCTGAGACTCTGGAATAGACCCAGACTTTTGCCAAACCAATGAGCGGATTTTGGGTAGCAGGTGACAAAAAATAAAAATAAAAACAAAAAGATATAGTATAAAAAACAGCACATTTCTCTCTCTATAAGAGAACATGTAGCCTCGGCACATGATTCTTTGGTGATTATCATTCGATGTTTGAATAAAACTGTTTTATTCAATGTGGAGCAGAGCTACATCATGCTTGTCAGAATGCAAAGCCTGGCTTTGTAGAGGTTTTTTTTCTTTTAAAATGTAGCCTGCACGGACAACTGTATACTATATTGCCAAATTTATACCTTTAAAATAAATGCATAAGGCAAGACAGCTCAAAATGACAAAATCTTATGCAGTGGTCAAGAAGACGTCTGAATACAACTGATGCTTAATTAAGAATAAAAAGCTACAGTACCTCTAAACAACTTGGATAGTCTAGCCTACCTGTTATGTCAAGCAGGAGGTCTTTGATTAGATGCCCCACGATAGCATACGCCACAGCAACAACAACCAGGGCAGCCATCAGGAGGTAGAGAACCGATTTAGGCAGCTGAATAAGGTCCCTTGGAGGAGGTTTGTACTCTTTATACAGAGGCTCCATATTATTTACCAAATGCTGGAATGAGAGTCTGCCTTCGCTTGTGTAGTTAAAATTGTCCATTTTCCCGGTCTCAAATTCCTTCAGTAAGTACTAGGTTAGTTATTTCATTACATCGAAATAACTGCTCCCGGCGTGATGTATCCGCTTGTTTAGGTGTTACTCCCTAGGCAGAGAGGCAAAATCAAGGTCCACATTCAAAAGTAAAATGCAAATTGTAAAATCGCATGATTTCATTTATTTTAACGAGGCAGAATTAAGACTGTGTTGTGAATATATTTTAAAAAACATAATTACTCTTTTAAGTATAATGAGCTACTTTCCTAACATTTAACCTACATGAAAAAAGGCCAGAGAACAAATTCACCCACCTGTCAAGACTAGTTTTTGTAGGCTCCACTTAAAACACTTATGAATCTTGGCTGTGCTGGTTTTCCAAAAAGTCACAGCACATAAGTTAATTTTTTCCCTGCCATGTCCTTATCACCCGTCCATCCTGCACCAAACATCAGGACCTGTCAGACAGCCTCTGTGTTTCTCTGTGCTGTGTGCTGTGCCCTCCTTGCTGATAATCCAGACTGTGGGTGTTGACTCAGAGAGACAGAGGGGGAGAGAAAGAGAGAGAGAGAGGAAGGGAGGGATTACTCTTCCAATCACAGCAACATTCAATAAATCCTTCATCCCATTCCATCCCATCCCATCCTATCCTATTCCGTCCTGTCCCATCCCATTCCACTTAATCCATGACAAATTATTGGAGTGAGTGCTTTCTCCCCTTCCTGCATTCACACATAAAGATCCTTGTGAGGAAGTTCTTAGTTGCTCTATGGTCATGTAAAAGTAGTTTTTTTTTAAGTTAAATTAACTTAAATCAAATTAAAATCCTTAAGATTTACTGACAAGAAAGGCTGAATTTAAGTCCTGTCCCACTTCCAGATTTTTAATGTTTTACTTGCTTTAATGTTAGTTGATAGAATCTCTCACAGCGTGTCTATGAAAAGCTGTAAAAAGTTTTTCTGTTCATGTTCTAAATGTAATGGGTGTCATCACTGGTTTGAAATTGGTGGAAACATAGGTGGACATAAGCCATTATATTTTTTCCAGATTTTGGTTACTTTGCATCTAATCTGTCTAATCCATCCAATATAAATAATATTTAAAAACGAATAATATATATTTTAAACAGTGCTACCATTCGGCTGTGTTACGTAGTTTTTTTTAAATGTACTTATTAATATATTTTTGAGCTTTTCTAACTTGTATTTGTTCAGTAATGTATGGCTTTAATGAGTTTTCTGCGTGGTGTTGCTGACTCACCTCCTTCATTGTTGCTAATCAAGTGTCAATGTGCCACTTAAACCTCAGACTAAATATATGAAAAGAAAAAAACACAGTCAGTTTTTGATTAAAATATAAAAACGGTCAGTAAAATTTATACAGGTTGCGGGGATGGCTGATTTAATAACTTAAACAGTAAGAAAATGAGGGACCAGCTAGCGTGAGTCAGCACGTCCGCACCTGAGCTAGTTAGCTAGTAAATCCACATAATGAAGCTAATCCATGCTCAGTGCAGTTAGCTGCTTGGTATTGCGCTCGCAGAAACCATTGGCATAGACACAACTAGGGCGGTAAGATTTGTTTTCAAGAATGTAATATTACAAGTACGTTTGTGCAATATATTAAAAACCTCACTAGATGAGTATTTTATTATCTGCTTTACAAGTGTGAAGCTAAAGGTAGAGTTACATGTTGGAGTCAAAAAGCATTAGCTAAAGCTAACGTTTTGCCATCTTGTTTTGCTAACTTCAGGATGAGGTAAATATTATGTTGAAATAATTTATGTTTTTTTTTTCTATTTTCAGATTTAGAAGCCATAGATTCAAACGGATCAAATGGACTCTTTGATCTCTGCATCCACCTCACAGTCCAACAATACTGCAAAGAGTACGCATGAGATGGTAACATGTATTCATATGTTATTAGTTTTCATATAATTTAATGTGACAGCATTGTATGAACATGTGGGAGCACAGTGCACCTGAGAAAGTGAAGAACTGCATTTTATAAACAAGTTACTGTCATCTGAATAAAAGATGTGACTGTGAGATTTGTGATGTTTGTGTCTTCTCAGAAGATAAGAATGCTGATAGTTCTTACAAGATAAGAAAAATAAGACTGTGTACACTAAATGTAACTGCAGTTCATAACGGCCTTTTCTTTGTCCTAGGCGATACGGACAGAAGATGCAGACCAAGATTCATCAATAAGGGAGTCCTCAAGCCTGAGCAGGACTGATATTCAAGAGCAGCAAGGCAGGTACAGAATGGCCTATTCAGTCCAACCCATCCCCTGTAATTCGATTAATAATTTATGGAGTAGTTATATTTTCTTGAGCTGCACTTCCCACTTCTAGCCTACCCAGGATGAACAGTGCTTTGTTTCTCATAAATGAATAAGAAATTTAGGTTGAAGTCCAATCAGTCTGCTTGTATGTCAGTATTGATTGTAGCTCAAGCATTGATGACATCAGCAGAAGAGCACAGGATCTGGTAGAAAAGATTAACATCAGACGCATCAGTGACCAGAAACTGATGGACGACTTTCAAGAGAAGTTAGTGGAGAAGGTACGCAGCCTTTTTACGTGCTTCTGTATCATCCAATATAGAAACACAGTCTGCCTCAGTGTCTGTATTCAGCAAAATGTCCTTTCATGACTTAATGATTGGCCTGGATGCACCTCATACTAGAATTGTGGATTGATATATACAGTATATGAGTAACACCTTTTCTAATCTAGTAAACAATCTGATTTATTTTTCACCCAACATTATGTTCCTCAGGTGACAGAGATGTGTCAGCATATGAAAGAGCACATGTATACAGTCTACGAAGTGAACAGTAATGAGATGCAGGTGAAGTTGCAGGAGTTGTCAGAGGTGCTGGAGAATTGTGCTAAGCTCAACAAGGAGCTCATGGAGGCAAGGCAGGGACTGGCAGCGCTTTCAGAGAGCCTGGCCAGTAGTCAGACATCAGAACTCTAGAAACTGGCGAATGGTTTGATGTCAGTACTAATTTGAACCAGTTAATGTGCTTTTCTAAATTTGCTACTGTTTTCGTTCGTGTTTATGTATATGAACAACATATATTTATTGATAAAATTTAGAGAAGTAGCTAATTCCTTTTAGTGTTTTTATCCAAGAATGCACAATTGACTGTACTAACCTGTTCTTTAAGAAAGTGTCTCAGCTCAAGATTTTAGTGCAAAACAAAAAAAGTAAACTGAATTTGTTTTTTAACGTTCAACTTTATAATCTGTTGATTTAACAAATAAAATTGCAACTAAGAGGTGTTAATGCTTCATAATTTGTATGCATCATAATGCACCATTATGTCTGTAGTATTTTTTTATTCTCCAAGACAGATATGCAAACAGTTACTTACATGATAGCAGCAACAAGATAATTTGATTTGAATTGGGCACACAAAGTCTCAGCTAAACTCACTTATGTCTTCTAACTTATTCTAGAACATATATTTACTTATTCAATTATCACAAAACATACCAACTGATAATGCCATAAATTTTACACGCACCACCCAAAATGTATTTCAGGCATCTTAACTGTAAAACATATCGAGACAGTTTGACCTATTGCTTTGCTAAGTTGACCTTATGTTTTTACCACAGGGAGACAGAAATAAACAGCTTTGATTGGTGTTTTCAAAAAATATAAATGTAAAAGTCCACCTTATATTTTTACACATATACAGTATATTAGCTCAGTGACTTTTTGAGGCTGTGTTTCCCGGAGGCCTGATGACCATGTAGTACAGTACAAATCAAAAGTTCATTTCAAGAAGATGGTGGAGAACCTTTACTTTTCAACAGTAAAAGACTGCAGTCCAGTGATGGCTCTTCCCAAGATCAAGGCATGAATGTCATGAGTTCCTGTAAAGAACAGTGAAAAAACATAAGAAACAAAGCTACTTTTACAAGGATAATGCTTGAGTTGTTAAATAAAAATCATTATATTACTCTGACATGGATGTGGTATGATCTAAGCCTTACGTTTACCTCTTCAGCAATGATAATGCCAATATCTGAATTTTAACAGTAATTTAGAAACATCTGTATTTTACACCAGGATAGTTTATTGATATTTTCTTTAACTATTTGCTTTTCAAGAAACAGATCTGAGGTAAACAGAGTTCTGAAAAATCTATCAATCTCTCTGCGCTGCTGACCTCTGGTGGTAGATATACATAACTGCAGCAGAAGTTTGAAATGCTTACTACAATACACTTTTGTCTGTTGCTACTTTAAAATAAAACTCAAAAAAAGAGAACTAGCGTTGTGCCTACCCTCATATGTGTTGACGGCCTCCAGGTTCATTACATGACGGATAATGTGGTACTCATCAGCAATGCCATTTCCCCCCAGCATGTCTCTGGCTTGTCTGGCAATATCCAAAGCTTTGCCACAACTATTCCTCTTAAGCAGGGAGATCATCTCTGGTGCTGCTCTGTTGAGAGAAGAATACACACTTTACAGAAGAACAGTTTTAAATTTTAACCAGGAAAGCAGTATTTAGTGGATTCAGAACATTCTTTCTTCACAAATACCTGAGGACCAAACAGTTTTCCTACTTAGCTTCTACCCAGCTATCACGATATGAGGAGAAAACACCAAATATTGGTAAAAATAGGTCTTTAATTGGTGAGAAGGATTATTGCTTTCGCATCAAATAACATCTGTGGGCCAGGTACAGGTAAATGGATCTCAAAAGTCTCTACAACTCTCTGAAAAATGTACATACACTATCAAGAGTAAACAGTCCATCTCAAAATATTTGACGGGGCTTTCATCATCTATCTGGGAAGTTCCAATTTGGCCCATTTAATGGAGCTACCTGGGAAAAATCGTTAAGTGGCACTCTGCTGTAGCCACATTTGTAAAAGCCTTTTGTTTTAACATTTATTCTAAAACGTAAGTATTTCACTGTAATACGATCTTCAACCAAAT